>CM061045.1:42844242-43444242 GCA_030762985.1 Adelphocoris suturalis | reverse complement strand
TTTTCAACATACTAACATGTGGTATATTCGGAATCAGCGTAAAATTTCCTATAAGAATATGTATCAAGTTTTCACAAATTTCAAAGTTGACAAATCAGTCAAAAATCGAAATAATGCCGTTCGCTAGTTGTAAAAATCGCTAATATTTGCATGAAACATTGTTTTATATGTGTATATATACACTCCTGCTCAAAATTAGCGCACCACCATCCATTTCTTCGTTTGTCCCCTTGTTCCTTCCCTTACCAACTATCAACCAAAACTTGATTAGAGGCATGGGTCAAAGGCTCCAAGCCGTCATCCGAGCTAGAGGAGGTAATACCAAGTATTGAAAATCAAAACTGGCATATTTTTTTTTCAAATTTACAATTTTTATAATTTCACCACAAGGTACATTTTTCTTTAATTTTATTATAAACATCTTTTCTTCATGAATTTTCACCTTTTTTTGGTTACCTTATTCCTTCTGTGTTTGCAAACAATGTGTGCAAACGGATAAAAACTTGATAAGGGAAAAAAGAAGGGTACAAACGAAAAATGGATAGTGGTGCTCTAATTTTGAGCAGGAGTATATATATGTGGGTATTCATTCCAGACGATAACTCTCGATAGAATTGAGATAAAAACTTTGTTCTTTCGCCAAAAAATCAAGCATTTCAAAAGAAAGGATGAGTTCGTTGGAAAACACTTTTTGAGCACATTAAATTGGTCAAATTTCAAAAAATATACTAAAAAAAATCACAAAAAATGACAAAAAAAGGCTAAACATCGGTGTTTTTATTTTTTTTTAGCAGAATATTACTCAAATAAAGTTCATCAACTATGAAGTTGGTAATTTAAAAATTAAAGCTCAAACCTGTGCTCAAAATTGTAATTAAATTTCATTAAAATGTGCTACAAAATCGATAAAAATGAACAAAATTCTAGAAATCCAATATCTTTGTTTAAATAATAGAATGTTATTTGGAACAAATTTTTCAGCAATAAAATTGATAGTTGACAATTTTTTGCAGACAATATGACGAATTTGAGCAATAAAATTAATAGTTAACATTTATTTTGCAGACAGTAAATTTCAACTTGAGCGTTGCTAAGTGATGGGAGGAAAATCATAATGTGAATATCGTAAACGTCAGCGTCTAAGACGTCCAGAATAATTAAAATTGATTTAGCGATGTAAAATAGTCAATTTTTACCGAGTTGTGTCACAACAATCACATGTGAACTCTGACATGTCTTGAATAGTGGTGGCAGGAAATCATAAAATGGATGGATGAGCTTTGAAAATTCGCTCATATGGTCATGCTGCATGACTGGAACTTTTTTTTTTATAGTCGGCGAATTTTATTTAGTACGAATTTGTTTGCCATAAAATCAGTTTTTAACTATTTCCTTGCACTCTATTTCTCAAATTTCAATACAATTTAACATAATTCAATATGATGGGTAGGTAATTTAAGAAAATTCACTAATACAATCATGCTGCATGACTGCTTTATAATGCCTTGCATCCAGAAAAATTCCAAAACAACTGTCAGATAAACATACATATCAAAAGCAGAAAGTAAACACGTCAAATGATCGTTTTTGAGAGTATGGTTTTTTCATTTCTTTCTCCTCAATTCGAATTTTTAAGAAGTGCGAAAATATAATCATCAGGAAGGGGTTATTCAGGATAAAAGTCGAAAAGTTTGGGACAAATACTGTAACAAGCGAATCGGCGAAGAGGCTGAAGTAAAGACGTATTTCAGGTCTGTCAGAGGGCTTAAATCTCCAAAATGAACGAAGACAAAAATACGTGGTTGGTGCTTTTAATTTCATTTCCAACGTAGGTAGTTTACGAACTAAATCACGCGCGACGAAGTTGTGGAAACCCATTTCAAAACGGAAATTAGTGAAAAACGTTGTCTATTTCCACGAAAAATAAAGAGTTACAATGTTAAATCGATTTTGGCGGTTAGGCCATCATCAGTAACAAACAATAACGGAAAGTTATTGTTTGTTACTGATGATGGTCTAACCATCGAAATCGATTTAACATTGTAAATCTTTATTTTTCGTGGAAATAGACAGTTTTTCAATAACTTCCGTTTTGTAGGTAGTTTCACGTCATTTTTTGTCCCTCTTTTTTTTTTTTTTTTTTTTTTCAATTTTCATTACCGTGCTATTTACCCAGTATAAACAGAATGGAGTTAATATATGTGAAAAAAAAAAAAAAAAATCTAAGTGAAACTAGTTATGAAGGAACACTTCGTTTTCGTTGTTTTACTAAAAAAAAAAAAAAAAAAAAAAAAAAAACGCTGGTGTAGCTTCATAAGAACTGTGTGATAGGGTGATGAGTTTGATACTCACATTTTGCTGACAGTGTGGGTCCATTACAGAAGCCGTACACAAAATTCATTTCCATGTATTCCCAAAACTAAATTTTTAAATCGGTTAATGCTAGTAAAGCATATGACCATGCTGCATGATGGAACACTTTCTTTTAAAATTGATTTTGTACATTATACCTACTAAATTTTTGATATTCTATTTATTATTTGTAGAACCAATGTTGTTGTTGTCTTTTGTGATTCTGGTGCTTTGCACGTTATGAGCAACCTTGACACCTAGTAATTTGCTGTTTGTTGTGTAAACAAACGATCAGTCACGACCATCAATCAGTAGTACTCTTTTTGAATCAGAATGTTAGGGATATATATAAAATTAATCCCCACCAAATTTGTAAAAATTTAGTATCCCTTGGAGTTCTAAAACAAACGCTGTTTTCTATTTTTCTTACAGCTGTAATCCAAGTGGTATAGGAATTCAATGAAGACAGGCCTTTAAATTAGATGATTCTCTCTAAAAACGAAGCCCTATTAGTAAAGGACCTTTTGGCAGGTGCTTTTTAACTTAAAAAAAAAAGAAAAAAAGTTCATAAGAATCAACTGTACCTACCTATGTATGAGTATACACAATGTGTCCATTACCAAAAAAATATCAAAAGACATTGATTTACTTACCGAACCTCCATTGAATAGTTGGCATAGGTTTTCCTTGAGTCACACATTCTAATCTGATTTTTTGCCCCTGTATGAAAGTTCCTTGGGAGGATATTTTTGCAGTCGGCTTTCCTGTATAAAATAAGGAAATTCAGTTATCAAATCAATACACTATTTCACCTTCTCGTTTACAATATTAGTTATTCCAATATTTAAAACATACTGAAATGTAATGGCCTATGTGGCGACAATAATTTGAACCACACTAGTGCTAGATGAAAACATAAGAACACCATAACAATAATCACAAAAATGTTAGTGATTAGCGGGAAGAGTCAGAGTTTTCTCGAAACTTGGTCTGCATCGAGAGCGTAAATCGATATCGGGATAGCAGATGAGGTAATGGTGACGTCCGTCACATTCGCGGCACGTCCTATTGGATGTGCAATTCATTACCCAATGGTAGGGTGAGAAGCATTTGATTCATAGCCTCTCATGATCTACTACCCGTCTTCTCTCTACCACGGAAAGCTGTCTATATTGTTGACAGTGGTACATGAAGTGGTCCTGTCTACAGAAGTAACTGGGGTACGGTTGTCGGCATCACGAAGGTCTTGGCTGGGCGGGAACCTCGTGAGAAATTTTTGGTGAGGTGAGTAGGGGAGTTTTCTTGGAGGGTGTGGCGGGATCTGGCGGTACAGGTTGCAACTGCACTAGCCTTAAATCTTTTTCGAGGAACTCCAACAACTATTCGTATGTGGGAATGAAGTCTTCATCCTTCACTCTCTCTCTCTCTCTCTCTCTCTATTGAATCTTTGTTGGAGGGCGGGATCAATTTTAGAGAACAACGCCTCAAATAAAAGAAAGCTGGCGAGATCCGGTGCCTCCATTGTGTGTATGGACTCGAACCAAGCTCGGGCAGACGTAAGATATTGTTCAAATAAGTTGGTGTTCATCTTACTCAATTTCGGTTCTGCGTGCGAAGGTAGCTCTGGCAATTCGGTACTTACCAGAGTTTTCTGAGCATAAATAGTGGTAAAACTGCTCGTAATTAGCAGCATCTCGGGATCTGGGAGGTGTGGTATATCGTTTTCAATGGCGTTGTAACTTCGAATGAAGTGCGTGAATTTGGCTATATCTCCATCATAGGACGGGACGGACGGTAGTAAGAGGTTCATTATCTTTACTACCTCGTAAAGGGATCTCACATCATGGAACGTAAATTCGTTACTTGGTTGGGACACGGAATCGGCTTGGGCCTTAGTGGCTATCAGCTTCTTAGCTTGTTGACACTCCCTTATTACGTGTGGGGTCCAAGCAAGCCGAAGCTCCACGTTGATGTCCGAGTTATTAATTTTCTCTAATAACCCCTCGCCTTCTCGGACGGTGTCGGGAAGGGTTAACAAGGCGGAATTGGGTTTGTGATTATAACTGAATATGGTTTCAGACATGATCATGAGCCACAATGAGATTCTTCTGTATAACATTTTCACCCCTTTAGGTAAGTTATCAACCTTGGCGGGGTCCATCGTCAACACAGCCGGCTTTGCCTCCGCGGCTGTATCGGTCTCGCGGGATGAAGATGACGGAAGAGGTGATGGCCCTACTGGCGGGATCGGCGTCGTGATTTTGGCATTCTGAATGTAAATCGTATTTACCGAAGTTACTACACGACTTGATTTCAATGCGGAATACTAAACGGACCTCACGATTTGGGATCGAATGGTCTTTGCGGAATGGGATCACTTCGTGAACTGGATCAGCGCACAGCTTTGAGGTTTCAGCGAAAATCCCGGGTTTTCGGCACCATGGATGGGTTTGCATATAAAAAACACAAATGACGGGATCCAAAAACACCTTTTAATGAATATAAGGCGGGAGGCGGTACATAATGGTGGGAGAGGAATTAACTTGTATGGGAGGCGGAAATAGATTGAACGAATTTTCCTTCATCGTCCGCAGGACAGGAAGGGCGCTAGTGAGTAATGCAGTGTTTACAGTATGAAAAGTTCTTAAAGAATTTACAATTTCAACTTCACAATTTCACTGCACCTTCTGGAGCTCAAATCGTATATTTTTACGGGAAAATAGGAATTATCAGGGTTCCGTCATGAAATATGTGAAAAGTGGGATCAAAACATTGAGCGTCATTAGCGCTCTGTCGGAAGTTTGGGAAGACAACACACCAACTCCATCTCAAGCCCTGGTGGGAGTATACGAATTTAGTTAGGGCCAAACAATATTCTATGACAATCGTCAAAATTATTCGAAAAATTATTGTTGTTTGTTGCTCGAATTTGGATCGATAGGGCAGCCAGCCAACAGTCAACACTCAAACATGAAAATTCCTTTTGAGCACTTCTCTGGTAATTTTACCCATCAAGGCTGTCACCAAAAGGTTGTCTCAGCATGTAGTTCAATGTAGGGAGCACCCTTAGAACGCAAACCATCTCTGGTCTACCTATAGATTCATGTTAGACTAATACTAACACCCACTCAGATCTAAGTTCACAACATGAAAACTCATAAGAGTCATAATTTTAATCAATGCACAGGCAGATAGGGAGTAAAAGCAATCTACTACCTCAATTGTATTTTAGCATGTGAAAATCCACCTACCAATGGTATCTATGTCCTTCCTTTTAGCATAAGCATTTCCTTTCATCAGTACACATGAGTACCGAGCTATATCTTCTTCACTCGTTCTTAAAATGGTAAGCTGGTTGTTTGAAATGCGGTGCTTCATATCGTTTTCCAATTTCATATCATCCTTGAGCCTAAAATTTGGAAATGAACAATGGGAATGAATAAATATAGACATATTTATAAATATACCTAAATATATCTACTGTGCATTGTTCCCCTACTTTGATAGCGTATAGGCATATCTCCAAAAATTCCGGTCAACCCTTGTCTTTCAGTAACAATAATTTATTGTAGAGCAAATAACCTCAATAAAACAATAGTGCAAATAACCTTAAAGACTTCAAGCCTCGAGGAACTCCTCACTCTAGTTGATATTGCAAAAGTCTCAGCCCCATTTCACCTTTTCACATCAAATTCGTTATTTTGAGCGCATTTTGAGCCAAAATATTCATACGATCGAATTTGAGGCAAACAAAAAAACTTTCTGAAAATGATACATACAAAAAAACTAATCTTAGGATTCCAACCATTTTAAAACCTAATAGCGATATTCAAATACTTGAGTATTTTTCAGGGACAGAAATGCCGCACAATGAAAATTGTGAGTTCAAAAAGAGGCGGTCTGTGAGTTTGACCTCAAGAGGAGAGGATGGAGAGACCTCAATTCTAACCAGGGTACCAATGGAACAACGCTGCTACTCCACTGTACCTGTTCCTGCCTATTGGTTTCGGTTGTTCCTTCATGGAAGGCAGGAGGAGTGCTAACACTTGGGTTTTTGTCAAAACATTGAAAAATCATAGTAAAATAGTGCGGTTAGAGTCTGTATTCATGGAATTTCATCTGCTTTCATTTGAAAGTATGAAATAAACATATGGGTATCCCCAGGGCCGATTTTACTACAGGCTGCGGCATTCGACTTGGCACCCTCGCAACAAGCCGTGATGGAAGGCCTATGACAAGCCTTCCACACTAGCCTTCTTACATCTCCCATCTTTAAAATTACTATATTACCGCAAGAAAACGTATTGCTCAAATAATAAACCAGTTTCTTATAGATAGTCATACTAATAATAAGGATTGTAAATCATGGGGGAAAATGAAACATCGAATGATCACAAGAATAGTAGATCGAAACTTTCTACAAATAGTTAAAATTCCAAAAACTAAAGGAATAACAAGAACTTGATGGGTAACTTAGGGTATACCGACTTGGACATTACCACAAAAACATACTGGACGTTATTAATAAATTATGAACTAATCTAAATTAGATTTTATGTATTTATTAAACGGACATTAATTTGTTTCCAGTTACTATCAAATAAGTCCCGGAAACTCGAAACACAGTTAAAAACTATTATAGTATGATCTTTGTAGAAAAATGTTTACTTATGCAGCTGACATATTACACACAGTCCGCGGGTGACTTTTCAGAAAAAATATATGACAAAACCCGTGGGAACGCAAATTTTGAAAAGAAACCGAAGTTTTGCTCTCCTGCGTTGGCCTCCCCTTGCTCTGCCATGTTGGGGAGACGCATCTTCACTTTCTATGTTTACCCGCACAAGTTAATTGGCTCTCCACTTTCCTTTCATTTTTTCCATTCGGAATCAATACTATATAATACTGTTTCAGCGCTGTTTCCACTTTTTGTGCGTTTCATTGGCTTTGTCGGTAGTTTTTAACCCGATGGATTCGAGTCATGAAAGATCGAAACTCAATCAAAAAGGCTCCGCATCCACTGGGAAACCAAACTGTGTTGGATTTCCCAAAGTCAGTCTCCTGAGAATGATGACTATTCTACTCAAGCCCATTGAGGGGTAATTTGAGCAACAAGGCACATAAGCAGATACCTCGTTCGATCTCCGACGTCATCTTGAATCCTAACCCTAACCTGTTCCACTCCTGTGGGTCCAATAGGGGATGGGACAGGCGGCGCAAGAAACGATCGAGACAATCTCCTTTGAGACGTCGTCATCGTGAGGCTGATAAGAGACCCAAACAGGGGCTTTGTGAAGCCCGTTATAAGTCATCTTCTTTGTCCTTATCATCGTCCTCAACTCCATCATCGGGGTCCTCTTTCCCCGTGCTGTCAGCTTTCTCCTCTGGAGAATTTAATAGCTTTGAGGTGTAACAGAGTTACCTCCTGAGAGGTCCATCAAGCTCCCGTCAGAGCACCAGAGATAGCGCTGTCGGCGTCCCGTTGATGAATCAATGGGCGCTGCGGGCTGTTCTCGATCATTTTCGAAGCTGGGTTTGGCGTTGGATGGAATTCCAGGTGACTGGAAAATCAACCTTCCCCGAACATGGCTCATTAAAAGCTATTAGTAGGGGTGGTATCTCTCTGACGGGATGCCTGTTACTCTCCTCTACCTTTTTATGAGGATTTAGGCCCCCATTGCCACCTAAATTCCTTATATGGTAGCAGAGCGTGGTTTGGATTATGCACGGCTGACCCCTAGTAGTCCAATCCACTATTTTATGGGGCGTAAATGTTTCAGAAGAAACATGGCCCGGGGTTCCAGAAGGAATTCCCATTATCACCCTTTGGTATATAAATAATTTCATTGGTCTTTGACTTATAATTTCTCTTTTATTCCCCTTTTATATTTTATATACCATATTTTCTTTCAATTTTATGCCACCTGAGTATTGCTGTATGTCAATTACCAGGTTAGTGCACAATTTAAGTCCCTTAAGTTGGGCAAATTCATTTTATATTATTTAAATTTCATGCCACCTGAGTATTGCTATATATATGTCAATTACCAGGTTAGTGCACAATTCAAGTCCCCATAGTTGGGCAATTTAATTTAAAGTCTCCAATGTTGGGCAAATTAATTTCTATATATATTTTGATTTCCTAAGGTATAAGTCTCCATAGTTGAGCATCCGTTTTGTCCCCGATTGTTCAAATGAATATACTTCTTATGAAGCTTCATTGACAATCCAGTGTTAATTTCTATTCCCCCATCCAAAACGCCAATGCAGCTATTTATGATTGAATGAGCATTAGTTCTCAGCTATTAACTATTCCACCCAGTTAACACCCTTGATCTTCAGTCAAGGATGTCTTTAAGGGGAGGAGTGTAACAGAGTTACCTCCTGAGAGGTCCATCAAGCTCCCGTGATTGATGAATCAATGGGCGCTGCGGGCTGTTCTCGATCATTTTCGAAGCTGGGTTTGGCGTTGGATGGAATTCCAGGTGACTGGAAAATCAACCTTCCCCGAACATGGCTCATTAAAAGCTATTAGTAGGGGTGGTATCTCTCTGACGGGATGCCTGTTACTCTCCTCTACCTTTTTATGAGGATTTAGGCCCCCATTGCACCTCTGGGGGGGAGGGGGGGGGCACCTAAATTCCTTATAGAGGTTGAGCTGAAGCAACTGGAAGATCCGCCACCCGTTCTGCCCTACCGTCCCACTTACAGAGTATCATGGGGCTTGATGACCAGCCAGCCATTAACTTGATTTTTAGTCATCCCACTATGATTGGGAAATGGCAACAGGGTATGCAGTATGGTGTGAATCGTAAGGCTTCCTAAAGAAGTATGACCCTGAGGTGCATGCTCTGTCCCTGTTACCCCAAAACTTGAACCCTACACTGGCAGAGTGTTTTGCGTCTGTCACCATCTGATCAGACTCCTCCACAGGGCGGGCCCAATTAACATCTGTACAGGCTCTGAGGCCATCAATTTAGCTTTGTCTCCATCAATCCCTGAGCCCGAACAGAAGGCCCTCTATGAAGCTCTGTGGGATGCCTCTAGCCTAATCACGGCCAATATTTATAGAAAGTCCCGGTCTCAAAAGAATCGACTGGCACAGTACCAGTTACCTGAGTTCAGGGCTGCAGCCAACAGTTAGTCGCCCGAGCTTCAGTTCCTCTTTGATGAACTCAGGATTCATCCTCTTCATTTCATTCAGTTGACTTTCTCATAAAACGCATAGTTTCACAGTTATTTATGAAAAACAGAGGAAATTTTACACAATTTTCTAAAATGAAAAAAATTAGCAGGTAAAAATGTTTGCTCCAAACCTCAGATTTGTATTCAGCACCCCTAAAAACTTTATAGTACCAAAAATGAAGACTATACTAAAACTTTCTCTCGAGGGCCCATTTTCGACTAAATGCCTAGACCAAGAACCAACATATAACACAGATAGAATGCCACCAATGACGTTCCCTGGAAATCTTATTGACATATGTTTACCAAGCTAAAGGAAGGGGAGATCCAGATACGTTCCCAGAAATATTGCACTTTAATGTGTTGGATGTTTTATATTCCAGCACACGTGTAGTAGCAAAATCATATTCAGCAGTAAGGAAAACCTCTTCAGCACCATCTGGAAAACAGAATAGGTATGCACACAATAATTCGCCAATACACAAATTATAATAATATACATATGGTGGTAAATTCATAAAGTGAATAATTCTAGAAACATTTGTTGTAAATGTAGAATTATGAGTCATGATTGCTATAACAAGACAACATGGTAAACATGGTGATCAGGATTTTATAAGATTTAACTTTTTTTACCATTTCTTTGGTTTTGTCAATGGAATGGGATTGTGAAAATTTTCAAATTTTCCACCCCACCCGAACTATGGGCTGTAGGTCTCGATGGTATGGGGACTATATCCCATCTCATCTATGCATCCCACACTGTGTGAGCAAGAAAACCCACCCGAGCGACCAATCTCTATTCCTATCAATACTATCTTATAAGAATGACACTGCATCCTTCTGTCCATCGTGTCTATGCATTTGATAGACATTTCCAAGAGAAAAAAAAGTCTGCCAATTTGGGTGGGCAGCATAGCTTCCTTACATATTATAAGATGGATGTATGAAATTAGTTGAAGGATTGGAATGTTCTTCAAACTAAACTTTTTGTGGTTCCGCATACTCTTTATAGGGTAGCCCTTCAACACAGATTAATGGGCTATCTTTGTTAGAACCAATTGAAAACATCGTGGAAGGTGACTCATTTGAAAGTCATTTCCAACACGCAGATGATACATTTCCCTTCTACACAGATAAATGACCTATCTTTATTAAACCTAATAAACTTTTCGTACCTACGCAGAGTTCTAGCAAAGGCAGAGGGAGTAGAGTCATCTAGTGAAACTGGAGAGAGAAGTTTTACTAGGTCGGAGCCATGTGTAGATTCATAGGCTGCGAGTAGCCGGGAGCAGAGAGTAGTGTGTGGTGAAGTGTTGGTCGGGCCAATATCTATACCGATTTCAGCTGATTTTGAGCCCAGTGCGAGGAAAGCACGACAAAACTTGGCTGCTTCTGTCGTGAGTCCTTCAGTGGTGCAGGCGAGTTCGAGTTGTTTTAGCCATACAGATGTGTTGGGTGAATTAAATGGAGGAAGCTTGACTGGAGAGGATGTCTCCTCATTAGCCATTCCCATTCTGCGTGTACCAAAAATTGTGTCTGAAATAGAGGAACAGATGGGGTACTGGCTATGGTTTTGACTTAGTAAATTACCAATCAGCCAATCCACAGCGGGAAGGCTCTAAAAGGCCTTAGTGGGCATAGGACGGCCTTAAATCTGTCTCAACTGCCAAGAATGGGGCGGCTATCCCTCACACGGTGGTCCGCTGACTGATTCAAGGCCGTCTGAAATGCCGACGAAAACTGACTACAAGGCAGTGTTCCGGAACCAAATCCGAGCTGATTGTTTTCCTTTCAAATCGGTGCAGTTATTTGACCTGGAAGATGAAAAAACGTGTTACCATTTGGTTGTTTTTTTCTTGATGGACGGGCTGGGATGAGAAAACAAATAAAAACACGGCGGCTGTAAAAAACGACGAAGACTTCCTAATCTCATTGGATAGTTTAACTCTGTCTCTGATCACTTTGCTTATAACGCGTTGGAATTTGTTTTGACTGAAGAAAATGAGTCAGTTCGTCCATTCAGTCTGTGACGGTGGGGTCGGTCCGAAAAAGGGCAAAAGAGCGTGCCACTTCGAAAACACAAATCAATAATGTAAATGTAAAAGTAAATTTGTTTTCTCTTTATCCAGGAGTAATTTTCATTTGAAATTGCGTTTTTTCCGTTGCCGAGTTTTTATTTGTTTTCTCATCCCAGCCCGTCCATCAAGAAAAAAAAACAACCAAAAGGTTACACGTTTTTTCATCTTCCAGGTCAAATAACTGCACCAATTTGAAAGGAAATTTCAAAAGCGACTCCATCGTTTGAAAGCTCTTTAAATGAAGAATAAATTTGTGAGGTTTAATAAGTCTCAAGATTATTTATTGGGAGACAGTACAGCTTCGAAGATTTTCGGGAAACTTGGTTTTCATAATTTTCTAACGTTTGAACAAGGATTATGGTTTAAGGATTGAACTTCTGAAGATCCAAAGAACAATATTCTTATACGAAATTTAACGCTGATTTCAGATATGTGGTCAAAACTTGAAAAAAGTCTATCGATAGTGGAGAAAATGAGGTTTTTATGGTCTAAAACGTGTTTTTGTCGAAAAAAACTTTAAAAAATCATATCTTGGCAACGGGTTGAGATAAAAAAGTGCGGTTGGTGGCATTCTACCCCATTTGGGGTCTAGTTTCACCCAATTTTTTTTACTGAGCCCATAATTTAGGTTGTTACATCACCCGAAAACTGAATGTTTGATTTGCGTCTTGAGCGAGTAAACGATCAGCTCGGATTTCCCGGGGGGTCAATTTCTACTCGTACAAGGTTCCGGAACACCGCCTTGTAGTCAGTTTTCGTCGGCATTTCAGACGGCCTTGAATCAGTCAGCGGACCACCGTGCTCAGAGAAGGCAAGAAAAACTCGAGCCACTCACTCTAACAATCGGAAGCAAAAATTGCCAAGTGCCTCGGTCAAAAACACTCAGAATAATTCGTAACAATAATAACCTACTCTACACTCAGAGTATATCTGGAGATGACAAGTTTTTTCGGTCCGAAAAACTTAGGAGAAATTTGATGGGATGACCTCTTGAGACAGCTAAGTTGAACGGGCGGCTGGATGAAACTGCGATGTTCAACCGGTGGCTGGACTTGGGCGATTTCCTCTAGGTGTCCTGATGGTATGTAGAAGGCATGAAGCATGAGAGGAGGCCGGGAAGTCTGCTTGTCCTTTGTAGAGAGGCTTGAGAGCTCCGAAGTGAACCGCTGGAGGCTGGGCAGTTTAATGTGTCGAGAAAGGCTCTCTTTGGCCTTTTATAGGTTCTGCGTGGGAGGGAGGGGTAGTGGACCTGATGGTGGAGGTCCCTGGGCGTGGACTGAGCGGAGGTAGGGGTCAGGCGTCAGGGACAGATGCGTAGTGGGGGAAGTAGCGAGATTGTCTAGCGAGGAGATTAGCGAGGTAGGCACGGGCGAAGAATGGTGGAGAGGGAAGGTGGCACCATGTAGAGGGAGAGTGTCGTCAAGGTCGCAGCAATAGCAGGCAGGGCACAGAAAGCAGAAGTCTGTTCTCAGCAAAGCTTCAGCTTCTTGGACCTTGAGGGACTGCAGATCAATCACGTCAGATGTCACCAATATAATGATAGCTTCAAAGGGGATGCAGGATATCAGAAATAATAACTCCAAGAAGTCTTAGATGAGAGTGGTATATTTGGTGGCCCTCTTGGCTCTTTATATAGGTGCTGGCCTGGTGAGGGGGGACATCCCCAGGCCAGATAAGAGTGAAAAGTTTAAAAGGGTCCGGGTGTATACTACAGAACAAAAAAGACATATCTGACAAAAATCACGGAGAAAAACATACTAAGCATCAGAATGCTATTTACAATTCAATTTTCTCACTAAAATAAACCTTCAACGCTTTGTGTATCGGGCACTGTTCTTGAAGAATCTTTAATCGCAAAGATTCTGGGAGCTTATTGAACCCACGCACGTCTCTTGCTTGGTATGAATTGTACCCAAGAGTGGTATGAAAGAAAACAACTGTCATTCTACTTGAGAAGCTCCTGGTGGAGAAAGAGTGGGATCATGTTGAGAAACTATACTCTTTAACATTGTCTTTTATACTGCCAGCACATGTCCTCTTTAGTCTGCCATAGTTGTCTTTAGTCTGCTAATGGGTTTTCTTGATTCATTTATAATTAACTAATTAAGAGCCCTCTTGCTAGGGCAACCTATAAAATGCAATCAGAATGGTGCAAGGGTAACCCCTGATTTTTGGCAAAAATTAATTTCAACTTTACGTTTTCTGAAATTGATAGGTCCGGATCGCCCCTTTTAAGGAAAATGACCCTAATGATAAGTACATGAAGGCAATACTTCGTTGCATTGAGCACATTCCCTATTTGGTTGCATATCACACACAATACCACAAGTTGTTTCAAACGGATTTGTTGAAAAGAACAAGAAGACCATCGCAAGAAGATGAATAAGGAAATGGACTATTAGCCGAGGAAATCAATAGTGCCATGCAACTTATAAACAATTACCTCCAAAGCACTAACGACAACAGCGAGTTTTCTGTTAAAGAACTGATGATCTTGATGAGGGAGCATCATCAGGCTGTATCAATTCTTCTAAGCTTTTCAAGTTCGCATTTATATTATACTAGCCTAGTTTTCTCACTCGCTTTGCTTGCTCGGTGTGGCTGTATAGATGCAATGGTATTTACTGTTGAGTGGGACGTGTAGAATGATTGGAAACGGTAGATCACTAAGGGTGGATAAAGCGGGTGATTTGAAATGTGTAGGGGATGTTGCTCGGTGTGGGATGTATAACTGCGATGGGACAGGTTCCATCACGAGTCCCTAGGGAAAAACCCATTGAAATCTGAAGTGTGTAGGAGATGTTGTCGCTTAGCTCACTCGGGGCGGGTTCTCTCACTCGCTATGCTAGCTCAGTGTGGGCTGTATAGATGTGATGGGATAAAGTCCCCATAACATCGAGACTTACAGCCCGGGTGGGGGAGGAAATTTTGAAAATTGCTTACTATCACTTTCGGTTGTCAATCCCAAGGGAATGGCAAAAAAAATATTAATTAATAAATCTTATAAAAGGGGCAAAACGAAAATAATGTGCTGCATTTTCTATGTGGGACTACGAAAAGTTTATTTGGTTTAATTAAGAAAGGTCATTTATCTGCGTAGAAGGGCTACCCAATAAAGATTATGTGGAACCACGAAATGTTTAGTTTTGAGGCCCAAACGTAACTCCAACTGACAGGTAGCGCTAAAAATCACGGTTATGATGAAGTTTCTCGGTGGAGCGCTGGCGTCGAGGTGGCGCCCCGCGATGTTTTTATTTTTGTACGCTCCGTCACCACTTGAAGCCCATTTTCTTTATAGGTACCATAGTCTTTAACGCATAATCCGTGACCGCCATTGCTGCCATGGCAACCCCCCCCCCCCCCCCCTCTATTTCTGTCCTTCCATACTACGCTCGGCTCTCCCACCACCTAGGTTATTTTTATCATTTTTGATGTTTAATTTTTACTATCGCAGCGGCTGTAGTAATAGTAATGTTGTTTTTATTAATAGTAATCTATGTTGTTTTTCTAGAGCTAATGTGTCCGTTTTTCTTTCTTTCTTGTACTGATTTCCAGGTTTATATTTTGACTTTATTAGAGGGATGTGCACAACATTTTGTAGAACCTACCTATCTGAAAGCCTTTCCGAACTGTCTAGCACCTACTTATAAAAATGGCATGTGGTGAAGATGATGTGGCCAAAATAGTTTGTTTTCCTTGAAGAAAGAACATTTATTTTCGTTTATATGAAGGTCATTCTCTTTCAGGCATTCTAAACAAGAAATCAAGTTTCTTGTGCATTCCTCCATCGATGCGCAGTGGCAGATAATGTCGTCAAAATATGCTTCTAGTTTTCTGAGTCCATGCAGCATACGTGACAAAATTCGATTAAATTCAGATGGCACAGTTCTAATTCTGAAACTGAGGCGATTCATAAGGAATGTGCCTTTGAGCATAGTGATGGTTTGTATTTTGCATCCCACATTTGTAATCCACACACAGCCGTATTCCTACATCTGGTTTTGGTATGACAACTAGCGGTGATCCCCAGTCACTTGAGTTACTGGTGTGATGACTCCTTGTAGCACAAGTGATGTAAGCTCTTTCTCTACTCGCTCTCTCAGTGCAAATGGAACATCGCATCCACATATGAAAATAGGTTCAACGCCTTCTCTTAGTAAGTAGGAGTTTGACTACCATGTTGGGGACACAACCTATTCGTTCTTCAAAAATTGAAAAACATAGCTTGAATATTTCCTCAATCAGCATGACATTATAAATAGAAACATTCTGATTGGACGAGAGTCGGTTATTGTCAATTTCTTGTAGGTTAATTCTGAGTCCACACATCCATACCCTTCCAAGCAGTTGCAGAAACAATGTACCATCCATTGATTTTCCTATTTTTGTATTGGACAGGGACTGCAACTTTTCCTACAGGTGTCGGTTGTAGAGGAGTATTGAAACCAAGATGCTTGAAGTGTGTTTATGAAAGAAGTGGATATTTCACACCTGAGTCGGATTCAAATGTTTGAGGTCGATGATTGAGCAAGACTGCAATGAAAAACTTGTCTATACGACCAATACCATGGTCTGAGTCAGAGCTATCGTCTTCATGACGGAGTTGCGTTGAGGCAGCATTAGTTTTCGATTTTTGGAGGAGCGTGGTGGTACAAACTTTGGACACATGACCAATTTGCCGGCAGCAATTGCACATTAGGGAGTCATGATCAATCCTAAATTCATGAGACCTGTGGTTTTATTTTCCACATACGGTAGGTTGACATGCACAATCTGTCCCCGAGATGCTCCCCATCAATTTCAACAGCCTAGGGTGGACAGGAGAGAACTTAGCTCACCAAGCTGATCAGAATGGAGTTCGTCATTCATTCGTCTTTTGATGTCCAAAGAAGGCTCCCTCTTGAATTGCAACTTCCTAGGATGAACAAGAGAGACTAGAGCTCACCCAGCTAATCAAGATGATGCCCGTGATTCCATTCATCTCTTGTTGTGCCCAGAGAGCCTCCCAAATGAATTTCATCTTTCTAGGGTGAACAGGAAAGAATGTAGGGCGTTCGTATTCATTTCAGCTGATTTTCTGACCCAGCTGTGTAGGTACATGCCTAAAATTTTTTGTTAGTTAGATCCATGGCTAAAGCATGTTCCACGCTAAAATCATTTATGCAGTGAAAACGTAGCATAATTAAGAATAATTAAAAATATATAATAACGTGATGTGTGTTCCTGAATAAAAGGTTCATCTTCAAGTTTATTTTTATGTGATCTATTATATGAATTCATGGTAATGTGATCTATTATATATATGTATATATATATATATATATATATATATAAAAACTTTGGTTGATGGGTTTGGTGAATGACCAAAACTAGTCTGGGTGTGGATATTTTTTTATATTTGGTGCGACGTTTCGGTCAGGATCTGACCCTAATCATGCAGATATAGTTGTTGCTTCAGTTTGAAAACAAACAGTGAACTGTTCACTGTTTTTTTTTTTTTTTTTTTTTTTTTTCAAACTGAAGCAACAGCTATATCTGCATGATTAGGGTCAGATCCTGACCGAAATCGCACCAAATATAAAAAAATATCCACACCCAGACTAGTTTTGGTCATTCACCAAACCCACCAACCAACGTTTATATATTGGACTAGTCATCTCCATCACCAAATATATATATATATGAATTCAGAGACATTTTGGTGTTATGCATCATTGGACAGATACCTACGAGTATATTGAGTGAAGAAAAAGACGTTTTTTTCTATCGAAACTGCCTAGTTTTATGTTGGACAGATGTGTAACATGCTTCCAAAACAATCATGTTGTTCAATTTTCAAATTTATTAATTTACTTTTTTTATAGGTACCTAAGTGAGGCAAACCCCCGCAATACCATCCTAATCATTACTGAAATCATGTTCTATGCTACTGACCTAAGGGTGGCATGCAAGCACGACCCTCAATGTAGGAGGGATGTTTTGAGTAAGGGGGACGGGGGTTCCCTTACTCTTTGGAGGGTGGTTAATGGGATGCCCTTGAAAATAATGTAATGCAAGAATGACCCTTACAATCTTCAACGGTTCAGTATTTAGTATTTACCTAGTTCCTAGTTCAGTATTTTTTATTAAGCCAGGTAATAAATTGTATGCTAATTATATCAAGCTGTAATCCGGCAATGATCTGAAACGTTATGAATGCAAGATTAGTTTGCGCGCTCGAGATCCCAATGAAATTTGTGTAGGGGAGTTGAGAAACAAGTGTTAGAAGTTCCAGACATCAGCCACGGAGACGTTGTGGGTTGACTATCTAGTTTTCAGAACTTTTCTTTGGATCAACTAAGAAACTAAAAATCTTTAGAGCCCTGTGAAAGTGGTCATTTGAAAGGACGTGCCATGAGAGCTCTGCTAGACGGAAATATTAGGTATCGCATGTGGGTGATTCTCCTGAAAAGTGCGCACTTTTGTCCATCAACAATTCTAAGCAGGGTAATGGAGTTACTTTAAAATTTCAAAATTCCATGCATGGAGAGGCATCTACTAGACCTCTCTCACCTAGTTTTACCCCAAAAAATTTAAAATTTAATAATTTTTTCAAAATTAGAAAGGCTGTCTGTCCTGATGGCTGAAAAGAAGCTGTCCTGTCCAGAACCCTAGGTGTCATATTTAGACTAACAAATGGATTTCATTTCTTTTTTAACAGTTTGGAGAAAGAGATATACTTCAAATTGACCCTAATGAAATTTTAGCAAAATTTGAATTGATCGAGGTATATTTTTCTCAAATGAAAGGATCGTCCCATTGATTTTTGGTCACTAGCCTGTCCGTTTTGGAATTGGAGCCTGAAGTGTTGCAGAGGGAAATTTTTATTTTCATTTTGGTAGCATTGAAGCTAAACTCTTTGCCAATATTCCACGCCACCCACTTATCAGTTGTAGTTCGTCAGCTAACTATAATTAGTGGAGGTAAGTAAAAAATCATGCTTGTCCCAATTAATTTTCTTATTAGGGTGTTTTGTTTTGCTGGTGCTGGTGTATGATTATCCTCCAGTTCTTATATTTTTGCAATAACTTATATTGAAGGCAAACAAATGTACTTCTGACTTTTAGCCATTACAGATCTGTTGACCACAAACTTTTATAAAACCTGTCAAATGTCAATAGGCTGGCCGTCACCTGGCTGTCCTGTCACATACTTGTGATAACAGCCTAGTGACAATGAAGAAAGCTTCGTGATTTTACGCAGGTATATACTCTACAGCCAAGGTCTCTTATTAATTAGTCACTTTACTCTTGTTAGATAAAAAGACTTCACTGTAAACATAGACAATAGTAACCTCAGAATTTATGAAAATAACACAAGAAACCACAAAACTCTATAACCGTACTAACTAGAACAGTTGAAAAACAAGAAGCACAGTCTAGGACTGAGTCTAACCCTGAAAGTAACATGAGGGATTTTCTCTCACCAAACCAACTCCAATAAACCTAAAATAATATCATAATTATAGTACCCTCAAAATAGACATATAACATAGAGATCAATACCTAATCTGGAATTTTATGCTGAAAAAATAGTTTTGGGGTATGAGAAAACCGCTCATGTCACCTCTTGCGTGTAGTAAATCCATTGCCAATGGCCTTCAAAATCACCTTCCTGATGAGCAGCGAGCGCTGAGGTTCAAATAGGTCACAATTATATATGGGGTATTCCCCATTTTGAGGGTCAGTTTTTTGGTGTGAGAATGAGAGATGAAACGACGCCAACTCACACTGGTAGGAGTTTGGGGAAGGTAGATTAGTTGGTCCTGTGTGAGTTCCCCCCCCCCCCCCCCCCTCATGTGGACAATCAGAACCAACTAATCTATCTTCCCCAAACTTGTACTAGAGTGAGTTGTTGAGATACTCAAAAACAGCTGATCTACCACACAGAACCAACCAATCTACCTTCCCCAAATCCTACTAGAGTTAGTTGATACACTCAGAAACAGCTGATCAACCACACAGAACAAACAACTAATTTAAATTCCCCAAACTCCTACTGGAGTGAGTTGAGACACTCATAAAACAGCTGATCTACCACACAGAAACAACTAATTAAACTTCCCCATCCTCCTACCAGAGTCAGTTGAGACGCCCAGAAACAGTTATCTATCAGACAGATCCAACTAATTGACCTTCCCCCAACTCCTACTAGAGTGAGTTGAGACACTCATGAAACAGCTGATCTACCACACAGAACAAACAACTAATTTACCTTCCCCACATTCCTACTGGAGTGAGTTGAGACACTCATGAAACAGCTGATCTACCACACAGAAACAACTAATTAAACTTCCCCATCCTCCTACCAGAGTCAGTTGAGACGCCCAGAAACAGTTATCTATCAGACAGATCTAACTAATCTACCTTCCCCAAATCCTACTAGAGTTAGTTAATACACTCAGAAACAGCTGATCAACCACACAGAACAAACAACTAATTTACCTTCCCCAAATTCCTACTGGAGTGAGTTGAAACACACATGAAACAGCTGATCTACCACACAGAAACAACTAATTAAACTTCCCCATCCTCCTACCAGAGTCAGTTGAGACGCCCAGAAACAGTTATCTATCAGACAGATCTAACTAATCGACCTTCCCCCAACTCCTACTAGAGTGAGTTGAGACACAGAAACAGCTGATCTACCACACAGAACTAACTAATTCACCTTTCCCAAACTCCTGTTGGAAAGAGTTGAGACACTCAGAAACAACTAGTCTACCACACAGATCCAACTAATCCTTCTTCCCCAAACTCTATTAGAGTAAGCTTAAACACTCAGAAACAGCTTATCTACCTTCCCAAAATTCCTATTAGAGTGGGCTGAGACACACAGAAACAGCTGATCTACCACACAGAACTAACTAATTCACCTTTCCCAAACTCCTGCTATAGTGAGCTGATACACAAACATCAGTCCAGTAGTCAAAGCCTAGCAAATCAACGTCATTTCACATCCTTGAAGGCAAGGTAATACGTGTCATGTCACCCGCCAGGTTCACTTCGTCACTAGCCTTCAAAATTTTAGAAATTGAAATTGTAAGGCAATGAATGGATAATCTCACTGGCCCTTAACATATGTTCATTTTGATTACTCACAATAACATTTCTTTCAGAATTTTGTAGCCATTTTAAAAACTGAAAATTTTGCCTAGTGCACACTTGTCAGGAGAATTACTCATGTGGAAAGGTAGGTAAGTTCCTAGAGGGAAGGTATACCTACATACTTTCCGTTTTTTATTACTTATTGATCATGTACTTTCATAGACAAAAACCAAAGTAGGTACCTAATTAAATTTGTTGTCCCTAAAATTTGTGTAACTGCAAAACTCGCAAAATAACTGCTCTGCCCTGCACTGGTCTTACTGAAATCTAACCTTCAGAAGAATGAATTTCAAAGGTTTCCTTTAATTGATGTTGCACATTTCCTGATTCGACAATTGACAAACTTGCTAATCAGCAGTTGTATTAATTGGCAATGCGACAACCTACCTACTTTGGTTAGGTACTTTTAACCAACAGCGAATCTGGTAGGGTGTGCGTGCCTACCTACCTAAGTAGTGTCGTTTCTTGGTGTAGCATCAACCTGTCTTGTTTACTTTGACAAACAATCAAATCTATCCTTTTATTCATTCTATATAACAAGTAAAGCTTCCTCGGTTAAGTATAGTAGTACGAACTTATATTAAAACGCTGCTAAAGCTACCTGTGCAATGGCTATGTACCTACATTGCAGTACAGATGCCTGAGGAATTTTTAATAAAATTTCCTTCATACATTTTTCAGGTTAATTATTCTCAATGACTAATCGAATTAAGTTCTTTAGTTTTCGGACACTGATTAACTATAATACCTAGTCCAAATAAAAACTCGTTCACCATTAGATAGATATCGTTGGCTACAACCAATAATCGCGCTGGCTGGCATGATTATTGCAACTATTTGGTTGCATTGACACTTTATATTACTACAATATTACTATCACAAAACAAAACTGATGAAAAATATCGTTATAACAACGTACTTGGTTGAGTAAGACGGCAAACTTCTTGTGAAAAATAATTTGGTTGAGTGGCGATTTACTGACATAGTGCCGTCATGGGAGAAAAACTAACCTACTCCAGGCGTGACATCACGAGAATATGGGCCATACACCCACAACTAGGCGCCACTTTGTATATGGGCTGAGTCGGCTAAAGCCCACGGCAAATCAACTCAACCAACATATCCATGTCCGTTTTTCTGCTGGTGTATACCTATAAGTATTGTTCGTTGTGTAGGTAATATTGTTATGTATGTTACATTCTCAGAAGTTCCATCTCAATATGAACACAATAGGGCGACTAATAGAATGTTTTTGTAGCAGTGTGTGTGTTTCTTACACCCTAAAGCCTAAATAAGGGTCAGTTACGTTTAATTTACAAAATGGGAGGTGTATGTATTTGTTATCATAATGTCCGTGTGGTATGCATATATTTTTTAAGGGGAGGGGTGGGGGGGCACCAAAGCAGAATGTAGCCCAGGGCGCTACGTGTATTGTATACACCAGCAGAAATAGGGTATCTGTCTACACTCTAGTACCTAATGGGGAAAAAAATTATTGGAAGACGCCGTTTTTATACAGCTTCAAGGAGAGTCCATTACAGCCTCATCAAATCAAATTATATATATATATATGTATAGATATCTTAACCTTTTGACCATTTTTACTTTCCAAACAGAGAGGGAAGGTGGAGAGTATTGTACGCTTCAGCAGCATCTCAAGTAAGAATTGGGACGGGTTAAGAATAATGAATCCATTACAGTCTCAAATCAACTGTTAGTAGGTACATATATTTCTCAATCTTTCGACCATTATTATATTCCAAACAAAATGGAAACGGGAAAATAAGCAAGAATTACAGCGAGGAGGAGACCCTCGAGGGACCTCATGACCACCCTCACGTTTGGAGGGCAGCCCTTAAAAACTCGATTGTGATTTGTGGAAATTCGGAGAGGCCCCCTTGAACTGTGTCTTTCAATTGAACGGATGTTTGAGGGTCGTTAGAGGGGCGACCCTCCAGAGTAAGGGTGCCCCTCCAACGTTTGAACTAACGTTCTAAGGGCCTCACAAGATTGAGGGCCGTTCTGGTATACCACCCTCTATTTCGGTCGAATTGAAGCAATAAGCAGAACAGCAATACAATATAGCGAACAATATATTATTAGGTATACAAAATTAATATAAATCTTCTAATCAAGTGATTACCAATGAGCGTTTCTAGTCTATGGTACCCACGAACACAAAATAAAATTTTAATAAACATATCTCACCTGTGACAGCTACAACCATAAACATCAGAGCAAATGTAAACGTGTTTTTCATGATGTATGTGATCATTTTTCCTAATTTTCATGGAATCTAGGACGAGAGAGGGCGTAACAAAATGAGCTTTGAGTGACTAAAATGGCAACTGGAAGATCGATCATGTTATCTCGTATCAGTAGATAGTATCTGTTAACAAACAATAGAAAGCAATTCTGCTCCTGAAGGTCACTGCGCCTTTGTAGGAGGGGATGATGATTCCAGTACCGGATCGGGAGAGCACGATCTTCAGCTGTTGTCCGAAGAATCCGCTAGCGCTCAGTTCTAGTTGTATTTTGTAGAAACGATTGTCTAGCAATTCATATTTGAGTATTCGCGTTTTCGATTAACGGTAGTTGCGCTACCGTCGCATCAAAAATGGTGGGATAGATCCTGACTCGACTCAACTCGCACAAGGCAAATTACCATTGCTCCACTGAATATTTACTAATAAATCATGAAAAACACCATTTATGACGATCATGTCCATACACCAGACAAAAAAACTAAGCACTGGAAGTTGGATAAGAAGTTCAGAAGGTTAATTTATTATTAGCGATTTTTGTTCTACCCTTAACTTTTAATATAAATTTAACTTTCTACCCCTGAACGCAAAAAGACTGAAATACCAACTGTGCATGCGAAAATTTACGCGTCAATGCGTAGAACTACGTGTGGACGGGAAAGAGGCCTACCTACAGGTAAGCGGGAAAAATGCTTTCATTGGAATCCCATCCTACTCAGTCACCATAACCTGACGCAATGGTGACCACAGTTTTAAGAGTTTAGGTTAGGTACCTATTCGTTCTCCCTCTGACTTTAGTCTAATAGCATTACCTTTCCGCAATTACCTACCTAGTCGAAAAAAGTAAAAACCTGTGATAAATATAATAATTGTATTATACAATCAAATTCCATTGATTTCATGAACAAAGTACCTACCTCGTCCGACATCCAGATATCCTGTTCACCTACTAGGGATTAAATGCAGTCGTCGATACTTTTCCGATTTTCAAGTAGATACCTATTCTTCAAAAGCATTCGCTGGTACCTACATTTCGTACTACAAATTTGTATCTACCAACATAAAGATTCGGACAACAATCAGGTTTGTGGTTAAATAATATGATTTTATATAAAAGCTTTTGTCAGTCCAATAACGAATTGAGTTAGTTGGTGGTAGAATTTGTGCTAGGTAGGTAGAGGTCGTTCATTATAAGGAGACGCGTTTCTCCAAACCGTCCGGCAAAAGTTCGCGCAGCTAGACTGAAGTTTTCACATCCCCTCGCTTACCAACCTATTACGTGGTAGCCCACCCCATCCGAGGTATAAGCTGGTATAAGGGGTTCAGATGGAGTAGGACTGGACGTTGGGTGGGGGAAGGGTCCCACTGCGCAGCCCTGCTCTTCAGAGCCCCTCTCGGAGAAACGCGCCTCCTTATAGTGAACGACCTCTACCTTCTCAGATCTTGGAAATGACCATTTGATAGAGTAGAAAAAGTTTAACAGTTAAGCGTAGTATTGAGCAGTTGAAAACAAGTCCTCTGCACAAGTGCTTCACTATGTTATAATGAGACTCACAGTGCAATTTATTATTTTATTTTTGTTATTAATGAACAAGTCAGCAGTCGAGCGAGGTCATTGTCGTAGTGTGTTTTGACTCAAGGGAGCGAGGAAGTGAAAGGTGCTAATGACAGGAAATGTGATGTTTACAGTCTTTTGGCTCGAGAGGGATTCAATTAATTATTGTTTCGTATGATTTCGGGTCCTAGTTCGACTGCCCCACTGTAACGGCCCAAAAATATTTGATACCTCAACAGGAGTTCGAACTCGTGTCGTTACAACTACGGGAAATTTCCCGAAGTTGCAACACTCGAACGATCAGAGCTATGAGGCCAGTGACGGATTAATAGAATTTCGTGGGTGGGGGCGGTCCTCTGCCGGAAGGACTCCCCCCCCCCTCCCCAACGGAAGTTTTTTTGAAAAAGACCTTGACAAACTAGCAGTTTTAGAGGATTTAGACCTACACTTAATATTATGTAAAATTAACATGAAAAACACGATTTTTATTTGCACAAATATCAGCTTGGTTACCAAATGTCCATGTACACACACACAAAAATTAATAAATAAAAAATAAAATGATTATAGGTAAGTAATTTTTTTGGCAAAATTATATTGCAAAATGCAGGGAATGAAACATAAATTGTTGGAGATATAAATCAATACTACATATAAACTTCAGTCCTCGTGATGTAATATTATTTATAGATTATGTATATATTTATATTGTAAACACAGGATTAAATAATAATACACTGACACTACCCGCGCAAATCCCCGAATGATACCCCACGGACACCGCACACAGTTTGTAGGCCTACTAAAATTCAAACGAACAGATTTGTAAATTAGCCGTGACAGATTAGTAAAACCAGTACCTACCATCCCAGTTTCCTCACAGTTCCTTAATCTACGAAAACATACGTGATAAAAAACGGAAGTTAGTGAAAAACGTTGTCTATTTCCACGAAAAATAATGAGTTACTATGTTAAATCGATTTCAACGGTTAGGGCATCATCATTAACAAACAATAACAATAATTGGTTATTGTTTGTTACTGATGATGGCCTAACCGTCGAAATCGATTTAACATTGTAACTCTTTATTTTTCGTGGGAATAGACAACGTTTTTTACTAACTTCCGTTTTGAAATGGGTTTACACAACTTCGTCGCGAGTGATTTAATTCGCACATACGGTATGGCGCAGTTTTCAATCCTGGGAGTTTTGGTTGAAAAAATTCCGAAACCACGAAAATCGATAGTAATGAATATTGCGGTTCTATGACCCTAACTAATAGCAGAAGCTGCTAGAAATAAGATAAATGGAGAAGAAAAAAATCGTTTTGAGGCCTAATCGTTTCATTGATGAAGTTAGCTAAAAATTAATAATAAGGTTATTTTGGTCTAATGGATGGTAATTTTGAAATAATTTTATCGAAACCAAAGTAATATTAAATTGTATATTATATTTAGAAACTAGGAAGGTATAAATGACGGCATGTTAGTCGGCTTTCAAATTTCACGGCCATTTTTAAATAAAAACTGTTTCAAATTATGCAAATTGCTCCCGAAAATTGAAAAAAATCAATATTTGCAGAGGTTTGCAGAATAAACGGGTTGAAAATTCTTAATCTGCATTAAATTTTGTAAAGAATGCTTCTAGTTTTGAGACTTGACATATATACTTGACTTTTTTTTTTTTTTTTTTTTTTTTTTTTTTTTTTTTTTTTTTTGAGACCTGACTTTTTTAACCTGAAACACATTAGTCGAAGCACTGTGTAGCGTGATTCTTTTCTGTGCATTCCCTGGTAAGAATTTTTTTCTTCAGCCTCTCGGGGGGGGGGGGGGGGGGGGCGACCGCCCCCACCGCCCCCCCTTTAATCCGTCCCTGTATGAGGCCAGGGTGATCAAACCTCTTCTACTGTGAGAGTTATTTTCCTGGAGCGTAACACTTATAATGCGACCTATTTAAGTTTCAAAGTTTATTTCAAAATAATAGGTACAACCATTCTTTATAGAAAAGAGGAAAAAAACAACAAGGACGGCGGATTTCCAGGTATGGTAAATATGGATTTATTAGTATGAATTTCAGATTTTTTTCTTTTTTTTCCAAATAAAAGGTTCATAACTATTTATTGATTGGGACTAGACAACAGTTTTTCACCAAGAATTAATACAGTGGACTTATTCAATGGCAGGAAAGAAGTGTGGGCAATCCCTACACTGAGTTCCGCGGAGACGCAAATCATCTAGAACGGGTTGGCCAGCACTACCAGCGGATTCTTCTGAAAACAGCTCAAGAGTGATGGTTTTCCCGATTCTCGTCTAATCCATCGGCCCTTATCAAACTTGATAAGTGTATTATTGATCTGATCCAACATTTGACGTCTACATTGTTGACATCTGTCAACTTCCCACTCAGTTTCAATAAGAGTACCTTTAGGGTACCTCCTTGAAAGGGTTAGGTTTGTCTCTCGGCGATGTTCACTGCATTAACAGTTGTAATTTTAGCTGCCTTGTCCCAAGCATACAAAGTTGATAGGTATGATTTGTTCATGCCTGACGTGGTCCCGAAAAAGGTAACAACAGTTCTCGAGTTTATTTTTTCACCATATGTTATTGTTATTATTCTCACTACCTTTCCCTATAACTTCCCTCTCAATGTTTTCATTCTGTTAATTTATACCGCTGAACTTCATACCGTATTTCTTCATGGTAAATAAGGAATTAGTGCCATTGTACCATTGTAAAAATATAACATGGTTCGCCGATTTCGTATTATGCGGTATGTATGATAGAGGCACTTTAGCGCTGCCCTACTCCTGGATCAGTAATTGGCGAATTTTCGTAGAAATTGAAGGTATTGCAGTGGCTCGGAAAATTTTGAAATCAAAATTTTTGAAAGATTTATTCATTTAAATCCAGTTTCAGGCATTCTGAAACGAATCCTAGAGTTTACCGCTTTTTCTTATATATATATATATATATATATATATATATATATATATATATATCTATATATATATATATATATATATATATATATATATATATATCTGTGTGTGTGTGTGTGTGTGTGTGTGTGTGTGTCATTCCAGACGATAACTCTTCTTAGGGCAGCACTTTTTGAGCACATTAAATCGGTCAAATTTCAAAAAATCTACTCAAAAAAATTACTGAAAACGGCTAAAAATCGTTAAATTTATATTTTTTGGTAGGATATTGCTCAAATAAAGTTTATTAACTATAAAATAGAACATTCAAAAATTCTTGTAAAAAATTATGCTGAAAAATTTACTTAAATTTAATTAAAATTTGCTTAAAAAATCGATAAAAAGTGCAAAAAGCTAAAAATTCAAAAACTTTATTTGAATAGGAGATTATTATTTAGAATACGTTTTCGATCATAAAATGAATCGTTAACGATTTCTTGTATTCAGAAAGCTCAAATTTTAAAACAATTCAACATTATACAATACGATAATTTACGGAAATTCGCTTATACGATCATGCTGCATGACTGGAACTTTTTAAAGTTGTAGTTAAATTCCAACGGATCAGCATCTATCGTAAATCTCCTGGGAGATGGGAGGCGAAAAGAAAACGCAGAGCCATTGTGAGAATGATAATTCTTAACCCTAGAATGGCACATTATTATTAATCTAGTCAGATCCTGCACAGTGGGGTGTTTAACTCACCGAATTTCCGAAGTTCACCTGACAAATTTAGTGCATACTTCAATATTGTAGTTGTTTTACTTACACTCCATGATTATTGAAAAGTTCCAATCATTCAGCATGGTCGTATGAGCAAATATTCGTAAATTATCGTACATTGTTTCGAAATTTGAACACTGAGTGTAAAGAAATTGTTAACTAGGTACCAATTTTATGCTCACAAGGTGTGGCTGTATACATGCGATGATCTTTTACCCCCCCCCCCCCCCCCATTCAGGTGTATTACAATTGCAACATGTAGGGGATTCGCTCGCTTAGCTCACAAACGGTTATGTGGAAACACGATTAGTTATACTGCCCACCCATCATGGCAGATTTTTTTTCTGTTGGGAATTCTTACGAACAAATTATATCTTATAAAACTACGTGGAACCACAAAAAGGTTATTAGATTTGATAAAGAGAGGCCATGTTTCAGTGTATGAGGAAGTTATACTGCCCACCCAGCTTGGCAGACGTTTTTTTCTGTTGGAAATGACTATCAAACGCGGCACATTATTTGGAACCACGAAAAGTATAGTTTTAAGAACACTTCAGTACTAACAGTACAGTCAGATGTTGAATGTTTGTACGTATTTGTTTTCTAGTTCTATTTTTCTAAAGGTAGGCCATTATTTTATATGCGTTGTAGGGCAAATGGGAAAACCTCCTTAGTCATCGAAACCCTTCACGTCTTCCTCGGGCCTTCTCGCACTTCGGGCTCAATTAACTTCTAATTTTAATCGCTTCGCCTCCATTCCCCTCGCATTTTGACCAACTTCCAAACCAAGATTTTCTGTAGCTTTTGAGAAACAGTCATCCTGGGACAAATGAACAAGGTTTTTCGCAAAATGCGAAACCAACAAAACTGATTGAACTACCTGTATAAATTAGCTTCATGCATTAATATTTGTGAGCTAACTTTTATCGGAGCACAATGAATACAAATTTCTTCTTGCGTTATACTGTAACAATGAGGACAACTAGTCTCGTCGTTATATTTAATAGGTAGGTAATAGATTGAAAAAAAAGTAAGTCACTGAAGTGATATAGGACGAGGAAACACCAAAATATTAGTGTAACTACAACTTAACCCCATCGTGTTAGCTTTGTCACCATATCCCTTAGGTGGTTATTTGATTGCAGTTAGCTAAACACCAGTAAATTCTGTTCCAATACAAAACATGGTTACCTTTATCGATTTGAGGACTTACAGAACACAAATCGAAGCTTAATTTCCAACGAAAATCCAGTAAAAGGAATTGTATTCTGGATAGTGGTACCAGATTTAAAGAAACCCACAAAAATACACTATTAGAGAGGAGAGCAGCTCTAGCTAAATAAATGTTGCGTGCCAAAATAATTTCAAAAGGAGGCCTGTGAAGGAATCTCGTTTTGTGGTGATTGCTTTATGTAATAGTTCTTGTTGAGAGTTGTTATGTACTATAATGTCAAATCGATTGCAACTATTTAGGAATATGCACTGACAGAGATAATTGCATTAAATCACAAGGAAATGTTAAAATAGATACCGTAATCCAAACATTTCGTTTTATTTTCAGATGGATGCATATCTATGCACTCCAGTAAGGGTGAATTACTCCAAGCATTACTATATAGTTGGATTTGAACCAAATGCTAGTATGGATACAGCACACCACATGCTCCTTTATGGCTGCAAAGTACCTGGAAATAATGGACCTGTATGGTAAGTTCTCGTAGTTCAGGAATGGAGCATTTGTTTTTTCATCATTTCCCGCAAATATATTAAAATCAATCCAGATCATACTGTCAACAATGAAGTGAATTTGTGCTGAATACCGCTCTTTGCTTCTTGAACATTTTTCCACGTACACTACAAAATTGTTCCTACAATGGATGATAATGTGCAGTTCGTTACTTTACTATTATTATTATTTTCGTTTATATATTCATTTTTTGTCTGATAGGAATTGTGGTGAAATGGCCAATGAATATGGTGATGAAACCCACAGCCCATGTGATGAAGGTAATCAGGTAGGTCTAAAGTATGGAATTAAATTTATTGTAGTAAAATTTTAAGGGATCAACTATTGTTGAATTCAATAAACCAACTAAACTATAATTTAACTTGATAGATTTTGTTATTATGGATGAGTGTTGAAGATAACTCGTGCACACAATAGCACACTACACTGGTTGTGGTATAGCTGTTCGTATTTTCCGTATAAGTGATATGGAGGAGGGGATCAGAATACGGAAAGCTATTGCCTAGGCAGATGACCTCATTTTGCTAGCACAGAACCTAATCACAATGCAGTTAATGATCCGAGACCTGGAATTGTGTTGGGAATGCTGGGGAATGGTGATAAACATAGAAAAGTCAAATACCTACGATGGTTTTTAGGAGAGGTGGTAGTTTAGCCACCACCTCGCCTGGGGGTGGTGGTTTTTGTGAAAATAGTACCTGAACAGCAAGTAGGTTGTCCTTAGATTTAAATATAAAGACGCAGCGAGAAAAGTAACAAAATAGAACTTTGGCCCCCTCCCGACCTTACCCTGTCCCCTTAAACTTAATTTTCTTTGCATATCCTGGGAGTGACATGCCCCCTGAGTCGCCTGATGCCAAATATGTGACGGTAGATCAATTCTATATAAGCTAAAACGAGGCATCAAAATGCATGTTTTTGGAATTTCTTCTTTTTTTTTCTTTCTTTTTTTTTTGGCCCACCCATTTTCACTAGTTCTTTTCAGCCACTTCTCTCTGGGACATCAAGATACAAATAAACTCAGAGGCTCATTGCTGAACAGCTGAAAGAGTTAAATTCTCTCCTGTTTACTCAAGTAATTTGAAATTTAGTAGGGAAACTCTCTGGGACATGAGACGAATGAATTGTGGTCTCTATTGTGATCAGCCTAGTTAGCGAAATTATCTCCTATTCACCCAAGGAATGTGCAATTTGAAATGGAGCTCCTGTAGGGCATTGCACCTGGGCTGTTGCGTTTTGGTCGATTAGATCCTTCATTTTCAATCTGATCCAATAATAGCTAAGGGGATGTCTCATTCGTGAGTCATTTTTACAAGTTGAGATGAAGGAAAATTTTCAAATTTCTCAAAAATTTGAATACAACTTTTTTTGGGGGGGATTTGGAGAAAATAAAGCTCTTCATCTCAACACACAAAGATTAATTGTAGAGTTATTCCCGACATTTGATAATGACAGGTTGAACGGCGTGCATAATAACTTACTAAAACTGAAATTTCTGACATTGGGGGTTTGAGCGGTCGAGGGGGGCGAACTATTTCACCACTTTTCCAACAGGTACCGCCACAGTATTTAAGTAAACTTGGGAGCATTGACTTTCGATCAAAATAGTTTTGAGTAACGCGACTAGGTACCGTTCACCTCGAAGCAACAAACCCTACCTAATCATTCATAATTAGAGGGCCGAGAGTAAAATGGCTTTTAGGATAGGTAAGGTACATGATGAGGAAGATTCTTCGTAAACTGTTCATTGTGCTAAGGATTCTGGCCAGGATTATTTACAGAGTCGAGGAAAAGGTCCCCATTATCGTTTTTGGTCAACACATTATATGGGAACAGAGCAATTCATTGACCAGATTCTGGAAAGGTGAAATTTCAGTTAAAAAATATAGGTAAATATCCAGAATATCAGCTATATAAGATAAATTTCAGTTCAAAAATGTTACCGTCTCACGATTTCTTGATGATTTCACATCTATTTCATCATACCAAATGGTTGTGACAAACGCATGACTTGTGTTATGGTGAAAAACGAAGGAAGAGGAGTTTGTAATATTTATATGTAGGTAGTTACCAGCTAATTACTTTCGTCCCTAAGCCAGGAAGGTCTTGAGGGTTACAAGATGTGGAGACATTAGATTTTCATCCTCCCTTATTATGTGCGAAGCTATGCATTTTGACTGGAAAAAGAACCTCCGCTCTTCATCAGGCCACTCATAAATAAATAATGGGGTCAGTATAATGTACACAGATGCAAGACAAGGGTCTTTAGGAAACACATAAAAATGTGTGATGAGCACATAGAAGTCAATGTAATATTCTCCCTTTCCTCAATGGTTTTAGGATTTGTAATGGTAATCACATACATTGGCGGCACTGGGGGAGCATAAATATTTGTGTTAGGCACTTAGAATTCAATGTAATATTGTCCCGCTCCTCAGTGGTTTTGAGATACGTAATGGTTATCACATACTTCGGTGGATCAAATGTGAATAAGCATTCTTTATTAAAAGATGTAATTTTCTCTCCTCAAACTGGGGGTACATCTATAGTGGGCTTATGTACTTCAGAGTCCGCAATATGATGGGAATTTTTGACTTCTAATTGAAGATAGTTGTGTACTGAACTACTATCAATATTAAAAACGGCCAATATTCTGTAAAAAAAAGAAAAGGAGAAAAAAAATCTTGAAAGCAGAATGTGGAACTCCAGAACAAAGGAAAGGAGAGTTTTTTTCCTACAGAATAATGGCAATTTTTAATATTGATACTAGTTCAGTACAAAACTATATTCATTTAGATGTCAAAATCCCAACTTGTTGCGGCCTCTGAAGGCCATAAGCCCGCTAGACATGTACCTCCAGCACACCTTTTATTAAAGAATTTCTATTCACATTTGTGCCACTAATGTATGTGATAACGTATGTGGTATAGAAGAGGGACAATATTAAATTGAATTCTAAGTGCCTAACACCTGCATGGGCGACTTAGTACTTACTTGGAATGAGTGAAGGCACACTTTCTGATTCTCGCTTGAATAACTTTACGAGCCAAGTATTTCGCTCGAACTTCCTGTTTTTGGACGAATCTGTGTAGTTTCTCTCTTGTTAAGCGTGTAATGTTCTCTTGAAGCGACAGCGTGAGTAGCTGTGAGCTCTGGAGAGTCTGAGGCAAGGTGCTCTTACTGAGAAGGGAGAGCTGCTGATATCTGTAGTTTTATGATTTTACCTCATATGTTTGATAATCCCGTAATTTATTCATATATTTTTTTATTAATTAATTTTCCTATCTGTTAACAGATTATATATGCCTGGGCTCGTGATGCCCCCCAACTGATTTTACCTGAAGGAGTGGGTTTCAAAGTCGGAGGAAATTCTCCTATTCAATATCTTGTTCTCCAAGTCCACTATCTACATGTTGACAAGTTCAAGAGTAAGTAGCATTAACTTGAGCTTGATCCCTTGAGACCCAGGGTCACTGTGGGGGTGGGGGTGAGCCATTGAATAAAGTGAGAGAAGAATTGAATAAATATCTGATATCAAAGAGACAGTGCAACTAGGATAACTTAAGAAAGTCGTTTTATTTTAGATTTAATTCAATTTTATTGTTATTAATATTTGATTATTATAATTTTATTTTATTTTTCTATTTTTTATTTTTGAATCAACAAACAAAACTCTCAACAAAATTAAAGAAATATTTGTAAATCCGAGCATTAGAACCAAAGTTATGAATGAAAAACTGAAACATTATGTGATACACACCGGTAAAATACAGAACTCCTTCAGAAGCATAAAGCTCTTCCTCGAGTCTTTTTCGAAGTTGATTCCTATCCTTTCTCCACCTCTTCTTTACCCCAAAATCATGTTAGCCAACAGAACAAAAAACAAAGTTGAAGACAAATTAGTGATCATTCAAGATGTCGGACAAAGATGAACCGAGCACACAGTAGAGGAGAGTCAGTTTTGAACTACTCTCCTCTGGAACCACGCTTTTTCATCTATCGGTACACTTTTCTTGGTAACTACTCGACGAAATCAAAAAAACTAAATGTCCACTGATTCCTCAACTCTTCCTGAAATCACTGAGTTTTTTTTAAGGTGGGTGGGGGGGGGGGGGTTACTGAAAAATACAGTCTCAGTGGATGATTGACCATAAAAAAATATTGACCTAAATTGGGCGTTTGTGAAATTGGGTAATGATTGTAAAATGGTAATGGTTGGTAATGGTGATTGAAATGCTCAGTAGAAACTATAGAATATTACCTTTCAGATAAAAAAAAGAAGCAAGTCACTATATTCATCAAGTACTTTACAAAATGTACCGATAGCTGGGTCTCAAATGCTAGAAAATGTCCAATTTATTGTTCTCCAAAAGTTCTGCCCAACGAATTCACCCTTTCTTTTTGAATGGTTAATTTTTTTGGCGCAAAACGGAATTTTTAACTCAATACTAGGAGAATTATCGTCTGAAATGACATATATATTATATGTATGTATAAGATTGGTATGAATCTTATTAACGTTTGAACCTGCCATGTGGATCTAAAAACTCTTGTAAACTCCATGGAAGACTGATTCCCCTCCTTCAGATTTTCTAGGTCTCGTCCCTCAATGAGTCGTGTTCCCCTCCACACGTATAAATTTAATAGATAAAAAATACGAGGAATTCGATTTTCGAGGTCTCATTGCACAGCGAGTTGTTTGGAGAGGTTCAATACAATACTTTCCATATTTTGATGATTTAAATGTGAAAAAATGTTTCTAATAGCTAACAAATTTCGAGAAATCCGATTTTCGAGGTCTCGTCACGAGACAATTCGTTTGGAGGAGGTAAATACAATACTTTGCATGTTTTGTCGTTTTACGAAAAACTGCCGGAAACAGAAATAACTACTTTATCAAAATAAAATACCCATAACCGATATGACAATAATATTTAAAATTAATTATGAATTCACATGAATACAGAACATCAATTCCCTATGGTTCCCAACAATTACTGAAAGTCAGAAAGAATCCCCGATATACATCTTTTAAAACCATTTACGTTGGGGAAAATGGACAAATTGATGTTGTGGCTATATAAGAAGTTCAGAGCAGCATCGTAAGCATTTCTACGATACAATTCTGTACGACAGCGGGGTAGGGAAATGTTAGATGTCGAGGCAGTTCTACTGAAGGAAACATTACATAGGTGCTCGAGCCTAATACCCGTTTTAAAAACAAGAGTACAAGACTCTATTAGAAAAATGGTCTTTACATTATGTGCATTAAATTCTGAATATTCTGGATATAGGTTGTATCAGCTTTTTGCACATTTTAGATATATATGAAGTGCTCACGCGGCAAATGCGTCCCGCTGGCGCTAGCGCTCCGTATGACAGGGTCCCGGCGTCACGTGCGCCGCGTCGCTAACGCGACCGTCCGCGTTGGCTGCGCTCAGCGTCCGGCTAACGCGGACTCGCCGACGGCATTAGCGTCCGTATGACATGCTCCATAAGAACCCCATTGCCGGGTTGGAGCGTTTTTAACGCGACGGCATCAGCGCGACGGCAATAGCGCTCGTATGACATGGCCCTAATAGGTAAAAAATACGAGGAATCCGATTTTCAAGGTTTCGCGGGGTGGCGAATTAGGACGGGGTATATACAAAACTTTCCATATTTAGTCGTTTTGAATATTAAAAAATAGTTGGTTCTTATAACAGGAAGTAGTGGGCTTGAAACCCACCAATCACACCACAGCAATTGTAATATCATGTAAATTTCATGAAAAAGGGCAAAATCAGCGTTTCCAAACTTAGCATGGTGCGTTTTCACAGGACAGCTTTCAAAAAAGTGGTTTTATGTTTTTGTGGGTTGTAAACTGACCACCAAGTTAGGCACACTGACACAAAAATCAGGTATTCATAACAGCCTAGTTTTTTCGCTCGCTTCGTTCGCTCAGTATGTCTGTATAGATCCGATGGTCTTTACTGTTGAGTGGGACATGTAGAATGATTGAAAACGTTGGATCACTAAATTTATCGGGTGGTTCACATATCTAATAGAGAATTGTTCCATTCGATTGCTACAATCGTTTCCATTCTGCTATATATTTCAAACAACTGCTGACTATTAGCGCACTTAAGATTCAATCAATTTCATTTTATCATCATTTCTACTGGGACTCATTCCTAAAACCAGAGAATTAGAAATGGTAAGAAGGTCACAATCAATGCTACTGCAACTGCATTGAATCAATCTATCGAATGAACCGAGCAATCCAATACATGGTGAGTAGTAGATGTGTAAAAAGTAAGGGAGTTGAAGAGAGGAAAAGGCATCTTCCCACCACGGCTAGCTCCAAGCTTTTCACAGTAAAAATTACCTATTAGAGAATTTTCTTAGAAAATAAAGCTATTGCAATGGCTCCAAAAATTTTAAAATAAAAATTTTCAAAAATTTTCTTCATCGAAATCTGTTTTGAGGCATTCTGAAATGATTCTCCTGGATTTTAACGCTTTTTTATATGTATATATATATATATATATATATATATATATGTATGTGTCATTCCAGACGATAACTCTCGATAGAATTGAGATAAAAACTTCGTTCTTGCGCCAAAAAATCAAGCATTTCAAAAGAAAGGATGAGTTCGTTGGACAACAATTTTTGAGCACATTAAATTGGTCAAATTTCCAAAAATGTACCCAAAAAATCACTAGAAATCGCTAAAAACGGCCAAAAATTGTTACATTTCTATTTTTTTGCAGAATTTTAGTCAAAACTAAATTTTCAACGATTAACTAGGAAATTAAAAATTTTTGCTCAAAATTATGATGAAAAACGTACTTAAATATCATTAAAATTTGCTAAAATATCTACAAAAACTGCAAAAAAAAAATTAAAAATCAAAAATCCCTTTTGAATCAGTGGAATTTTATTTAGAATAAGTTTTTTGCCATAAAATTGTTTTTTAACCATTTCTGTCAACTAAAATTGCTCCAATTTCAATGCATTTTAACATACTATAGTACGATAGATAGTTTATGAAAATTCGCTCATACGATCATGCTGCATGACTGGAACTTTTTTACTCTGTGGGCTACCCCAAAAAAAGTGAGGAAAAGACTTTGTTTCACTTTATAGTATCCACCTTATCGATTTATTTCTATGGTTAAAAGCTCCTTTCGATGGGAAATTATAGTATCCATGGCATTTTGCTGTCCCTCAAACCAGCCTAGTAGCTTTCTATTTTGTGGAGCATTCAGAGTTGCTAGGCAACCAGATCCGCATAACAAGCCTGCTAAGCGGATTGCATTATCTATTAAATGAAGGTAGTTGGTATGAAGTTTGTAACATGAAATGATTAATTAATGTGCATGCAGCATCCGTTTCAGGATGAACTTCTACGTCCTTTGTGTTCATGGGAGGGGGGGGGGGGGGGCTCTGCCCATCCTACCCCTCCTCAAGTTACGCCACTGATAGTAAAAAAAGTGGCTGGCTAAATATGGTCACGATAATGTGTGAGTTACTATACCCTATTAGCAAACAAGGCTTAGGATGGGGTGTGCATGGAGCTGATTGTTCAATATGGCGATGCCAGCCTCAGGCAGACTTGAAGATCCAAGGAGTTTAAAATCACGGAAGTCCAGGGATTGGGTCTTTATTTGGCTGGATATGAGTGATGCTGCGATTTGTGATTTTCTGTGCAGTCACGCTTGGGGGGCAAACGGTAGAGGATTAAGTGCCTTGGAGTGAGGATGGAGTCGCCATACCTATCCTCACTATTAGAAAACTAACTTCCTGACTGTAGGAGAACATGTAACAGACAGGAAAGGAAGAACAAGACCCAAAAACCTAGCAGACCCATTAACATCCTCAGACTCGATTAATCATAACGATGATAATGATAAATCCCCAAAGATACATTGATTGAAATGTCAGTATATATATTTTTAAAAATGAAATTCTCTGATTTTTCCTTAATTTTAAACATCTTGAATTCTAAAACATTAAGGGTCATAATAAAAAAGGGTTTTCATGTCTGTAGTACCTGTAGTAGACATTCTGGGTAATAAACAACTGATTTTGATGAACAGATCTTGTGTTGTATTGTAATTTATTTAATAATCGCTTCCTCATCTATGTTTTGCTTCTCGAGATTGATTCAGGTTACCAGTAGTTTGTGTGTCTCACTTGGAACTCAGTAACCTTTCACAACTTCGGAAGTTTCATTTTAATTCAGAAGAGGCTTACCTGCAATCCTCGCAATGGACCTGAGAAATTGTGGCTTAATAAATAATCCATACTGTAGTATTTTAGGTTCTTGTTTCTTGTTTTCAGATGGAGTTACTGACCGTTCAGGAATCACACTTAGATACACAGAACGAAAGTATGTGAATTGAATGAATAATGAATACTGCTTGGCTATTAATTTTCTTTCTTTCATTAATTTATGTTAATTGGAAGGGTTTATAAAGAACTGTAAAAACAAGAAATCGTTAGCAACTCAGGTGTTAGGAGGCCTATGCCCTTATAAAAATAAATTAAATTTGAAAATTTGGGAGATAGCCAAAACGCCCTCTTTTGTACACTCACCAAGCGTGACATCACATTTCTTATTCGACTTTGCCCCTTACCTTCCTTTATTCATTTCACGATACTAACTGTCACCGGTTTCTTTTGTTTTTGGTTGCACTGTGCTTGCACTTTTATCGAATTTTCGTAGAAAATGCAGCTATTGCTATGGCTCCATAAATTTTTGAATGAAAATTTTCCAACATTTTCCAACATTTTCATCCAGTGATATCTGGCTTTTGATAAGTTTTTAGTGCTTATTTGACATTGTTAATTATTGTCGGCTATCCATTAGAGGTTTTATGGACAGATAATACACAATTTATTTTAGGCTATTTTGAGGTTCGATTAAAAATATCCCTGGTAAGGTTTTTAGTTTTGTTTCTTGGCCTTCCTCAATTTGAAGTGAATCTTCGTGAGGGAATTCTGCAATCAGTTGATTAATATCGGGTATGAAGTCTACATAATTGCCAGAGATGTTGAGTTGGACCTCCTTACAATTCTCATTATTTGTATTTAATACAATTCGAAGTGCACAAATGAATTTTGAAAATTATAAATGAGAAAATTAGAAATATCGCAATAATATGTATCATAAGGGAGGCACAAGTCCTTCAGCAAAAATGTATAGTTTTGGATTTCAGTAGGTGCTTAATTGTTTTGGAGAAGAACCAAAACAAATTAGTTTTCACACAGAGCACGCACTGGCAAGAGGTGGTACAATTTATATTGCATTTCACTTAATACAGGTATTTACAAAAAGTAGATGATTTCGGCATTGTTTAATTTGCAGTTGACAGACCTACGTTTCTCAATTTCGGAGATATGTTTTCAGGGAGGTTGGTGGATAATTGGAGGTTATAAACGTGCAAAACGGTTTGTAACTCTGCATCAAGTCTTCAGGTATAATAATGCTGGGGTGAAACGTATGAAATTTTACAAAATGTTTCTGAATTTTCGAATTTGATTTTCCTAAATTCATTGTTTTCCTTAATGGCCTCGATGGTGTTATTGAAGTTTTCAATGAACGAGTTACTGATAGATTAGTGTTGAGTTATCGCAGATCGTAGATTATGTTGGTTATTTTTTATCTTGGAGAACATATTGTCTCTCTCTATCTTGGTCGTTTAAGGTACCAGTGACTACTTTTAATACCTGGCCGTCTATTACTTTCAATGACTTGCCTGTTTTTTGCCTCTCGTTTTTGTCTATTTAGTTGGCGAGCGTCCTCGAAAATTTGTATGTTATCAATTTTGTCATCCATTAGTTGTAGTGTTGGTTTAGTTGGGAAGTTGGGATTTAGGTAGAGTACTGTATAACTACCAGGTGGAGACCTTTAGTTTCTATTGAACGTCCGAGTATTCCTATTTGAGATTAGCAATTTCAGTGCGGAGGGTATCCAGTTTATAGTAATGGATGTGTGTATGTCTGATGATGGATGCGTCCCCCAGATGAATAGGAAATTACCCCATGTTCGAAGTTATGTCTTTGATTTCAGCACCCATCGTGGTTATGACAATGAGGTAGAAGGTCCTGGAAGAACAGAGGATTCACCAGGTGAGTGGTCAAGTGCATTGGAGGGGGTAGTGGAAGTGAATTTTCGTAGCCGTTTTATAACAGATAGGTGAATGTTTTCTTTAGCTCATGGTGTCGGACAGTTAACTTTAGAGTCTTGAGAGTGTTATCGACCATCATGATTTTCTCTTTGTTGAATTTTGGTTTGGTTTTCCATTGTTTTTGTACGGTTTTCACGTCGACTTCTTTTAGGATTGTTGGAAATGCTGCACGTTTTTCGTTTTGTTAATTAACGATTTTAGTTTCAGGTTACTGGAGCTTGTTATGGATATCTGAGTACCGCAGTTTATTTTTTTCGTGGTGGTTATTAAAGTTAGCCTTTGTTGTTGAGTTTGGTATCTAGCAGGGAATTGTGGTCGATTTGTCCCTGTGGTAGTTCAAGCGGTGTGACTTCTGTTGTTGAATGTATGGAGTATTTTGCTTTTTGTATAATTGTATCTTCCGAGAATTTGGTCCTAGCGTCTGGAATTCATGCATGTTCAATCAATTTGGAGTGTTATCTTTCCAGTAGGTCCTTAGAGACGGGGTGTTGCAAGGATATAAAATGAATTAATGTAGTGAAGAGCCATAAACTCTTTAACCAGAGAGTCATGTAATCCAGCTTCATTGTCCACAGTAATCTGGGTTGGTAGTCTTTGGTGTGAAAAAGAATTTCAGTAAGTTATTGTTATTAGAGGATTTTATTGAATTAACTTGAATATTTCCTAAATGTATCAACAAACACACGTATGTGCGCGTGTATGTTTCCTGTATGTATGTGTCGTGTGTATGTTTCTGTATGTATGTGTTTCATGTATGTGTGTTTCCTGTATGTTTCCGGTATGTATGTGTGTGTGTTGTGTTTCCTGTATGTATCTTGTGTTTCCTGTATGGATCATGAGGAATTTGATTTATCTAGTGTTACGACGTCCACATGAAGGTTCATGAAGGGTTTGGTGGGAATGGGATTGATGTTAAATTTAAAAGCTCACGGACAACAAACTTTTCAAGCACCTTGCCTGGCACACTAAGTAAACACAAGGGCTTCAACGACTCAGGGTCTGCTGGATCTTGATCAGCTCCCTTGAGAAGAACACACACTTTCCCAATTTTCTAACTCACTGGAAAGACCCCCAAGTCAATACAAGACCGAAATATGGAGCAATACCAAGGGTAGACCAATGGCCACGCCTTCTTCAGCATCTCCACCTTGATCCTATCAAGCCGAAGAGCCTTTCCATTCTTAAAACTAAACACTGTGTCTCGTATCACAAAATCACTATAACTTGTCCTAACACTGCCATGCCACTGTCACTACTTAAATCTAAATGATGTTCAGCTAACTTCTGTGCTGACAACTGTTTCTTCGTGAGAATCACCAGGAAACAGAGCAGTTAAGAGGTCCATTGCTGTATAGTTCCAGTCTAATGTCTGCATCCCCCTCAGAGAGGCCAAGGAGTAGGCTGCAGGGTTCCTAGTCACCACTCGATAAGGCCTACCCCATGGCCTCCCCTGCCTCTCTTCATCGACAAATCTCCACCAGTCACTACGTCTAGCTCGCCTAAGCTCCTGGGAGTATTCTGCTCTGCTAGCCCGCAATTCCTCCTGTTCCTGGGCAGTGGCCCGAACTCCCCTTCAGCGTATCCTATTTCCCAAGGCCTATCACTTCAACCCCTCTAATCGTGGACATCACCAGGGAACAGCAACAGGCACCCCCCTTGTTACAGGTATGGACACAGATGCCGCCTGCACCAGTACCTTCTCAACGATGGTGACTGCCTTTTCCACCCCAAGCCGGTCTGTGATCTTCAGGTAGTGGCAGGCTTGGAGACCCTCAGCCCCCTACTCATTAAAACACTCCCAGTTTGCTTGAGAGCAAGTGAACCTACCACCACCCTTCACACTACGTACAGCAAGCCCGCCACCAACCTCAAAAAGGATGGCAGCATGCTGACTTGTAGTGAGCATGGGATCAACTTTCCATCCACTTCCACACTCCCCCACATGTATGGTTGCAAAAGAGACGTCAATGTTTGAGACACCAGCAGATGCACCAGTGAATGTGCAACAACACATCTACTCCCTTTTTGGCAATCAAAATTGCCGCCATCGGAAGACCTTCTCCTGGCCCTGTGAAAACCCTGACTGGTCCCAGACCAACCACAGCATCACCCACAGTATACGGCTCCTGCACGAGCACCATATCCCAAGTTCCATTTGATGCGCTGCACCTCACTCCTTGGTGTAATTATAGTACGGTCTTCGTAGAAGACTGTTTACTTACGCAGCTCTCGCGGTCTTACTGTGTTGCGGTAAAATTTTAAAGAAATAATTTGAAAAAACCCGCGAAGGCATGATTTTTCAAATGAAAAACGGACTATTTGCACTGTTCTGTTGGCATTCCTGTGCCTCGCCAACCCAACATGCTCTGGGCCCAGCTATCGTCACTTTGTAGTTTTTACCGTGTTGCGAGTATTCTCTGTCCGCGAATTCGTTCAAAATTACATAATTTCTACCATTTTCTTACGAAAATTGGGAGTGCGGACGATTTAGAAAGAATTGTTCGGAAGTGTTCATGTCCGGTTTGACAAAATATTTGTCGACGGCGCGTCCGGAAAATAGTTTATCGACGGATAACAAATAACAACAGACAACCCTTTGAAAGCGACACATAGTAGGCAAATTCCCTCCATTCACTTGAAATGTTGACCAGGAATCCGGGGAATATTGATGAACACATGAAAAAGGGCTGTGAAAGGGCCATTGTTTAGGAGTTGGAGGAGTTGTAGTAGGACTCCAAAAACTTGCAAATATCACTTTTCACTTCAGATATGTTTCAACACCCAGCGCTACCACTGACAATTTTGGAAACTACCTAATATTACTGCGGAGAGAAAAAATCTACTGAAAGGGGAAAAGGCTGTTTAGTGCGTCTTTACACCACGTATCCGTCTTTGCCATTCTTTGTAGTACATATTTTTGTAATAATTTACGTTGCCTGTTTGGCGTTTTTCTCAATTCGATTATTGGTTTTCTCATTTGAAATATGGTGAAGTGCTGTATCCTAATAAAAATCTCCTATTAAAATAGATAAGAAGTATTTTTAACATGGAAATTTCCAAATTTAATTTAAACAAAAGTTGTTTGCAAGGATTTGTTAATTGAAAATGTTTCTTGTTCACAGCCCTTCATAGGGGGCAGCGACTCTCTAGCTCACTCATATGTACCAATTTTATTTTCCTAATGTGGGGTCTTGGTGATTCTTCTTCATAATGTATTTATACATCTGATTTTATTCAGGTTGTCAAAATCTGCTGGTGTTCTGCTTCTTGGTACTGGTGGTCGTCTGAAACCAAACTCTGAAGTTCACATGGAGACTTCATGCTTGATAGAGGAAGACAAGATTTTACACCCATTCGCTTTTCGAACCCATACTCATCAGTTAGGTTAGTATTCACCTATGAGTGTATCATATCCGAATTGATTTAGACATTTTAAATGTAGATTCAGAAAATATTATACAGTTTGTCACTCATTTTAAAAGATAATAAAGTCAAACTTTGTTAATATCATTTTGATGAAAAGTTTCTACATTCAATGCGGAAAAGTTTAAACTTGAGTAAAAAAAGGGGAAAAGGTATAAATCTAAGTGGAAAAAATCTAACTCAATTTGGTAATGCTGTAACATACCACCTTTACGGCTGGGTACCACCATATTTGTTTTTGAGATTAGTGGAGACCTATATACTTTAAACATTTCCCAGGACAATTCTATCCAGCTTACATTAATGCAACCCCTTTGGACTTCTGCAGACATAACACATGTGAACTTGAATATTTTCTACGTCGTTTAACCTGACGCTCTGTAATACGAACTTTTCTGTGATTAACATACCTCTCTGCAGTAATTAGTTCAGAAAACTTTCAGAATAATTGCACTGTAAATCCGAATTTTTTAGTAGACCAGGAAATATATTCAATGATATAATGGAAATGTATGACTTCAATGCTGTTCATGGATAATAATTTATGAATACACGAACTTCCTAGTGAAGTTCGTTCATAATTATGTCAGGTGCCCTAGAGGGTGGCTTAGCAATGCAGCTACCATCACAGAAAACTGTTAAATACTCTTTACCATTAATCACGGATGTAATTGTGCGAGCCACTGATGTAGCCACAGGCACAGGAAAGCATAATTAATTATAGAGGTCGCAAACCACCTAAAAGGTCCTAGTACCTAACATCCTAATGGCTATTGCTCCCAGGCTCACCTCTTGGAGAGGCGGCTGAAAAAACTGCTGCCAGCACCAGTGGCGGGGCCAAAGGCCTATTATAAAAATGGGTGAAAACACCAGAAGAGGGTGTCCAGCCCAGCCCGCTACCAGAAAATTGTGTCCAGAGGGGCTCCTCCTCTCCTCGCCGCCGAGACTTAAGTGTGCCTAACGAAGGAAAGTCGAAAAACACTATCTACTCCTTAACTTCTGAGCACCTCTCCTTCCCACCCACCTGGCCAAAGTTTGGCGGGAGGATGTTATCTCCTCTGTGAACTATGTTAATGTGTTCCAAGGTTGTTCAGTTCTGCACACGAATGGGATTAATCTTTTTTACAGATCACTTTAGTCAGACATGCAAATTTAAATGCAACATTCAGGCACTTGAGTTGTCTATTTGTTTTATGACCTAATGTATTTATATTGTTTGGATCGAGACTGCCAGTCTATAATTGTATTTTAATATTAACTTCTCTATGAATATATCATATTCTGTAAGCTTCGGGTTCTGGACCTTGATGTAGATGGGCTTGGCTGATCTCAGGTTTAAGGTAATTTTCCCTATGATCAGATTGTATGAGGAAGAGCCTAAACTTCCATTCCTGGATATAACCATGTACATAATCATTTCCTATTGTTGAATCTATACATGATTTTCCACTCCCTAAAATGTATATATAATGTATAAAAAGTATATTATATACCTAGAAATGAATTCTATGATTTCATTACCTCTGACATTGTTGTTTTAATCGCCCCACAAAATATAGTCCAGGAGCCGAGGTTGAATATATTGACTCATTTTACTCATTTCCACGATTGGTATTGTGTCTGTTGTTTTCTGGTTCCTGTAGGTGTAATAACTTACCTCAATCTCCCCCCCCCCCCCCTCCATGAACAGCAGGTGGCTATTTTTCGCCATTCTTGCACTAATGTTTGGTCTCCAGCCAGTGCTATTAGATTGTTTGTTTTGACCTTGTTCCTAGTTTTTTTTCCAAAAACATCAACCTACATAATATATGTACTTTATTACAGGTCGAGTTGTATCAGGTTATAGAGTCCAAAACAACAGTGGTGAAATGGAGTGGACACTTTTAGGAAAAAGAAATCCTCAGGATCCTCAGATGTTCTACCCTATAAATGATCCTTCACTCATCATAAAAAAGGGAGACATAGTGGTGAGTTTTAAGTGATAAAACTGATTTTTATCTTCAATCATTTTTAAATGATGAAGTGATTGTGACCACCTGAAGAAGAGGACTATAACTTGTGTTAAAATGATTTGTTATTCCGTATAAGGGCCAGTTTATCAATTTTACCTGCATTAGCTGCAGGATAGTTATACCAAGTATAGCACCAGATAAAAAATGTGTTTCATTATCTCTCAGATAAATACTATCTCACAGGCAGCGCCGTTAGCATCCTCATTGGTGTCTGTTGGCAACAAAATAAGGGCGATTTACTCATGGATCTACGAGAGTTGTCCAGAAAATAAGTTCCGTTTTGATCTGTAGGGTGGTAGGAGCGGCTTTTACCAAATCTGGTAACACCGCTCAAAAGAGGAGAGGTGGGGGAATAGAATGAGAGGTGGGTGACCTCAGTCGGTCAGTTACCAACGTCAGGGCAGGTAGTTGAAATGGAGCCCTCCATGTCGCGTCCCGCCACCTCATTCCCCGTTCCCTCTCGAGTTGTTGTGCGCGGAGTGATTCAATTTCTTTATGCACAGGGTTTCAAATCAGTTCAAATTCACGAACAGCTCATTTCTGTTTATGGAGAAGGTGTAATGAGTGAGTCAATGGTGAGGAGATGGGTACGTGAATTTAAGGTGGGAAGACATTCACTTGAGGATGAAAGTGGGAGAGGCAGACCCTCAGTTGTGACGGACGAAATTGTTGCAGAAATCGGCAATGCAGTTCGCAAAGATCGCCGTTCAACCCTGGATGAACTCCACCTGAGTTTCCCAGACATCTCACGATCCCTCATCCATGAGATCGTCTCGGAAAAACTTGACTTTCGGAAAGTTTGCGCTCGGTGGGTCCCTAGAGAGCTGACGCCCCAACACAAGGAACAACGAATGGCCGCAGCTCGAGAATTTTTGGACCGCTACAGAACTGATGGGGACGCATTCCTGAAGTCTATCGTCACTGGAGACGAAACCTGGGTATCACACTACACTCCAGAAAACAAAAGACAGTCCATGCAATGGAAACACCCCACCTCCCCAAGTGCCAAAAAATTCAAAGTCGAGAAATCAACCAGGAAAGTCATGGCTTCTGTTTTCTGGGATCAAAAAGGAATTCTCCTGATTGATTTTTTGCCTCAAGGTGAAACAATTAACGCCAACCGCTATTGTGAGACCCTGAAGAAGCTTCGTCGGGCCATACAGAACAAGAGAAGAGGAATGTTGACCTCCGGTGTTTGCCTTCTCCACGACAACGCTCGGCCTCACGTTGCTCATTCCACAGCGCAACTCCAACTTTCGCTCATCCAACTTTTGGATGAGTTTGGTTGGGATGTTCTGAACCATCCACCTTACAGTCCCGACTTGGCCCCTTCAGACCATCACCTGTTTACCAAAATGAAGGCGGAATTGGCGGGAGAACGTTTCACAAGTGACGAGGAAGTGAAAGAAGCTGTCACGAAGTGGACCAAGGAGGTAGCGGCAAGCTTTTATGAGGAAGGAATTTCGAAGCTCATTTCGTGATATACCAAATGTATTGACGTCGCCGGGGATTACGTGGAAAAATAGTACGTATGTTCAACTACAATACCTGTAAGTTTCAAATTTTTTCAATAAAAACTTGATTTAGAAAAAAAACGGAACTTATTTTCTGGACGACCCTCGTACTATTGAAACAACCGGGTCCACCATATAATCAAGCTCCGCAAATGAGAAACCACCACCTTTTGGCCGTTTGCTTCATGCAAACAAAAAATACAAAATGGAAATACATTTACGAATTGTGATATTCCAACCTGAATTATTATGAATGAAGAATATCTATGAATGAATTATTACGATCAGTAAGTTGTGGTCTAAATTTCATATTCGATCTCCGTTAGAATGTGAAGAACGGTATCTTTGTCCAACCGAAACCTCTATAAAAATACGCTCTCGTCCCATTTCAGTAGGTGATCTACACAGGGTCTTACTGTACACGGTCATCTTTCCCATTCAACAAATTTTGCTAGGATAGAATCTTCGTTGTCACTGCTATTTGAATAGAAACTCAAAAATATATCCATTGGAAGGTACAAAAATAAAGGCAAACAAACTTGTAATTCAAACAAAATGTGTAAACAAATGAACTTGATTGAGGTTAGAAAGCTCAAGATATCTCATTAACTTCCAGTTAAAATTGTTATCCAGCCATCCAGGGACCAGATAAATTAAAACTCCAGTCAGGGTTTAACTAGGGATGGATAAATACCCCCGATTGTGTTATCTGGAGGATAACGCTGTCCGTCAGATTAATCCCCTTATCCTTTGGATAAATGTGATTAATAAACTGGCCCTAAATGTTGTATAAACACGTGTTAGGTGGTAGAATTAGTTGATGTATTAGTTTGTAGGGTTCTCGATGAATGATGGGTATCTATCTAGCTGTTCTCTGGATGCTAATGATTTCTTCTGCTCATGGGGACTCCACTTTACCCAGCAAAAAAAGCATCTTTCTGTCATACTCTGGAGTCATATATGAACACCTACATGTCATACATGTTATTTGAACTTATCAGTAAGAATTGAAATTAAGGGAGATCGAAAAGGGGGAGATTGACCTGAAGCCACCTTTGCGCTTTGTTCTCCAAGTAAATACAATCATTCAACACAAAATTCAAACTTGGCTAAATTGCTGTAGCAAGATAGTATCGCTGGTGGATGGCCTCAATGACCATCATCGAATTTTGGTAGAAAAATGAAGCTATTGCAATGGCTTCAAAAAATGTTGAATACAAATTTTAAAGACGATAATTCTCCCTAGGATTGAGATAACAATTCCGTTCTTGCGCCAAAAAATCAAGCTTTCCAAACGAAGGGATGAGTTGTTGGCCAGCATTTTTGAGCACATTAAATTGGTCAAATTTTAAAAAATGTGCTAAAATCACTAAAAATTGTTGAATTTAAATTTTTTAGCAGAATTTTAGTTTAAGAAGTTGTTTATTATTGATAAACTTGAACAATAAAAAAAAATTATGCAAAAATTTGTGCTGTAAAATGTACTTGATTTTCATTAATATTTGCCAAAAAAATGATAAAAATGGTTGAAAAAAATAAAATAAATCCAAAATCTTTTTTGAATCACAGAATATTATTTAGGTCAAGTTTTTAGCTAGTTTACAATTTTGGCAGATAACAATGTCTTTTCACTCAAAGTCCTTAATTTCCAAAACAATGAAACATAATAGAGCACTATAATTTACGAAAATTCGATCATACAATCATGCTGCATGACTCGAACTTTTTTATGATCAGCATTATCAGCTTTGTTATCTACTATATTCGAAGCGTGGCTAATGAATAACCTCTGTACTCTGGCACATGAATTTTAAAGAAATGTCTCTACTGTATTCTACATAAGAAAAGTGAATGTAGAGCAGATCTACTCAGCCATCATGTCTAAACAACTCTAGCAGACTAGATGTGTTTGATTTCAATAAGATTTTGATGAAGAGCATTGAACCTCACATTGTGGAGGCCCATACCCTTAATTAAAACATATACAAAAATAGCATTAATATATGTTTCTCAATGAGCTATTGGAAAGTTTGTATAGTCTCCTGTATCATCAAGAAGGAATAAAAAGACATCTATGACTTGACACCTCCATCACTATCACAACCTAGGTACTTTTGGCCTGCTGCAACATTACTATCTGCTCCATGGCACCTGTCCTTCTATCTGATACCAGTCCTACAAGATTCTTACTGATGCAGCTCGGATTTCAGAGAACGCGAAGCACCAACCACTTGCAGTCACAAAGTTAGTTCTGTCATGGTTAGATGGACTTGTAGGGGGTGGTCTAAACCATTCTACCTTGTGAATCTCTCCCTACTAGGAGAAATGCTTTTTCTCTATGGATTTGATCAGAATGCAGTTGCTTAGTCGTCCAGTTATCTGTAAGGATGGGCTCAGTGTGTTTTGGACAGTGGTCGTTTTACTTACCTATCAGAGAGTTGATTTGTGGGGTGTGGCTACTTTTCTTCATTATTTTTCCTAATGGCTTCCCAAATTCAGTAATGGGTTATTTTGGTTGCATTATTCGATTGATTTACCTTGCGCATCTCTTGAGGTTGTTTGTATCCTGATAGCTTGTAAGTATTGGTCTTGGCTGGCTTAATGGTCAATTTCAAGGAGGAAATAGAGTAAATCAAGGGTTTAGTGGCTGAATGATATATCAAACAACCGAATACTAAATGCTAACAAGATTCTGGTCTTGGAGAGTCTCAAGTTACTTTGAGAATTCACTATTCAGTTTCCTGGAACACCACCCTTTGGGCGGGTATCCACAGTGCGAGGCTGCTCGCTTCGAATGCCTCAGGACAACCACGAGCTTGTCGGTGAAATGGCAGTGCTCAAAGGTGCCTTGGTCTGAGCCGTTCGTGTTGTGGATACCCGTGTGCATCTGCGTCAGACCACACAAGACAACCGCCATCATGGAGAACGATGTGATTCACGAAATAGTTAAATGTACAAAAATAAACGTATATTGTGAGGTTCAAAACATCTTGAATATTATAATGAAAACAGAAGAGAAGATCTGTGGCACGAAATATCGTCTTCTGTTAATGGTCCATTGATTTTCAAATTAAATCCAAAATTTCAGTTTTTCATTTTCCCTCATCAAAGAGTGGGTTTGTACCTACTTTTACATTATACGGACTAAATCACTCGCAAAAACTAAATCACTAAGATTCCAGTCACTTATGACAGAAAGATTTGATATTTGTTAGTTTCTAGATGGCTGGAGGCCATCGATTACTATCTCATAAAATCTTATCCACAAATTTGGTTTCTCATTTTCCCCATCAAAGATTAGTTTCATGATGGCTGGGGGCCATCCATTACTGTCTCATACGTTCATATTCACAATTTTCGTTTCTAATTTTACCCATCAAAGATGGAATGTTCAATCGAAGCGAGACTCCTGGTGCATTTTCATTAGATTCCATGGATGTTTTTATTATCAAACTAATCAGATCCTTCAAGATTTGAACACTTTTTTCCTGTATTGATGCAAACATTTATCTATCAGAGAGAAAATATCTAAGACTAATATTAATTGATTCATTGAAGGGTAGATGATTTGAAGATTAATAATCAAGTGCATTGACTAACATCTCGGTGATACTGCCTGAACCAAAGGGTATAGAGGTCCTTACGTTATCATTATCCCGGTTTCGAACTGTACCTATATGCTATAGTTTATATGAATCAGTAGGTAAAGACTAATGAAAATTAGTCACAAATTTTGGCGTATTTATTGCTGGATAATTAAATTATTCATTTAAACGAATCAAGTTTGTATCAACCTTCATTCCCATTGATTTGTGCTTGTGAACAATATCTCCTTTGAGGCCCATGCTAATAAATTAGGTTTTTGTTGTCGTCTCTCGATAGTTAAGGGGGTGACAGGAGATATACAGCTGGGAAACGCTTAATTAGAGAATTAATTGACGAACAACCTTAATTTCGTAACAAGCTCTAAGTTCTACCAACATAAAATTGTGGAATTCAGGAAGTTAATTATTGCTTTTAGTCAAATAAAACTAATGGAGTTTTGGATAGCTTGCAATAAATTGAAACCCTGGAAGTTATAAGAAATAAAATTATGTTTTCTTAATGATTTTAAAATAAATTCTTGCTTTTTTCAGGCTGCAAGGTGTACAATGTTCAATAGTCACAATGAAACTGTTCATATTGGGTAAATATAGTTTATTTAATATTTTTTAAAACCTTTTTTTACCATGTTTTTAGATTGGACCAGTTAATCTACCTGCTATTCATTCGTCCATTAATACAGTGCAGGAGGGTGTGCAGCATAACAATGTCTTAAGCTGGAATGTTTGTTGTATATGATATTTCAAACTCAGGAGAACATAAAAAACGTATGACATCAGACTATAAATCAAATGAATCGAAGTAATTGATTGGGAAATTCCTAATGGTAATGCCTGTGGTATCATCTGATGGGGTTGTGGGTGAGCATCATTTGAATTTGTAGGAATTGGGCAAGGCTCACATTGAGACTTGAAGTATGAATTGTGCATATAATACTTCAAACGTATGTGTGCTCATGTAATGTGCTGAACTAGATGTATTGAGCATACTGTGTTCTACCGTGGAAAATTATTTGTGATGTGGTAGGGAATGTTAAACTGTACGTCAGAAAGGGTTGAATCCCCCCTCCCCCCTCTCCACACTCACTCGCAAAATGTCATCAATAATTTTTCCTCTGGTGGAGAAATGCTCAACAAAATATGAGGCGTTCCTCGAATTCTACACATTGGCGACTTGCAAATGACTTGTACTAACTCAAGGTGAAAATACCCTAACCCACAACTCTTAAAAAATAATTTGTTTTCTCCTAAACTGTTTATTAACGTTAAAATAATGCGTTCTACGGTTTTTGTCATGAAATCAAAGTATATTCAATTTCCTACAAAAATGGTCACATACATTTCTGTTCTTTACTTGATAGTTTCCGATATGTTTTCGAATAACATTGGTATTAACACCATTGTTTGGGTAGATTCCACTGTTTATTACGTAGGATTTTTTAGCCATCAACTTCTTCCCTACCTATGAAGGTGCTAGTCTTATGGGAAATTTTAAGGCTAATCATCCCTGAAATAGTTCCCAAAACTACCACCAGATTGTGCTTCAAAATGAGCTAAATTTAGATTACAAACTATGCTTTGATACAAACTAAATCCCTCGCCACAAAGTTGTGGAAACCCATTTAAATGAAAAACTGAAGTTGAAGAAAAACGTTGTTCAATTCCACAAAAATAAAGAGTTTCGATGTTGAATCTATTTTGATTCGATTTCTGTCATCATCAGTGAATTACAAACTAAATTTTGTTACTGATTATGACTTAACCGTTAAAATCGATTCCACACGTAACTCTTCATTTTTGTGGAATTAGACAACATTCTTCTTTAACTTTTATTTTTCATTACTATATGAGAATTCGTCTTATTTTGATTCTGAAAATGTATAGGGTTGAGGTCAAAGATCACCATTCTGTTCCTCAAAATGGTATTCCTCTATCAAACGCCATGAACATCTCTGCGATGTCAAAGAGCCTTTGCGATGTCAAAATGTCCTTTTCACAATGCCCAAGAAAAGGTCACGATAGATGACTGGAAAAAATGCGTCCCACATGCGGAAAATATCCAAGTAGAAGTTTCTTAAAAGGAGGGATCCGTGATTCATCAATGGATCGATTGATTGTCAATCTGAGAGAAGAGAGTGAAGATGATGTATTTGACAGCGAACTGTTTGGTGATGAGGATGAGGCTGAGGATGGAGTGTTTTTATAATGTAAGAAAAATAAAGTACAAATTGTAAGTGTTAGTATAATGTAAATAGCTTATACCTATTCAAATGTAGTATATTGTAATTAATAGATAGAGTAATGGTGGATCAAACAGGTAATAGTTTTTTATTTAAAAAATGAAAAGTGTCTATAGAACAGCTAGTTTCTATTGAATGTTGCTATTGAATTGAGTTTTCTTTCCTAGTAAATTATTCTTCACAACTGCAATGCGCTTCAATTTTCAATAATTTCCTTAAAACAAGTACAAAGTTGGGATTTAGAGAAGGGAAAGTTCAAGCTATAGTTGGGAGTGGTCAGATTGGAGAAGTTGGAGAGAGAAGCGAAGAGGGGTAGGCCAAGTGTGGGCCTCGGTTCACTTTCACTGGAAAATATTCTTGGCATCGACTATAGGTGCGGAGACTTTGTAGCACATTTACGGTAAAGCAGGGGTGGCTACTGATAGGAGCATAGGCGCATGTGCACCCCCAGCCAATGAACAAAATAATAGTAATGTTTCAAAATTCCTTCATCCTCATTTAAAGAATAAGTTGGTTAGTGAAAGAAGACGCAATTATAGGTGCTCTTCTAGTTGAATCTAGATGCAAAACATAGCAGAGGGAAGGTGAAATGTTGTCATGTTGGGCAAAGGGGGGGAGCGACCTGACCAATCACAAGCGGGCTGGCGCAACAGCTCGTGAATGATCCTTCTCAGACTAAACCTGCATAGCTCTGGTCTGAGGATTTTCAGTTTTAATTGAGGCGGGCATGTGTGATTGACCAATCAGAGAGCACAAAAAGTGAGAGAAGCAGCATACTCATGCCGCTAATGACCCTTCTGGTTGAGATGCGGCTTAAACCTTGAAAAAAAGAAAAGAAAGCAGCAACCTCAGTTTTCTGCTTCGCCAAAGGGGGCTACTATGCATCGAATTGGAGTTGTATAAACAAAGCTGATTAGAGATTTTCTTCTTTTTGTTTTATTTAGGTGTGATTTGTTTACGGCCCAGTTGCCAGTCTTTGTCACAGCAACAGCTTAATTTTTCTTGTTTTTATTCATGATTTTTCTTCATTCTTGTTTCCTGTTCATGAGTTTTCGAAGAGATATGAGTGTAGGTACGACGAATAATTCAGTGCAGTTCGCAGTATTGAATTATGAAGTGCAGTCATTGGCCGCCGCTTGCCATCACTGCCTGGACTGCAGCAGACATTGAAAATAAAAATTGTAATAAAATGCTATTGCAATGAAATGATTTTCTTGGGTTTACTCCTTTGATGATTAAGTATTTCATAATTTCTGTTTACCATTAGAGAACATTTTTCGTGTCTATTGTATTTATTTAGTATCGTTTGTAATTTGAAGATGAGAAAGTTACCTAGATTTATCCCATGGTTGAAATTTCTATTTGGCTGAGAAAAGCATCTCTCCTGTCCCCTTTGCGAGGGGAGCCGCCACTGCGGTAAAGTCTGAATAATAGTTTAGAACAAAAACTTCGGTTATATTGGAGTTGTGAGTTTGAAGCTAGTTTAATTGTACTAAGTTGAACGGGCCATGCCTAAATTCCAAGGATCGGCATAAATGGTCTCGACAAACGCCCAAGTGACTTGATAGTGAATTGCAATTGGTGTTTTGGACAGTTCCCCCAAGACGCCAGTCCAAGCTAATTTCAATAGAGTATTCCCACTACGTAGTCTTGGAAATTTGATGATAATCCTGGTATAACTGGTTTTTCGTTTTATAATTGTTCGATAATTGTCATTTTTTATTAATTTTTTTTCCTGGTTTCATCAGAGGAACGAGTAAAGATGAAATGTGCAACTTCTATCTTGCCTACTGGGTTTCTAATGATGAACCAATGGAAAATAAGTACTGCTTCACTAATGGTCCACCTAACTACTACTGGGAAAGTGGATACCCCGGATATCCAAGCCTCAATAACATACCAGATAAAGAAGCATCAACTCTCTGAATGGTAAATCATTTACAATAGTATGAGATAAAATGTGCACACATGTTAATTACCTTTCAGTGTTCTATTAAGGACGTATTTCATAGATATAAGTTGAACAGAAGATAGAAGTAGACAGATTGATCGATCACATCCGTTGCCGGATGTAAGGATGGGATCGGCGGATTTTTTCTGGCAACATGTAGGTGGATTTCGGTCAGTCGCTTCTTGCCCACTAACGAATCGAACTGACAGATTTCCCAAATCCTTCGGAAAAATCCTTAATCCGCCGAAAAAATCCCCTCGTGTATGCCTAGCTATTGTAAGACTCAATCCCCTGAATATACGCCACTGCAGACTACTTTAGATAATTTCAATATACAGTTGGCCAAATACCTAATGGTTCCTGATCAGCTTGTAAATATCACGTAATGATAGAAAATGATCCGGAGTCTCCTGCTTCCATGTTTTACAGTTCATACACGGCCCTGAACAATTCAACTCATATAAGCATTTAACTATTCAACTCACATAACTATTTAACAATTCAACTCATATAATGTTTATGTGACATATTATCAGTTTTTCCTAATGCGCAACATCAATGGAAAACAAATTATTCTCCCTTCACTAATATAAGTCTGAACACTTGGGTCCGATTGTCTTAACATTGATCACAGAAAATATATCAGTGCTACCAATTACTGTCAGCAGCGTGTATAGCGTGAAACACAACATAGATCTGACATGTTGCACTCGATGGAGCCCAGGGTCATCAACTGGTCCAGACAGAACTTTGTAAGCATGCTCTCCCCAATTCCTCGAATTTTCGCCCAATCTCCGAATTATGGATACTTTAGTGCTTGGCAGCAATAATTAATTATCGGTTCTGATCTCAGGTAGTGCCCTGGCCTGGGATATACATCAGAAGGTGAAGGATAGGCTTGAGAAATCAACTTTAGACATCATCAACTTTATCCAAATACGATTTACTACTCGTATTTTGCCCCCCACCCCTAAGATTTCATAGAACGTCACTGATTCCATTAACAACTAGAACAGTGTCATCTTTGAGCCCCTTCTAGTGCCTTTGAGTGATCCTTGGGGATCCAACGGAAACTAACCTGCTCTATCCTTCAAATTGTACTCGTATAGAGTAAGGATGGTGGACGTTTTTCAGACACAAAAATGTGTGCTGCATCAATGTTCAAAAGCTACCCAAAGTTTATTGCAATCAGAATAAGATGAAACCCATAAGGAACCAATTGTTTCCCTTCGATGAAATTCTATTGAAATTGGATATTTATTACAGGAATTATGTGTGTGGTAAGAATTTCACTTTTTCGCATGCACAGATACTAGGTAATGTTTCCTAATTGGTGATTGCAAATCACAACATTACATCGTGTATCATCGCAAATCACATCGTGTTTGTACAACTTATGTTGTACAAACACGATCTTTAGAAACAGCAACTGTATTTCCAAAGAAATCCCATGGTAGACTTTATGATCACTTTGTTCCTCTCACATTTGATACTAAATATTGCGCTCCAAACTGCCAATTACTAATATTTCATTATAATTCATTTCAGGTTTTTCAAAGGCTGTGATTGTTGGATTAAGGAAATGCCTGAATGGTCTCACATCGATTAGTATGTACATTGCATGTAAATTTTCTCTTCCCACTGTAACATCACTCTGTAAATCAGGGAGCATTTTGAGTAGAATGGCTTTTTTCAACGATCAATGTTAAATGAACGACACGGTTTTTCTTCTTGTTAACTGACAATTCAATGTACCTACTGATGAGGTGATGATTTCGTTTTTGTTGTAGGTAATGTTAATAGTTGAGTTTGAAACTGATATTAATTCAGATTTTATCATGTTATGAAGGTACCTAGATTGTTTCCCTTGTCTGTCATGCATCTAGGTTCAGCAGATGAGTCTCTTTCGGTGTAATTTATTTTTTACCATTTATATATCTTTTCAACTGAACGTGACTGGTATGAATTATGATTTTATTTATAAATGTTTGCTAGTAAATGAGTGTTGATGAACATTTCGCCTCATTTATTAAATCTAAAAATCAAAAGTCAGTCAACGAAATTTTACCTTACAGAGATTGGATTTTTGGGCTAACCTTGTCAATACGTTATAAATATTTATATCATAATCATTAGATCTCGAAAATGTAATGTGGCTGATCTGAATTGATTTGAGTTGTGGAAATCTTTGTTGGCATCTTTAGTTGTGATTGTTGTACATAATATAACGTTGGAGAATACTTTAAAACAGATTGGCTTTGATTTTTACAATGAGCGATGGTTGTAAGAAAACTAGATCAATGAGTTTAAAATAATCTTTCTTTGCACTTGAGAATAAATTTTAAAGTTGGGAAATGAGTTGCTTTTAGGAAATACTAGGTTCATATAATGTATTTGATTGTTTGAACTTATAACTCATGTGGCTGTGAATGGGTAGCGATTGGCTGTCAGTTTCAGTTAGGGTATATCAACCTTAGTGTAAGTAACTAGCTGGTCACAGCTGATAACCATACATTTACCTCGTTGCTTCTTTCCCGTTATTTTTTTAATTCCTATTTTTCAGATTTCTCGAGAATCTTCAAATTTTCAAAACAAAGGACTGAATTTATATTTTCAACTTCATGCTATTTCCTCACAATTCACTATTTGTGTACTCCCTAGATATAAATTCAGAAACACCATTGCTCTTCTGGTCTCAGCTGTGCTTCTTGCCGCATGACCTGGATGTTTTGCTTGCAATCTGACTCACCAAGCAATTTGAAACTGTTTCAGTTCAGAAATAACTCATTTCTTCCTTTCCAATGCAAGCATAAAAATGTACCAATCACTACCAACCATTCATTATAGAGATTTTGTCTAATCATTTGGGTCAATTGTATATGCATGAAAAACGCCCTTTTACACCTTCTCACGAGAATCATTTCTAGCCCAAGAGTTTTGGCATATACCACAATCTTTTTCAAGGCGAAGTTTTTTCTTTGGTTTGTTATATTTTCCTCATACATTGACGTGCCATAGGCTGCCCACAGCGAAAGGGAATTATAATGGTTCAGGGAACTTTTAAAATCGGAAAAAACAACTTTTATGAGATAAGAGGGGTCAGAGTTATGATTTTATTGATATAATACAATTTCGTGAAAATTAAGAAAATAATAACAAATGAATTAAATGTAATCAATAATTATGTGTTGATTGATTGGAGATATCCCACAATATTGTGAAGTAAGTAAATATTAAGTAGACACATAAAAGTATAAACTTGAGTTTGTTCTTCCATAACAGCTTATTTGACTGGATTAGAGGTTGATTCTGTGCCACACAAAAGGCTTTCCTACCTAAATACGCCATACCGAGATTTCAGAAATTAGCTGATTCTTCTTTCCAAACTCTCTGAAGGGCTGTGAGACGTTATGAAATTGGCTTGGAAAAAAAAATCCTGGGCTCTCCTAAAATAACTGAAATAGAACTTGTATGGATCAGCAATGTACGCCTGCCCTTCAAGAATGACAGTATTCCCTGGGTTGGGTTTCTGCTCTCATAAGTAAATTACTGCCAAAAAATCAGAATTTTACAATCATAATTGAGGAGCGAATGAGTTGCACTGGTGAGAAAAACATTTTCTAACTCATCTCCTGAACAGAGTACCAACTATTTTGTGATGAAACTTAGTGCATTTACTCTTTGTGTAGGCACAAAATTTGTTTAAAAAAAAAAAGAAAAAAAACCCTCCCCCCGGTTCCGTTCTTTATACTTTGAGAGACTCTAGGCACTTTAAAAATCTTTAAAAACTGCAATTTTCATTGTTTAACTCGGATAGCGGATAAAACCATTAGTAACCATTTATGTTGCATGCAAGCTGTTTGACATTGACGTATTGTTTGGTTGTGGAGTCATTTCGAACAATGGTAGAATTCTAGGTGGTTTACCTCTCAAAATATGAACACATTGCTTCCACTACCTTTTTAGGCTTGAAAGCCAGGTATGTACTCACTTCTCCACTGAAACTCACTTCCTACTAAAACCACTTCAGGAGGTTCAGGATGCGCCAATAATGTAATTAATAATTTTCTTTAATCTCAGTTGTTCAACTTTTTTATTTTCTATTTAGATGCCATTTTAATTATTTACAATGTTGGATTGATTTCGACTCATTCTAAAATAATCTCTCATGAATATACATAAGCAAAATGTTCATTACAGATAATTATATTAACCCATATTTAATTGAACCTGTGACTTTCTGGAAGTGGCAATGTCGTCCCTTATCAAACTCCTTAGTCCAGTAAAATGCTGGAAATATCATTCTGCAACTACTGTATTAACTGTTAGTAGTAACCCGTAAAACAAAAGAGGAAAAGAGATTTATCTTGATTATAATCATGCAACCACATGTGTTAATTACCTGAATGAATAGACATGGTATGTCCGCCCATGTTTTTAACCCTTGGGAATGTGTACTCATTTCAGAACATGGGAGCTCACGGTGTATCTGGAAGATAGATTATAGGAAAACCCCTTTAAAAATGTGCTCACCCACAAAATCAGGTGTTTTTGAACGAATGCAATATCTTCTTTATGAAAAAAAAGTGCCAGTTTTGTAGATTGTCAGATTGCGAAAATAAAATCTATACAAATGAAACCTGTAACATTAGAATGGGCTGTATTTGAGAGACAAATCTTTAATAATATTACTGAAATGGACATTTCAGTCATCGTTATGCAAAACCAAACGCATTCAGGACCATAAATTGTACATGCAATAAAAAAGAGAAAACATCTTGAAAGTGAAATATGTTCTGAGGGATGCGTTGTATCTGTGAGATAAAAATCTGGCATGTGAGGTACACACCTTATAGTACCACAGTAGTGGGAAGACTTATTTGTAACGGTGCATCTAAGATAAAACATGGCGCCTGGTATCCACGAGGTATCACACATTCCCAAGGGCCAATTGAATTCTTTATTTTATTTTTATTTTTCAAGCATCACTTCAAACAGGCTGCAAAATTCACCAACTATTGACGCTTGGACGTCTCTTTACATAGGGAGTAACATTTCTTAAACTACTGGGTTCATACTCGTTACAATTCATTCATTCATTGCGTTCCTATATGATTGTAATTTCCAAAGAAGGCTGTTCACTCTCAGACGTGACAGTGTTGCATGATCTGTCTTCCTTATATTAAACATATACGTTGAGATCAAATAACAGTCACGTACAACAATAGAATGAACTAATTTTATACCTCATTTAATGGTTTAGCTACTACAACGCTGTTGTTATTACTTGACAACTTCGACTTGATGACAACTTTATGAATGGCCCAATTTATCTGTACCTATGTTGAAGTTGTCATATGTACTCCTTCGACACTCTCCGTTCTAACTATTGTTTCTTTTTGTTGTGTTTTATTCGTAGAATATTTTTAAAGACGTTGTAAAATAAGAAAACTATTTTTTTAAAAAGACAAAGTTGATCTTGAAATATTGACCAACATGAATAAAACAGTATTGTGGTAAATGGTACCTATGAGTTTGGTTGTGATTGTTTACTTCTTACATTCTTGATTTTCTCTTTATTGATTTATTTTATTGCATTCTTTCTTGATTTCTGGTATTAGTCTTTCAATCTACTAGTCTAATAACTTTTTCTATGATTAAGTAAGTATTAGAGTATTTTGTTCACCTAAGAGTCCGAGTTTAGTTAGTTTTGGCGGTATTAGAAATGATTTCCTCTTAGTATGAGTAATATTAGAATAGTGCAATTCTTTGTGAACATGGGTATTGAGAAATAGAAAAGTCCCTTTAGCTCCTTTCTTAAGCACTTACCAAATCTTTGAGTGGATACTGATCCTCACTGATATAAACCGTAGAATAATATCTTGAATTAGTATATACTTTTGAATCTAAGTGGCCAATACAGTACATATGCATGTATTCATACTATCTGGATTTGTTTTTTCTTATATGTTTTTCATTCATGAATTACCAATGTGCAGGGTACCTACCCACTTGTTAGGTAGGCACTGTTTCGTTTATTTACCAACAATAAACATTCTGCTGAACCAAATGGATGGCTGTACAGATAACCCTGCAGACTGTAAAATTAGCAATATTACTCTAATTGATATGGTGATCACATTTTCCCATTTATTGTGCCTACCGATTTTCAGATAGCTGAAATTAAGAAGAATAAAACAAAACATCACACGCTTTATATGGATGAGTGTTGGGTTGTAAATAGTCAAAATTCTATCTGTTGCCTAAAGATTCTGAATTCAATGTAATGAAATAAAAATGGACCAGCTGAAAAAAAAAAAAAAAAAAAAAACCAATGATTTTCTTCCCAAAAGTATATTGTGTGCATATTTAAGGTGACAAATTATCTTCACTTGGCTGTTACCACTTCTTTGGGAGAATCTTCCACTCATCAACGTTTGCGTCAGTATATTTAAATTTGACTTTTCTTTGTTACTTAGAAACATTGATACCCTTATATTATTTCCAATTTCTTAACTGTTGTCCAAAAGGCATTCTACGGTTATAAACTGACTTGTTCATATTCTGAGTTGTTTTATGGAAATTATATTCTAATTTTCTCAGTATCTACTCAAATTTTATTAATAGAATTTTCAAACCACACTACTTCTCTTTTTAAAAAGGGTTGATCAAAACAAAGTTATATGAAATAAATGCATCTAATTTGTGATTAGGTGAAGTGTTTACATAGAGCCAATTTAATCAGCATCATCTCCGGAATGCCATCAACTTCTGAAAGGATTGGATGTTTTTACTGATGTTGAGATTGGTAGATTCCTGATTGGAGATTTGTATTCCTCTCCACGATTTTGAAGACAATATGTATGCATAAATTTACTATCCATAATGATTGGCTGTCTCAGGGACTTATTGAACCACAGATCACAGTAGACTCTCTCTTAAGGGACTACCTCAGGACCAGAGTCTGCCTGGTTGGCGTTTTGGCCGGTTAATCCGATGTGCAGCTCTCTTTGTTAGAAAAATGAACACGTGTATTCAACAAATAGATATGTATATTTAATAGAGTTGGCTGAGTGTACAGTTCGTAAACTAGTATTTATTTGTTTATACAGGGTGTATCAGACACGACTCGCCAAAGTTCAGCGATCGATTCCACAACTAATTTGCAACAAAAAGTGCCCCTAGACTTTTTTTTAGAAGCTTCGTTTCTGAGTATTTTCACTTTTAAGATTTTTTCGTGTTTTTGACCTTATGTCGTTGAAATGGTCATAACTCCCTTAATTTGATGATTAAATTAAAATTTGATGACACCATTGAAAAGAGCGTTAAATTTCCTATCTCCCTGTTGACAAAACAAGAATTTTTGAGTAGCTCCGATAGCTACAAAATGAGGTCTAACGAATAATAGTGAGAAGTTGACAAAATTTCGCTGTTTTGAATCCACTTATTGACTTTTTCACTGTAGTGCTTTTGAATCCCCATCTTCAGAAAAACTACCTTAGAATTTCAGCTTTTCAACGGTATAATCAATTTTTATTTCACTTCGCTGATTAGAGGAGAAAAGTACGTTTGTATACAGAAAACACGGCATTTCCTATGAGATCGGCGGTTTTTGTGAAAAATGACCCTCTAAAAAAATGTGAGTTCAAAGCCAGTTTCAACGTATTTTTCACGCTGAATCGAATGGTAACACTTACAGATCTCCCCAAGGCTGTTATAACAGAGGTTTACACTTTAACTCACGAATTTTTAGTTAAATTGTTATGCTCAATTTTATGTGTTTTTAAAGGTAAAACTAGTAAGTGAAAGTGTAAAACTATGTTATAACGGAGTTGGGGAGATCTGTAAGTGTTACCATTCGATCCAGCGTGAAAAATACATTGAAACTGGCTTCGAACTCGAATTTTTTTAGAGGGTCATTTTTCACAAAAACCGCCGATCTCATAGAAAATGCCGTGTTTTCTGCATACAAACTACTTTTCTCCTCTAATCAGCGAAGTGAAATAAAAATTGATTATACCGTTGAAAAGCTGAAATTCTAAGGTAGTTTTCCTGAAGATGGGGATTCAAAAGCACTACAGTGATTCAAAAGTCAATAAGCGGATTCAAAACAGCGAAATTTTGTCAGCTTCTCACTATTATTCGTTTGACCTCATTTTGTAGCTATCGGAGCTACCCAAAAATTCTTGTTTTGTCAACAGGGAGATAGGAAATTTAACGCTCTTTTCAATGGTGTCATCAAATTTTAATTTACTCATCAAATGAAGGGGGTTGTGACTATTTTAGTGAAATAAGGTCAAAAACACGAAAAAAATCCTAAAAGTGAAATTACTCGGAAACGAAGGCTCTAATAAAAAGTATAAGACCTTGCTTGTGGCTTTTTGTTTCAAATTAAGTTGAAGAATCGATCCCTGAACTTTGGCGAGTCGTGTCTGGTACACCCTGTATAGTAAAAATATTATGAAATTTACTGACAAAGTTTAGCAAAAACAGAACTGGTCGGGAAATATTTTTCCTTTGCGTCATGTTGAAAGAATATCTGCCCACACATGTATACAGCATAATGTGGAGAAAAATTAATTCGTAGAAAGTGAATGAACGGGATTTTAGTTGTTTCATTTTTGATTCACCCGCATGTGATTTGTGGAAAAAATGAGTGAGAGATGTTATTTTGTTTTTCAATACCTTCTGAGAGAACCATGCAGCAACAAAATACGCAAAAGAGGGAAAAGAGAGTTGTTGTTTTCTCCTCCTTACCTTCTGGGAAGGTCATTGACAGTGAAGAAGGGCAGGGAAAAAATAAAGAAAATGGATGGCTAGTTAAAGCTGGGTCGGTTAAGAGAGTCTACTGTATATGAAATAAAATATGTAGTGTAATTCCAAAAACATTATTCTCATATTGAGTTCGGAATACTAGTCAATGAGAACTTCACCTTTCAGTGGACTGCTTTGAGTGATGTGACTAAAATTTTGTATAGGAATACAGAGTGATGAAAACTCTGGAAGAGCCATAAGAAACGTCTGTATGGTATATTCTGGGAATGGTTTTATCCAAAATTGTGTCCTCTTATAGCTTTGGGTACCTACTGAGTTTCTAACGTTCCAAATCCTGCCATTTGTGGTTTCATAAAAATAAATGCATAATGATGCGAAAAAAGTGTTTTTAAATTCACAAGCCTCAAATTCCCCATTCCAGGAAACGTCACACTCTGAATCATAGAACCAATTTGTTTGACAAACTTGTCTTGATGGTGTTGTCAAGGAGTGAATGCCAAGGCTCCACCGATGATCCAGTTAAACAGGGTTGTATATCAACATCAAAACTATGTTTCACTTATAACTGTTCATTATTATAACTAGCTAGGTACTTCAAGTGGTTATCACTTGAAGGAAAAACACTGCCTTCACTACAAATTTGATCATTTTTTCAGATTTTTTTAAATATACCTATGTTTTCTATGCACATTTTATGCTGAAAAATTTTCATGTAGAAATTCATGGTCAATTATTTTTACTTGGTGTTATACTGCTCTAAAATTCAATTTTAAGGTTAAAACGCTTTTAGCAAATTTTCGTGAAAAATGAAGCTATAGCAATGTCCACACTGTCTGTGGCCATCTGCATTTTCTCTTGTTTCCTAGCTCGCGTCGTTGACAACAAAATATTTATCGTTGTGCTCTTTTCTATATTTTTGGTAGGTACGAAATCGGCGTTTTTCTGTTTATATGTCGAGTTGTACCTTTTGTGTTCAGTGTTTTTTGGAAATCGTCTATTTGTGCTCGCATTGTGTGATGTTTCACCAGAGTACCTCAGCATGTCGATTGATTTCTAGTTCAGTTAGGTGAATTCTGAGGAGGAGGCATGGGAAAAGCGTTTTTTGCGTACTAGTGACCAAGAAAGGTGTTTTAGTGAGAGAGATATCTATTTCCCAAGCAAAGCGGTGAAACCCTTCTGGAGTTAGAGCTGGTTGTGTCTTTGCACTGCCATCTTGCCTGTGAGGGAATAGCTCAGAAGCATTTTTCCGATTAAGACTCTCCTGGGGAGTTTTTTTCGTGTTCCGAGTCTGAGGATGACGGGAATGGGTTTTTTGATTCAGGACAACCCCCATATCCTACTGCCTCCGCCGCCTGCTCTTCATCCAAGTATACTGGCAAGATGGGACCATCACATTCAGCATGGCCTTGAGTCATCGGTGTTTGTGCCACTACGGGCTGAATACCTGGCACCACCCAATTCGCAAGCCCTGGTTCCTTCAATTTTGAACCCAGAGATTGTTGTTGCCATACTGGCTGGAGTTCACCAGGGGGATTCAGTATTCGTCCAACTAGAACATCAGCTCATCACAGTAGTGACATCACTTGGCCATAGCCTTACCTCCATTTTGTAATTGCCTCTACTTTATCTCGGTTTGGTTCAACTCCTTCAGTGGATACAGCGTGTCCAAGGAATTCTGTTTCTTTACACGAAAATTCCATTTTATCCAGCTGAATTTTCAAGTTTTCTTTTCGTAGTCTTTTGAAGACTTCCCTAAGGCGTTCTATGTGTTCTTGTAAACTAGTAGGCTGTACTATAAATCAAAATATCGTCCACATGAATCAAACATATTTCATTCTGAAGCCCTCTCAGAATATTGCTCATTTGGCGGGAGAAGGATGAAGGTGCGTTCTTTAAACAGAATGGGAGTCTAAGAAATTCGTAGTGTCCTGTGTCCGTAGAGAAAGCTGTTTTCGGGATTGACGATTCATCTAATTCCATTTGATGGAATCCAGAGGCCAAGTCAAGAGTACTAAAATATTGGCAACGTCCAAGTTTGTCTAATAAGTCCAAAATGTTTGGTCCAAAAAGTTTGTCTGATATCGCCTGTTTATTTAGTTTCCTGTACTGAATGACGAGTCTATACTTAGCTCGTCCAGATGCATCAATTTTTTTCGGTAATATCCGAAATGGAGCATTGTAAGGGGAATGTAAAGGTCTTTTACTTCGTCTTTGTACACGTTCGGGTATCTGTAAGGCTGTCCGTCCAGTGGACGCAATTTCGCGCGAAGAGGCGAAAAGAGGCGAATTCGCATGAACGGTTCCCCTCCCTTCAAACACACTGACATCCATTTCGCTTGTTGATTCTCTTCGCGTTCGCCCCTTTTTGCCCCACTTCGCGTCTTGCAGTGGACGGGCTCTCAGTTAAAACAGTGTGTTTGAAAGGGAGGCGAACCGTTCGCACGATTTCGCCTCTTTGCGCGAAATTGCGTCCACTGGACGGACAGCCTAAGGTTTAGTGTAAATTGGTATTTCGTCAGAAGTTCATACCTATGTGGTGTTTTACATGATTAGTGAAGGTTAAAGGCTGGTCGTCAGAATGGAATAGGTCAGAATATTCTTTTAGTAGTTTTAGAATTTCTCGTTTCTCTTCTTCATTCATTTGGTCTAGACATAGTTTAGTTAGGTCTAGCATAGGTTTAGTTCTAATTTTTGACTGATTAGGAACTGAAGGTTCGCTTTCAAGAAAAAGGTTATCATGGATAGGTTCACTCGAGAGATTTTTCGGTTGGATTCATCACATGAACATGGGCACATGAGTTATTCACGAGAGCCAAGCATTGGGGAATTTTTGTCTCCTACCTTCATTCTCAGAATGATGGCTTCTCCATTTTCTGTTTTTCAATTTTATTTTTACTTGCAGAATAGTTCTTGCGTCAATTTGATATGATCCTATTTCTCGGATATTATCTGAATTTTTTGCGTCAGTTTTTGTGAATAATAATTCCAGGGTTTTGTTGGGGATTTTAAGCATTTTTCTTCTATATGTTACATCGGCTTCAAGGAATAGTAAGTGATCTGTTCTGATAAGCATGTTGAATTCATCATGAAATTTAAGGCTCGGAGTTGCTTTTGGTGGCAGCTCTACTACATACATTGAACGCTGGTGAGAATGACGCAACACCCTCCCAAGGTAACGTACCTACTAATTGGTAACATTTCGATATTGTCACTTCAACATTATGTCCATAGTAACGTAGCGTCAAAGTTCTTATTAGCCATCCACACTACCATTACCTTCCCAATACTCGGCTTACAGTGTTATTGGAATCTAATTCGGGCGCTGCCGATTCTAGGTTGAAGGCTAAGGACTGATTGTCTCTATTGGTCGCATTTTCTACACCTTCCATGGATCGTCTATAGGTTTCCGTTATTTCATCTACGACTTCGCGAATATTCAGGTCATTGTCGAAATCTGTAATTATTTCGCGCATTGTATCTTCGTCGCTTAGAATATTATCTACATTTGATGAACTAGGTTGGGGACTATCGCTGTTGTTCAATTGTATTCTAGATAGTGCATCGGCTACGTGATTGGCAGATCCAGGTTTATATTTAATAGTGAAGCTCCACGCTCCTGCTCTTTAATAGTGAGTCGCTTAATTTTAATCACATATCTATATAGTTTGGATTAAGAATCCTTTAAACTGAAAATCCATTGAAGGAGATGGTGATCAGTGAACAATGTGAATTTGCATCCATATAAATATGGGAGGAACGTATAAAGGGCATAAACTGTTATTATATTGGAAGCAGGCACTCATAGGGGAATTAGCCAATGTCCTCCCGATACTAGAGAACCAGGCACGGTTGAGTCACGAATATGCACAGACCCTAGAACAGCTAAGAAGGGACTACTTGGCTGTGGAGAAGGAAAGAGACAAATTGAGGGCCAGACTAAAGAGGCTGAAATTGGGAGCAAACCATCCACCATTAAAGGCATGGCGTCTACCCCGGTTCTGACGGAGGAGGTGGAGGAATCAGACCCCGAAACGGAAGACAACCCTATACCAGAAGAACAAATACGCAAGAGAGTGAAGACCTAGCGCGATAGCGCAGCTTCCCACATTGCCCCTGCCCACTTCATGACCGGTTTGTTACGCTACAGGATGAAAGATCCTAGCATTCCGATGCATGGGGTGCAAAGAGTTCTGGGCCAGACTCGAGCGCCAGTATAATCAAGGAACACTGTCAACCAAATGCAAGAGTGACCACGAGGTAGCCAGGGACCCTCGAAATTGTCATCACTGTCGTAGGGCTCATTACGAGTTAGCCCTGATCGCCCGGTACCCGAATGACACCTTGCCCATACCATCAGTCACGGGGTACCAGAATACCGTTGAGGGCAACCGCTCCCGGAGTGGCGGGGAGTGATGATGGGGGGGGGGGATGATTCCCCCTGGCCTGCGTTCTCGGTGGCCTCGCCCTGGCTCCCACCGCGTGGGAATCATCCAGATATACTTTTTTTCCTACTTCTGTCCTTTGTCACTTAAAGAGAGAAAAACCCAAACCTACGGCAGACAGTTATTTAACTGTCCACCACCAACCGCACCATGCTGTATACAGTTAATATGTAAGTTTATTAACTGCATTGTATAATGTATTTTTTTTTTTTTTTTTTTTTTTTTTTTTCGAAATAAACTATCTATCTATCTACTCAGCACCCAATCTGGCAGCTTCAAAGGGGGGCGCCAGATGCGTAGGGACCCCGGGACGGTTGGGGGCGGTTTTACGGGGTTCCTGAGAATGTGCCAACAATTTAACCATCAGAATAGGTGAATGCCCGCGAGTGAATATTTAGGGCTTATGTTTACCGTAGAAGGACTCAAGATGGATGAAGGATAACATTTTTACAAGAATAAAGAAAATCCTATCCCCACTGAAAATTAGAGGTTACTGACTGTTACCAAATCGTTATTTCTTTTTTCTGGTTTCATACAGTTTATACATTTTACATCAGTTTGTAGTGACTTTCCAAAGTATTTTAGTGGCCTCGCACGTTTATTGACTTATATTCAATTAAGATCTGTGGTGCTCTCAACTATATTGACTGATTATTCTTGACTCAGCTTTAGCATCTTAACTTCATTTGTGATTCATCTTCACTATCATTGCAGACGTTGTGAAGTTTTTTGTTAGGTATTTGTGTCCAGGAAAATAACTCTCACAGTAGAAGAGGTCGTCCCTTGCCTCATAGCTCTGATTGTTGGATTGTTTCAACTTCAGGAAATGTCCCGTAGTTGTAACGACGCGAGTTCGAAATCCTGTCGAGGTATCAAATATTTTTGGGTCGTTACAGTGGCGCAGTTGGTGGGACCCGAAATCATACGAAATAATAATTAATTAAATCCCTCTCGAGCCAAAAGACTGTAAACATCACATTTCCTGTCGTTATGCCTTTCACTTCCTCGCTCACTTGAGTCAAAACACACCGTGACAATGACCTCGCTCGACTGCTGACTTGTTCCAGCGAGCATCTGCTGATACAAGCCTGCAGTTTCACTTCGTCATTCGTCCGACCCCAAACCAGCCGAGACGGCTGGTATTTGACTCCGGGGAAATGTTACGCTCCAGGAAAATAAGTCTCACAGTCGAAGAGGTTTGATCACCCTGGCGTCATAGCTCTGATCATTGGAGTGTTGCAACTTTGGGAAATTTCCCGTAGTTGTAACGACGCGATTTCGAACTCCTGTCGAGGTATCAAATATTTTTGGGCCGTTACAGTATCTACCATTGAAAAGCGTATTTAAATACTAGAAGGATGAAATAAAATAGGGCACAATAACGGACAGTTGTGCTGTCGGAAACCGAATAGCCCTTCAGAGCTCTTATCGAACAATTGGTAACGGACAACTGATAGGATGGAAACAGGAGAGAACACAATTGGTCCGTGGGGGAGCAAAATCAAGTTTTGTGTCTGTTGTTTGATTTGTACCATGCCATGTGCTATGAGTCATGGAGAGGTTTATCCTCCCACACTCTGCACATTTCCTTGGGTTGTGAGACCAATGTACCCACAATGTTTAAAACGAGGTTGCAAAATAACTAATGCGTTCCGAGTGAGATAAAATGTGTTCTGAGCTCAATTTTGCATGTACTTTCAAGGAAAAATATAAGAAAAAAATTACTAACATAGTGGCACATTGCCCTTATAACTAGTGTGATTCCTCCGTTCTGATGCTTGGCCTAAACCAAAATATGCTCATCGTAAATAATTAATATAGCGAGTATAAAAAATGACGATTAGACAGGCATTTAGTATCGAAAAAACTTGAGATCGCAATCAGATGGCAATTGCATGTATGAAGCTTAGCCCTGGCTTTATGTAATGGGATTATCTTTGATTCCTAGAATCTACAGAAAACAAGTAAGTTCTATTCTTAAGAACTTACTGAGGTAATAAACATGCAGGAGAGAGATCGAAATCGAGTCTAAAATGGATTGAACCGTACTTGTCGATTCATAGTAACAACAATTGTGGGTCAATTATGGCATGGGTGTACCTACCGTGAAACAATGGGATCCAGCATTCAGAAAGTAAAGAAAGTAGTGTCCACATCTGATTCTTCTCCTTGTTGAGAGCAAAGGAAATGCTTGTGGGTTTGAGAAATGTCAAGAGCTATGTAGCAATGTTTTCTCAAAGATATATTTCTCTTAACATTTCAAGTATCTATCGGCATTAAAAGATTATTTTGAAAATGTGCATTTGCAAGTAATATAGAAATGATCTACTGCTGGTCTCTCTCTCTCTCTCTCTCTCTCTCTCTCTCTCTCTCTCTCTCTCTCTCTCTCTCTCTCTCTCTCTCTCTCTCTCTCTCTCTCTCTCTCTCTCTCTCTCTCTCTCTCTCTCTTTCTCTCTCTCTCTCTCTCTCTCTCTCTCTCTCTCTCTCTCTCTCTCTCTCTCTCTCTCTCTCTCTCTCTCTCTCTCTCTCTCTCTCTCTCTCTCTCTCTCTCTCTCTCTCTCTCTCTCTCTCTCTCTCTCTCTCTCTCCTCCCTCCTAGTTCATGGTCCCACACACACTCCCTGTCACCCCCTTGCCATCATCAAACTTGTAAATTATAAATCTTTTTCCGGCAGAACAGTTCAGGTGAAGAGATTTTTGCCAAAATCATCAGGAATTATAGAGTGGGTAAAATTAAAACTACTCATAGTGTCATTCACCAGACAAGCTATTTATTTTCTCAATTATTTTGAACCTGTTTTTTATTTTTTGTTCTTTTTTATGGAGACAGACAATTTACGAGAAACATACAGAAAATACATAATAGAAGGTTAGACGATTATGAGCAATATCAGCTCAAATGTGATTCAATAGTTATGTATTACATCTATAGATCAAATCAAAATAACCTTATAGCCTCAAATTCAAAACAAAGGTATCTAAGTTTATTCAAGCCCAGTAATGATCGTCCTATCATCTACCATTCTAGCTTAAGGGGTGTTAATAACTAAAGAACAAACAACTAAACAACAAAGTATCACAGATAGTATGTATTGGCCTTTAAACAAATGCTCCTAATAATCTGCTCCAAATTGGCCGGTAAGTACAGAAATTTTATTTAAAATAGTACAAGGCGGTTTACGTAAACAACTCGAAGCTGGTACTACCAGCTTTCGACCACTAATAAACACCAATCTTTCAAAATATAATTGCTCGAAAATTATAATTATAATTTAGCAATAAATATCAGGCAACGTATTTACAAACACAGGAGACATAAACGAATCTCCATAACAGATGGAAGAGAGAAACCATTAGAGCAGCACTGCAAATCAGACCACAAAAAGGGGGAGGGTGGTTCATTAGTTTTTTTTTTTTTTTTTTTTTCAAAGTAATCTTCATTAGAAATTCTTCCTACTGTTATATACTAACAAATAATTCAATGAAATTCAGTTTTTGCCATTCTTATGATTTTCATACAAACACACCTCACATGAATAATATAGTAATAACCATGGCTGATTTGTGCACAAATAAAACAACAGATTCATCTATGAAAATTCAAGGAAATTTGTGTTTTAAAAATACAAGTATAAGTCCACTTGTTACATGAAAAATTATGGTCAATGGTTATCTAGATTGAGGTTAGGATGGCCTTTGAATACTGAAAATAAAATTAGGTAACATAAAATTCTAATCATCATTAAATGAAGTAACAACAATAAATTAGTAACTAGCTAGCAAGCTTTCAATAGAAAATTACTATACGTTTATCTACACCTTTCACTAAAAATAAACACAACAATAATTGTATAGTATAATTCAACAAGAATTGATTAAAAGTTTTGGCGAGTTTGATATATGCCTATAATTCTTTCAAACGTTATATCAGGTACCTCTACCTATTTTCAGGAAGCCTATGTACGCACGATGTACCTACTTTGTAAATGTTGTGCAACCATGAGCATTTTTAAAAATTTCAACCTAATGGACTATAACACCATTGCGCACGATAAAGGGGCTTAAATCAGAATAAATTAACTCCAAACATAACCCCTTTTCGAACCTTTAGGAATTAGAAAAATTCACAACTAATTAATGGATTTAAAGAGTGAAACTAAACAAATAGGAATAAATCAATAAAATAAGTATCAACGACCATACTAAAAGGAGCTAATGGTAGAAAACTTGATTGGAAGAGACAATGAAGCCTAGTTTCATAAATTGACAAAAACCTGTTAGACTACGGCCAAAGATAACACAAAATCGGCTGTCAGTAGCATTGAATGGGTTCAAGGTCTTATTTAAACAGAATAGTCGTACAGATTATAATGGTACTGATAAAAATAGAAACTGTTTTTAAAATGTGATTTTGGGCCTGCTACCCTGAAGAAAAAAAGTAAACCAAAGCAACAATGTACTTATCGTACACTTGTAATGTTTCAGTATAATCACAGAAAACTTGAAATTAGTGCACTAACAAGCTTCTTATGGTGAAAAGAATACTGAAACATCGTTAGCAGAAACCATTATAAACTAAATACAAACTCCAATACTTCCTTTCACGTGTGTTTGTAAGCTCATTCTTGCATACGTTCAGACATACATAGAACTTGATAGGTAACTATCGACGATTGTGAATAGTTACCTAAATTTCCACAACACACCCAACAACAACAGCAAGTATTAACAATTATACAAACAATAACTAGGATTGGGAAATAGATTTCAAAATTATTAAAATAATAGCACCAAGTGAATACATTTCAAAGTTAATAATTTAAAGGATGACAAGAAAAACTAAAACAATCACAATAATCACAATGTAATACATTTTTTTCACATTTGGAAAAATGAACCCGTGATTAATAATGTTTTAAACTTAAATATCATTAAGCCCTGAAAAGAATACTACATTTTATGAGAAAAAATATCACACCCGTAAATATACTTTTGTGACCTGAATTTATGATTTTTAGGCCTTCATTTATGACTAATATTTGACATTGCAATGCCATTAGTTGACAAAATCTTTAAACTGGACAGACTTAATGGAGATAGAGATAAGAAAAGAGAGAAAGCAGCTCTCACTTCTTGTATTCTACACTGAATTTGTAATGTATCTACTCATAGGGTCCTAAAGAGTTATTGACATTTGGTTTAAAAATATACTATGACTGAACATTTTGTACCTATAGTTCTAAAAACATTAACCTTAACACTACCTTAATTTGAAGCACAGGCAAATTAGCCTAGAAAAGGACAGCAACTATAAATATACAAAGAGTTTATTTATGATACATATGGATAATGTGTATCATAAGCATGAATGTATCTATACATAAACTCTGTAAGGAGCTTGAAGAACAATAGGTGACCAAAGGTAGGCATAAGGTAAGTAGTATACGTCATTGTTAACATGACATGTACCTAGAAGCGAATTTCCATTAATTTCAACGCCAGAAAACAAAATCAGGTATATTGCTATAACACCATTCTTAACTACCTACTAAATTATTTATTGGGTATTTCATTAAACCAACAAATTGATCAAATAAGATGTGGTTAGTAACTAGTGTCGTGTGGAAGAACATGAATCAATAGCCCCCTAATATTTCCATCATAAAATTGTTTACTACCTACCGACCAGCTTTATCCCAAAGCCAGATATAACAACCAGATGATATCAAAAAACGTCTCAAGGCAAAATATGTCGTTGGTATTAGGGTGGGTATTTAAATAATATTTGTCACGAGTATCTTCCATACTAAGGATCATGACTGTATTTTTCTAAAATTCTGCAAAGTAGTTATGTCGCATAAGCCTTCTTGCGTTAATTACATGATTCTGTAGATTATCAAAGTATAAATTGTGATATGATTCAAAGGGGACCTTATATGTCTGTCCCTGTCAACCCCCAAAATTTAACCAGAACCCTATGTCAATTTTCAGAGTGATGTGTGTTGAAACGATTTATCTTAGCTGCTCGCTTGAGTAGAGGCTATCTGTGATTCAAATTAAATTCAACAATACAGGGACCAGCCGCCACGATTTGTTAACATGCCACGACATTTCATGTTTATTTGGTGGGTATGTGACTGGAAAAAAGATCCATACACCCATCTAAAGTTCCTTTCCTGAGAAATAAAATTATATAGGTATCTGACATATTTATGTTAGACGAGCCACAAAACACTTTGATACTTAAATCCAAAGTGTGAAATGAAAAGAAATCGTGCAAGTTTCTTTTCATTTAGATATATATATATTACTATTTTGTATTCAGCTTTGTTGTTTATAAGCACCTTATAACATAATACGGAAAATACGTAGGAGCACTGGAGGAACTTCTTATAAGTAATGTATGAAGCTGTAATTACATCAAATCACTTTTTCTACTGTATGGGTCCTTTTTTCAGTCATAAACTAAACTTAGCAAACGAACCAACGATCGTGATCGTACTTAGTGATGTCGCGAAAAATGCCTTACAATTTAGGAGGTTATTTGAGTGGCAAGTGTTTCAAGTTGAGGCATGTGCAATGGCACATGGATTCTCTACCATTTAGGGTCATAAAATGCTTGCATTTTAATCAACATGGAATTAAAAATAAGGAAGTTAGGTAAGTTTGTTGTTAGCATTTTCGAGCACTTGCTGACAAGCAGACTCGAGATAATTTTGTTGGAACTCTCCAAAACTCTAAATGTGAGATGAACTTCAAATTTTGGTCAAAACTGTTATTTCTTCTTTGTAATCTTCTAGCTCCATTTCTTGATTCGAAATCTCACTCACTACAATTTTTCTATATTGTTTCATCACCTATTGTTCTTGGGTTAGGTATACGTATTTTAATATTGTATAAAATACATATACATGATACATTTTATAAAATTCAACCATGAATTTTCAAACCAAGCTTGAGTTATAACCATTATATTCCTAGGGAAAGATATAAACTCAACTTTTCTAACATCAACTTCTAACCATACATATAAACTAATTTAAATTACAGACACTTAGCGTACACAATACTTGAAGATATTTAAAAATTCGACTTGAAACAATTTGAAATAAAATCATAAGGTAAGGCAACCGTCAAAATTTGTGATTGCTTTATCGCCAATAATGTGATAACAGTGCAAGGCAAAGTAGAATAAGCACTTAATGAGGTTTTACATTTCATATAGGTATGTATATCATATCACAAAGAAGATCCCTAAGGCTCATAGCAAGAATTTCAGAAATTATTCATAATTAAAGCTATGCAAATTGAACTTCTCATCAAAAGAGAAAGGTTACTAAAGGCCATGTCTGAATTCTTTGCTAATTTGCCTGACCTAGTTTATGAGTAAGAATGTATTTGGTAACTTTCATCTTGAATTACAGATGTTGAAGATCATAGGTGTTATACTGAATGAAACGAACTGGTACCACCAGGTGAGGTTGCTGTTTTTGTCCTAAAACAGAAATAATATAGGTAGCATTATCATTATTATAATATTATTAGAGATGATATTCATGGGGCATGGATCTCCACATATTATGGAAGATGCCTAATGAGTGTAGATACTTATATATAGCATTTCTGAATTGAGTCAGACTTTTCCACCTAGGTTTAGACTTTTTCCACTTAGGTTTACTCCTTTTCCACATTGGTATGAACCTTTTCTTTGGTATAGAAATCATTAGTATAGTCCCCAGTTCAAAAGAATGAAAGTGAGGGCCAACCAAATCCTAAATTAAAAACATAAGATCAACCTTCTCCGCAAGTGTGCTCAGTAGCAAGCAGGCTCTGAGGATTTCCCGCGAGAGCCGAAGGATTCGGATGTCACACTCGAAACTTGAAGCCCATTGCTGTGATGGATTATTTTCTGCTAGTATTGTCGTTTTTTTTAATGATTCAAACTGTACCTCAACCAGAAGGTTCATTTGACTTTCTAGTCTTTTTTTTTCATTCATGTTTAATTAAGCAGTTATGGCATTTTTGAAAAAGATGAATTGTATAATTTGATGTCTGTTTGTAAGGATCAAAATTATTTTTTATTTGAGGAAAAATACTATACTCGGCCAGGAGTTGCAATGAGTTCTCTGTAAACTCCTCATATTTAAAACATTTAACTCAAGCAACCTTCTCCATTGGTATAGATATGTGGATGATATTGTACTGTGTTTCCCAAAAGACAATGGTAACAAAACTAATCAATTATATTTTTCACTAGAATCCGGATTTTTCTAGCCCACAACAATAACAATGACTCATCATTAACTATCATGTAACCAAACAACAGTATGATGTAACTAAACGTGTGATGTTTCTGATCACAATATTATATGTCTGTGGACAGGAACAGAGAGACAACTAAATTCTTTTCACGAAAAAAAATCAATAAATAATATCCTTTTATCAAATTCACCCTTGAATTCGGAGAGAACAAACTCATTTTTTTTATCTGTCCATATCTTTGGTAAATGAAAGGCATAATTTTTCAATATAAATAGGAAAGATACATAGATATAGCGATATAACTAACCATCCCACATCAAATCACCCTTTAGTTCATAAGCATGCGGCCTTCTATAGTTTGATCAACCCTGCACTATCTATGCCATTGAGTGAACAATATTTATCGAAAGAGAAGTAAATTATTGAAAACATAGCAGTAAGTAGGTAATGGGAGATCTCATTGATACCATATGGGATTAGGTTTTGAAGAAAAAGAGTAGGGATAAAATCTCCAATTTGGTCAGGGAAGATGTAACTGGAAGAAAAACAATGGATAAGTACCTCAAGTACCTACTTTATTATGGGAACATTTCTTATAAAGTTACCTTATTATGGGAACATTTCTTATAAAGTAAGTAAAATTCTATCATCGAGGGGTTACAAAAGAGGTTTTAGAAATAAAAGTAGTCCTAAACCTTTACTAGGGTCCATTAAAGACAAAATCAGGGTTCAGGATAAAAGCGGGATTTGTCAATTGACATGTTCTGGTAGGAAATTCAGGGGAAGAATAGACAAACATGAAAAAAAGGATTTAAGGGAAAATGTAGGTAAATCTGAATTTGCGAATCATCTTAGGGAATCCAATCATAGTTAAAATTAATTAATTGGTGGTACCTCATTCCCTTCCCTTTCTCTCGAACTAATGGGATCCAATTTCCCCTCACCTGTGACTATATAAGCTGTGTCCTTTCTAACGTATGTTCAGTTATTGATTGTTACTAGTGATGACCTCACCACTGAAATCGATCCAACATTGCAACTTTTTACTTTTATGGAATTAGACAACGTTCTTCTTCAACTTCTGTTTTTTCTTGGAATGGGTTTCCACAACTTTATCACAAGTGATTTAGTTCGTATTAATATGACGTTACCCATTATACACAGCCCCTGCCTCCTCTTCTGCTATCGAAAGCAAATCCTCGGAAGCATACCTGGGCTGCTCTCACTCTATGTCAATTGAAACATCAGCCCCAACTGGATATTTTAATCTGAACCAAGGCCAGGCTAGGAACTGGAGAGCAATCATCAGGGCAGTGGAAGTGAAGGAAGATTATTGAAACAATGGCTGATAACCTTGCCTCAGGCGCCTCCTGGCACCTCCCCTAGGATCATGCATTACAAGCCGACAGTGGTTATGAGGACCTTTCTTGTTCTGATCCATGACAGAGATGCGCTAATCCTGAAGTGATGGAACACCAGTTAACAGGAGCCTCCCCCTTACTTTCCAAAGGAAATTTCTACCAACCTCTGGTCATCTAGACGGTGGCCAGGGTTGTGCAAATGGGTTGGACAAGGGTTGCAAACGAGTGACCACTACATGGGTACATTAGGAAGCTCTGAAGAGATAAAAATACCCCCATTAGGTAATCGTTTTATGAAATGTATAGGTATGAGTTTAGATAGTATCTAAACCCAAATCCAGCAGAGTTCTAGAAAATGATTGTAGGCTGAATGCAATACACCCTTCTGGTCAAGTAAGCTAAGTAAATACGGCTTATCAAGGACTTAGGTACCCCCCAGAGGTGCAATGGGGCCTAAATCCTCGAGAGGGTGAGGAGAGTGACAGTATCCCGAAAGAGATACCACTCGTTCTAATAGTATTAATGTGTTATGTTCGGAGTAGATTGGTTTTCCGGTTCAAGGACCCCCATCTATCGCCAAACACAGCCTTTCAAGAAGAGAGGATGAAGCTCCGCCCGAGAGTGACAGAAGCGCATCCTCTTGGATTCTGACGGGAACTGTCACACTCCCCCCCTTAAAGACATACTTGATTGAAGAGTAAGTATGTAAACCAGGTGGAATAGTTTACAGGTTGAGAACTGATGCTCATTAATAAATAGCTGCATTGGCGACTGAGGATGAGAAAAGAGAAATTAAAACAGGATGGATTGTCAATGAATCTTCAGAAGAAGTATTCATTAGGTAATTAACCCCCAAACAAAGATTGGAACAATCGGGAATAAACGGTGGCTCAACTATGGAGACCTTATACCTTTAGGAAAATAAAATAGATATAAATTATTGTGCCCACATTGGGGACTTAAATTGGGAACTAAGCCCTGGAAATAATAATTGGGAACAATGCCCATGAATTAATAATTGGGAACAATGCTCGTGTATAAAGAATATATATATAATAATAAAAATGGCAAAGGCCTGGTATACCATAGGTATGAAAATTGAAAATATAAGAGGGGAATAAATGAGAAATTATAAGTCAATGACCAATGAAATTATTTATATACCAAAGGGTGATAATGGGAATTCCTTCTGGAAAACCCGGGCCATATTTCTTCTGAAACATTAACGCCCCAAAAATAGTGGATCCGATTACTAGGCGTTAGCCGTGTATAATCCTAACCACGCTCTGCTACCCTATCAAGGACTTAGGTACCCCCCAGAGGTGCAATGGGGCCTAAATCCTCGAGAGGGAGAGGAGAGCGACAGTATCCCAAAAGAGATACCACTCGTACTAATAGCATTAATGTTCAGAGTAGATTGGTTTTCCGGTTCAAGGATCCCCATCTATCGCCAAACGCAGCCTTTCAAGAACACGAGGATGAAGCTCCGCACGAGAGCGACGGAAGCGCATCCTCTTGGATTCTGATGGGAACTGTCACAGGCTTCGTTTACTTTACCTTATAAATGTGTTTATTATTAATTCGATATCATACTCAAGCTTTACTAATACCCAATGCATTAAGGGAGTAGGTAACATTTAAAACATTTCGTTTCAAAATGTTTTGATTCATTTCAATGAATACTTAAAAATTATAATGAAATAATAAGCTAAACAAATGAGATAGGTAATTAATTTACTTGTCTAATTTTTTTCCGTGTAGTTGTACTTGGCAGGGTTGAAGTCTGCATTAATAAAAGAGAAACCTCTGAACTCCTCCTGGTTGATGGATCTAACAACATCTCCATTGATCGGTGTAAGAACTGGCTCTTCTTTGGTGAACTCAGCATCGAAATTAAGGGCATCTTTTTTGCTTTTCTGAAGAAAATAAAGTAAATTAAATTATAAAAATAACAACCAATAAATCATTCTGTGTGTTAAAGACTAAGGAAAAACAAAAACAAATAAAGAAACATACTTTTTTCACAATTAGGGGCTGATTGTAGATACATGGAAAGAACCCCAACACAGCAAAATATTCTTTCTATTTATTTTCACTTCTGGGTTTTGCAAGTTATTTCTATTCATAATGTGAGGCAATCACTAATATGCAGGGTGAACCCTCTTAAGATTGTACAAACTTCAGATATTGATTCTAGAGCTCTCTCAGGCACTCCACCTGGACCCATTCCTTTTGGTGAATCCAAGGCTATTAGTTCATCCTCCACCATCTTCTCAGAGTCAGCTATGGATCCCATTGAGAAGTAAGTCAGAGAACGGACTAAAACAAGGCCAGACCTATCAGTGGCCGGAGCAAATACCAACAAAAAATGCTCACCAAATAGGTTGGCGAAATCCTATGGTGAGTCTGCAGAGGCTGGACCCAGATGAAGGACAGAAGGCGAGGATGAAGATTCTTGTGTATAGTTTACATAGTTCCAAAAGGTCTTGTCATTGAGAAATAGAGAAGACTGGACCTCATTGATGTAGGTACCTAATTTTCATACACTGACATCGATCGAGATTTACATTGCTTTCAAAGCTTGGAGAAAATTTCATAATCACAATCGAGATAAGTGCGCTCGTAGCCTGCTTGTGCTGCATTCTTTTTCTTAATCATAGTGAAGACAGCATCTCTGATTTTGGGAACAAACCTCTTTGTAGCTGTATCCAGTATTTTGTAAAACATTTGTACTGCTTTTTCAGATTGAAGTTGATTGCACTTTGCCATCACCTTCTCTTGGATTAGGAAAAACCTGTTTGTTACTATGACTGGAAGGAAATGCAGTCGGTTCCATAAAATTGATATTGACGGTTCTACACCTTCACAAAACATTGAAAATTATCCTTTTTGCTAAGAGTCTGCTACGTGTAAGTGCCATGGGGGTGGCGCCTTAACGAAGTCAAACCCCCCCTCCCACCTTGAATTTACTGTCCTAATGGGCGTTTGCAGTCTCCATCTTCCATATTTTCTTGGTTGAATCAAAATTCGGGGCAGGATATGATATAGGGTGTGACAAAGCCTTACGGTTTTTAAAGTATGATAAAATGTGAATTGTTTGAAAAATTTACTTTTTACCATTCAATTTTACATTTTTTGCCATTTATAAATCTTTATTTTATTATTATTATTATTATGTATATATTTTAAAAACATTTTCCCCCACATAAATCAAGTGTGAAAAATCATGTCCTCTTCCATCAGCGCATAGCTGTAGTCGAGTTCTGAAGCTTGCAATCACGTCCTGTAGCATGTTCATTGGTATTGCCCCTATAAAACGAATAGCTACCTTTAGATATAGAGTAATAGTAGGGCAAAAGGCCAGGTGGCCCTGCTGGCCAAAGGATGTCTTCTCTGAATGATAAGATGTTGGTAGTGGGAACATTAGTCGAAGCTGTTACATAGAACCTTTGGGGCCTCACCCCATCCTGCTGGAATCAAACTTCACCTCTCTAAACAACAAAACATCCCTTGGCCAGCAGGGCTACCTGGTCTTTCGGCCTGAAATAACTTCTTGTGGGGATATATTAAATCCAAAGTTTTTATTGATGAACCCCACAATTCGGACGAGCTGAAGGCAGCTGTTGTTCGAGAAAATTGGGCAATACCAATGACCATGGTATGGGACGTGATGGCAAGTTCCAGTACCCAACTACAGCTATGCGTTAATGGAAGGGAAGACATGAATTCTCCCAATTGATTTATGTTGGGATTTTTTTTTTTTTTTTTTTTTTTTTTTTTAGAATTCTGAACAGAAAAACATGTTAAATTAAAAGGTAAAAGTACTTTTTTCAAACAATTAAAATTGAATTCAGTTTTAATAATATTTCAAGAAATGATTTTTCGAAATTCATAATGAATGAAGAAATACTTGGAAGGTTTGAGTTTTATAAACATAATTTTCCTTTTTTAAATACCTAACCATAACTATTAGTTCATCTATCCAAAAAACTATCGTAGCAAAGGGACCGTCAGTGTGAATGATCTGAGAACATTTGAGTGAATGAGAATCTTATTATTATCCTTATTTCTATGTGTCTGATTGTGAAGGCCTGAGATACAGAAGATGGTAGGAAAATATAGCTGGAAGCTTTCTATCGGGATCTACTGGAATTAATACGAAAATGGATATTATGTGGAGAATAATATCCAAATCTTACATTCATAAAGGGTGTCTTTGAAACTAGTCTCCACAAGTAACAATAGATGGTGCAAGAATGTAAAACCATGATACACTTTGTCCTTCAGCCCCACAGGAATTTTGGTTCTTTACAAAAAAACAAAAAATAAAATAAACCTTCAGGGCTAAAAGATTAATGTTCTGGTTCCTCTCTTTCCCCAAATCAAACATTGCCCTTCAGATCAGAAAGGTGTGTAGTACTTACTATTTTAGGTTTAAATGGTGGCTTCAACCTTCTTGCTTCCAAAGCATCCCAATCCATTTCCTTGAAAAATGCGTGAATTCTTATTGCTTGTTCTCCACCCTGCACCACAACACAGCCTAACCGCTTACTGGGATTTTTCGTCATAAACTGTAAATTAATGATAAGCACATTGAATAATATACTCTATGTAAAAACATGATAACAATTTTTTTTAGAGGGATTTATTGATAGCAACATACTCCTTTCAATATCGAAACTGCTTCTTTTGATAGCCAAACTGGGTACAGTACATCATCATGTAAAATCGATTCAAAAAGATCATCTTCATTGTCAGCTTCAAACGGAGGCTGGCCTGCCATCATTTCATACATTAGTACTCCAAGTGCCCACCAGTCAACACTAGGACCATATTCAAGCTCTTGTAGTATCTGGAAATTAATACAGCCTTTATTAATTACACAGTTAACCAAGTGGGCTGCAGCCAAAGAAGGAAACCATACCCACCACCCCCAAACCATACCCTCTCCCTAAAAAAACAAAAGAAAGAGTGAAAAGATTGGTAATTAGTTTTTAAAATGAAAATAGGGATACACCATCTGATGTGAGGCTTCACACGACCAATATTCAACTTCTATGGGTGCTATTGTTTTTGTCTGGGTGTAAGTAATTATGAAAATAAAGATAAATTGATAAATCAATGTGCTCTAAACCTCTCAAAGTTTAATAGTGATGAAGTTTTATCGGATATAATTTGTACTCATATATCTATACAGTGTAGGATCCCCACCTAAGGAGCCTCAAGTGGGAGAGGACCTCTTCCCCCTGCCCCGTTGCACCTGGAAACAGACATCACCTCTCACCTCAACTCGATGCTCCCCCTAGTCATGGGGTCCCGCCAAAACAGTCCCCAAAAACCCACAACTGACAATGAGAACCTCACCTCTATACACAATCCCGAAACCAGAAACTCCCAGCAAGGCCCAAAAGGAGGAGTGGGGGACAGCTACCTCAGACCAAGTGGCAGTCGCCTCCACTTAGTTTGTATCCAGCTCTTGCTCAGTACAGTTGTCAGTGTTCATCGCGTTACCTAGAGTTCCCTATAAGTCCCAAGTGTTCACAGCTTGGAGTCGCATCTAACCACCCAGTAACACTTGAATTTGGGTGAATTGGTTGTGAAAGCCCCACGTTTATACGACCATCCTATTACCCATCCTGACCCCTTGCTCGCCAACAGATAGACTTACAAGTCCCAATGCAACCCCCCCCCCCCCCCCCCCCAAATACCATCACTCGCTGTGGTAACAGCATCGTTACTTCTCTCCGCCTCCTGGACGATCGCCCTATGACCATCAGTGAGTAAATATAAGTTTCTCCATTGCCAATATCTCCAGGTAGTCACGCTTGTCATGCGTAACATATGCCATATGCAAGGATAATTAGAACGTTCCTATCTTGATTCGTTGTACAAAGTCACACATTTTTCATTTTGTTCTTGCTCTTTGATATTTTTTAAAGACACCATATTTGGATATTCTGTCCAGTATTGAAAGTAGTTACCGATGCTCTCGAGCATATAGATTGGCAAAAGAATAACCTGTACATACAGGATGTCGTAGTGGGGGGGGGGGGGGGGGTTATGTGACATTAACTCACAAATTTTTAGTTCATTTGTTATGCCCAATTTTGTGTTTTTAAGGGTAAAACTAGTTGGTTAAAGTGTAAAACTCTGTTATAACGGAGATCTGCAAGTGTTACCATTTGATTCAGCGTGAAAAAATGGGTACATACGAAGAAAACGGCCCCGAATTTGAATATTCTTAGAGGGTCATTTTTCACACAAACCCTCATTCATTTCATAGAATAAACTATGTTTTTCAATATAAACTTTTTTTTGTTTTACAATTAGCAAAGTAAAAGTAAAATTGACTAGACTGTTCTAAAGCTGACAGTTAGAGGAAGCTTTTTCCAAAGAGCACCAGCCGAAAAAAAACCCCATACTGTAAGCAGAAAATTGGAAGAAAAAACATCGATTTTAAATTTTTTTAATTGGACTTCTTTTTGACAAATTGAAACTACCTAACTAAAAAAGCTGTATTTTATATCAGAATTAGTGGAAATTTGACGCACATTCCAACGGTGTTCTTAGTTTTGAGTTTACAGTCAAGGGGAGTTATTTATAGCCGTTTTAATGTCATAAGGTACAAAACACGAGAAAGAATCTTTAAAATTGAATAACTCGAAAAAAAGCGGTAAAAAAATCTTTGATCTTTGAGGAAATGTTGATCAGAAATGACCTTTAGAATCGATCCCTTGATTTTTGCCTAAAGTTGGTGAGGACACCCTGTATACAAGTTGTACACAAAACAGGTCTGCCAAACTGCAGGAGTCGATTCTACAGCCAATTTGCTACAACTTTTGTTCCTTAACCCTCTTAAAAACGAGTTTTTTTCTATTTCGTTAGCAGAATCTAGTAGTGGAAACCTCAAATCAATGAGTAATGAGGAGAACTAAAAGGGGTAAGGCCTATCCGGACACTAGTTGCTACACAAATGGAGTAACGAAGATGGACACAAAGATCCCACCACTACAACCATTTCTGTAAGCAGGTTCTGGCAGTTAGGATATGTGAGAGAGCTAAAAGAAGTAACAAAAGTGACTGTGACTCTACAATAAAGAAGTGTCCTGAGGGGAAGGGTTTGGGAAATTTCATACTCATCAAGTTTTGTAAAGTTCCTACTTGGCACTCAGGTGGATCTACCTTTTAGTAAAAATCCCCTACAATTTTAAGAAATATTATGGAATTCCTAGCTTTTCCCGATACAATGAATCTAATGATTTTGTTTTCACTATCCTTTCCAGGAATTTTCCTAGATGTAATTTGACATTCATCAAGCCTTTTATTCTCGCATTTTATCGAAGGACACAATCCTATGACATGAGAGAATACCCTCCCCCCCATGGATTGAAAAAATAATTTGACTAGCTGGCAAAAATTAAGTGAAAAAAAAAAAAGGTTCAATGTCAAAAGAAATAAGCCCAAGCTCAATAATGGGGAGATTCGTGCATATAGATTTTTGTCTGACTAATCTATATATTTTCCTGTCAACCTCTCTACTAAAGTATCAAATCTAAATGGTTAGTCCTGCTAATAATAAGAGTAAAATGATTAATTGCATACCTTTCGGAGGAGTTCGTCATTGCTAGCAAGTCGAGTGCCGGGGGCGAGCTCTTTCGATGTAAAGACATCATCATCAGGCCTTTAAAATAGGTAGTACTGTTTTCGATGATGTCTTTACATCGAAAGCGCTCACCCCTGGTACTCGACTTGCTAGTGAAAACGGAATCCTCCAAAAGGTATAAAAATGATAATCTCTCTACTAAAGTGCTATGAACACCAGAACCAAATCGTAGATATGAAACAGAGTTGGCCCAATCAAAATTAATTTAAACCTCCATTGGCTCCACTATTCCATTGTTATGCATATACTACGAGACCTAGTAGAATAAGTAATGTCTCATGCTTTGTGAGTATCCTAGTAAAGATCAGTACGGGCAGTTAACCATTTTAAGCATTCTTATGGTAGAGGACTGTCTACTTAATAATTTAATGGATCAACCCAGGTTCAAAAATATTCATTATGCAATGCAGAAAATGACTTTTCACTTTTGAACCTTGCCAGATAATACTTAACTGCACATATATAGCTCAGAAGAAGAGTGAACAGAAGTTTTAAAGCAGCTGAAATTACCTCTGGTGCAATATAGTCTGGCGTGCCACAAAACGTAGTTGTGGTAGCTCCATCCAAAATCCCCTCCTTACACATCCCAAAATCAGCTAGTTTGCAATGTCCTTCATTGTCCAAGAGGATGTTATCAAGTTTCAAATCTCTGCAATGATTCCAAAACGCATGGTGATTAAAATAATACGCAAACGCTAATTAATATAACTGTAGGGAATAAGAAGTCTCAATCGTGCAGCATGGTAATGTTTGAACAAATGTTGAACGTTCGACTTTTACAACAAACAAACTTTTTTCTGAATAATATTCTGTAATGAAATATTTAGGGTTTAGCCTTATTTTGTTGTTTTTGTGATTTTTTTAAATCATATTTTTTCCAGGCGAATGAACTGAATTTTTGTTTTTATTTCAAGGTTAGTTGTCACCTAGAAGTTTTTTTGACACACGCTTAAAGTAATAACACAAGAGAATATACACCTTTCTCAGGAGGCCAAAATAATGGTTGACCTGGACTCAGAGTGTAGAGTTCCAGTGTGGGAGAGTCAAATTCAATGTACTTTCTTTCATCAAGCACCCTGCTACCCTGAAATTTATTTTATTTTATTTATTTATTTTTTTTTTTTTTTCATATTTCTTACAGAAAAGTACCTAGTATTTATGAAGAAGCGAAAACAAAAAACGAAAAATCTAATTTTAGAAAAATTATAATTTTGTCAGTTTTTTGGAGAGGGTGGATGAAAAGTGAGTGGATTGAGGGTCTGATTGATACTATTGAGTTCTTTTAATTAAATGCTTTGAGCATAGGGTGTTAGAATGACTGAAGTAATACTGATATACAGTTTATTTGAGTAACTAGGTACTAGAAATGAATATAATAAGTGCTTTCTATACGTGCAGCATAACTCAAGATAGAAGGACCCAATTTGGTGGTTAGGTAAAAGAGTATAGGTACATTGAAATTAATTCTTCCTCGTAGGAACCTACACTCTCAGGCCAGGGAACCCATTACTTCACCCTCTTGAGAAAGGAGTACCTACCTATCATTCACTCCCACTATTACTTGGAGCATGTGTCATTCAGAATGAAAATTGACCATGGGATCAAGATAAAATTCAGTTTTTTTGCAGGGACGGATTGAAGGGGGGGGGGGGGGGGACTGTCGCCCCCACCGAGAGGCAGGAGAAAACAATTACTACGAACTAAATCACTCACGACGAAGTTGTGGAAACCCATTTAAAAACGGAAGTTAGTGAAAAACGTTGTCTATTTCCATGAAAAATAAAGAGTTACACTGTTAAATCGATTTCGACGGCTAGGCCATCATCAGTAACAAACAATAACTGAAGATACATTAGAAAGGACACAGCTTTTATAGTAACAGGTGAAGGGAGATTGAATCCCATTGGTCAAGAGAAAGGAAAGGGGGGGGGGGGGAAGAAAAGGGGGAAAGGTTGTACCTCCTGCCCCCCTATCCTTTCTGTTGACCAATGGGATTCAATCTCCCTTCACCTGTTACTATAAAAGCTGTGTCCTTTCTAATGTATCTTCAGTTATTGTTTGTTACTGATGATGGCCTAACCGTCGAAATCGATTTAACAGTGTAACTCTTTATTTTTCGTGGAAATAGACAACGTTTTTCACTAACTTCCGTTTTTAAACAATTACTAATCTGTCGCAGCCAATTTACTATTCTGTGGTTTGGAATTTTGGTAGGCCTACAAACTGTGTAGGTGTCCACAGGGGATCAATTGGGGATTCTGAGGGGTTTCGAGGCATCCTGAAACAAATCCTAGAGTAGAGTTTAACGCTTTGTGTGTGAGTGTGTCATTCCAGACGATAACTCTCGTGAGGATTGAGATAAAAATTCCATTCTTGCGCCAAAATGCGCCAAATTCATCCGCTCCACCTACGGAATTTTATTAACCCGTCACTGTTTCTTCGCCAACTGAAAAATATTATTGAAAAATGGCAAAAACAGCGAAATCTTAAATATTTATTTCTATTACAGAATATTAAGTAGAAAAAAGTTTGATGTAAATTTGAACTTCAATATTTGTTCAAATTTCAATAAAATTAAATTATTTAAATATCTTTCCTTAGATCATGCTTTTTTTTCCTTTTTTTTCGAATCAGCTTTCTAAAGTCCCACATTGAAAAAATAAATTTGCATCACTTGCGTAATAAATTTACATGATCTATGTCTTGAATATTAACGAAAATGAGGAATAGCAGTGGTAAAACAATTCTACCCTGTGAAAAATCTCATTTAACAAAGTTCGTCCTCTGCTCTGAAGTAAGTAATTGATCAACAACCTGAACCATAGGGGTTGGAAGCTACTACTGTGCAGATTTATTGTTTCTGGTCATTCACACTTTTCTTTACATTGCTGAAAAATTAATATAAGCACAAACATGAACAGATGAACAACAATTACGCAGTGATCCCACATCAGTGAGAGAGGGAAAACGATGGGGCTTATCCTCATTCCTCTCTTACTTTGTACTTTATCAGTTAATTGGTAATTTCTGTTATATTACCTGTACACAACACCATGTTTATGTAAGAATTGAAGGGCCAATGTGACTTCAGCAGCATAAAAACGTGCACGTGGTTCATCAAATTTTCGAGCTCTTTGTATTTGAAACATGAGATCTCCTCCATTTACATATTCCATCACGAAAAATAATCGTTCCTGAAATAAGGAAAACTTTAGTTACATAATTCATCGTGATTAATTGAGCTTTTATTAAAATGTGAGAGTAAGGATATTTTTTTTAGGTTTCTTCCTCTTCTAAAATGTGATTTTTCAGAGGTGGCAGTTTTAGAATAATAGGGGCCTATGTGGGAGACCGCCCGAGTGCTCCCGTAGAAAAGTCACGCCAGTGCTCCGCCTCACCTGAGTGCTCCGCTAGAAAAAAAGCGCGAGTGCTCCGACACGCCTGAGTGATCCCGTGTTTGAAAAGTAGCCAGTACAATAGGTTTTGTCAATGTAATCAACTATTACTTACATAGTCATCAATCGTCGTAGCTAAACGTACCATCTAAGTAGATGGTTGGACATTTTGTGACTAATTTCAAGTTCTGCAATAACCGTATCACGTACATTAGGTTCAGTACACAATATTTTCGAACACAGAGTACCTACTACTCAAAAAAATGTGATCGGACATGAAGTAGGGCATTTAAAAACATACATAAACATTTCAACAGAAAAATTTACTTCAATTTCATTTAAAAAAAAGCTACTATATTAATAAAACCCCATAAAATTGCAACAACCTGAAAATTGGTTTTGTGCAGCTGAAAAAGTTTATTTGGAATAACATGTATAAATAGCGACATATTTTTCCTCTAATTGCCCGAATTTCTAACCAATTCAGCATAAATATTTTTAGAAAAATAGAAAGGCCAACCTCAATGCATGAAAATATAGATATTTTGTCTCTTGCGACTTTTTTTTTTTTTTTTTTTTTTTACGGCCACCCGTAATTAGCTAGTTTCTATTGTGGTCGTGGATTCATGGTTATGAGGGGTTTTGTGAATCACCTCACATCCATCTGTTTTAGAGATGATTTTCAGCGGGTTTGCCCACCCCTTGCACTATAATTCCACCTTCTCACACTAATAATTTATGATAATTATATTTGAATCCTTCAATAAATACAGCAACAGCCTCTTGACGGCTTCCACCACTAACAAATTTCACGTCCAACATGGTGCACGGAGAGAGGTAATCGACAAACTGATGGTATATGTCCCAAGGATTCATGTCGATTCCGGTGCACTTTCTCTTATCGTCTACGGGATCACTCGGGACAATCTATTTTCGAGATTGCGAAGTGAAGGGGATCACTCGGGTGTCTCAACTTTCACCCCGCGGACTCGACGGGAGCACTGGAGCCGTCGCCCGCCCAAGTATATGGGCCAAAACCGAAATCCCCCCACCCCCTATTAGGGGAAGAGGAGAAGAGTATGTAACGAGTTTTTTCCTTTTTAGCTCTTTGTCAGGGGCCTGTACCGGGCAGTCTATGATTTTGATAGGATTATCCCTTTAAACATCTACAGTGGTTAATAAAACACCCTCTAGTGCCCCTAGATATAATTGATGAATAAACAAACTTCCTAGTGAAGTTCATTCATAATTATGAATGAACTAGAGGGTGTTTTATGCTCACCCATTACCCTGCCCTGTATCATAGACCTACCTGAGTACTCTTTTTACTAGTGATAAGGGCCGTGGACAGCGCTGCCACTATGGCCGGTGTTTGTATTAGGAAGTTAAGGTAATTTGTATCCACGGCCCACCCATTAAGCACCAATCATGTAATTTGGGATCACATGGAGGGGATCCGTTGGTAAATCCCATCCCAGTCATCCACCAGCTCTCCTACCTCTTTGTACTGAATGACGGACGGAAGATTCAGGAGACAGAGGAACCAACACCATAATCAGGCAGGTGTGCTAACACTTGGGAACCTGAGGTCCATAAGAAATGGGAAACAATTTTATTTTCAGGCCCACTGCCACAGTGATACAAATTACCTTTACTTCCTAATATAATCATAATCAACCTTTCCCAAGAGGCAGGTTGATTGTACCTTGGATAAACATCCAATATACAGTAAGTGGCTTTTTTCCCCCCATTCCCGATTATCTGACTGTTTGCCCAGTGAATTTTCCCACCTGACGCCACTAATACACAGCAATACTGCGCTATCCCCTGTTTGGCTATCAGCATTGTTTCTTTCAATGAAAAACTAATAGGTTTCTATAACCCAAGTGTTGCTAATATCAGTAAAACCAAACTATTTTCTACCAACTGCCAACTTACCTTTGTTTGGAAACAAGAGTGTAACGCAGTCAGAAACGGATGTTTGGCAGCTAGTGCGAGAATTCGTTTTTCAGTCATCGTACAGTCAACATCATCATCTTGAATAATCACATCTTTCTTCAGCACCTGTAATTGAATTATTCAATGGTTATTGAGGCAAAATATTCAACAATGCTTCGATGAACATTTGTGTATGAATTACAATCAGGATTTATCACAAAATGAGGCATTATTGATTTGAATGAGAAGTTTTCAGTGGATGGAAGCGCTGTCTGGGTTAAATTTAAATTACAAGCTACGATTTGAGATGTCATTCTATTTCAATTCTGAAAATGGTTATGTATTCTGCATAAAGGTAGAATTGATGGTACATGCAGTTTTTAAATTAAAAATTCGAATTTCCAATATTTTCAGAAAATAGTTATTTACCAAAATGATTTAGCAACAACTGAAAAATAATTTAAATTCCTTTTTTTTAAGCAAAGTTTTATAGAAAATGAAGCTACCAACTGCAATGGCTCCAATAACTTTAACTTTCATTCTATTTTTTTCAAAAATTTCTTCGGGCAAACTTGTTTTCAGGCATTCTGAAACGATTCCTGGAGTTAAAAGCTATTTCAAATGTAACGTTGTATACATATATATATATATATATATATATATATATATATATGTATATGAGTGAGTGAGTGTGTGTGTGTGTTTGTGAGTGTGTGTGTGTGTGTGTGTGTGTGTGTGTGTGTGTGTGTGTGTGTGTGTGTGTGTGTGTGTGTGTGTGTGTGTGTTTGTGAGTGTTTGTGTTGCGTTTGGGTAGCTGGGATTGGGTAACTGTCAGTGTTTTTATCTCTTATGAGCTCCTTCATATCCCTACCCAAGTCAAGGTCATACGTCCCCATTGGGCAACCTGGGCACCCTCTGGGTGAACAGAGGGTGGCAGAATGACCCACTGGCGATTAGGGGGGAGGCTCGTGTCCCTTCCATTATGTCTCCCCGTTATGGATAGCAACAATAAAGAGCCTCATAACCCCCGCCAGCCATTGGCACGCCCAGGCAAGGGTGTCAGTCATCCTCCCCTTCATCTTCTTTCTCTGTCCTGATTAATGCCCACCAGTGTGCCCACTGTGAGAGAGCCATCAGTTCAAAGCGTGGCCTCAGTGCCCACTTTTGGCAGAAGCATCCTGTACAGGCAACGCTGCAATTGATATAGAGCAAGAGTGGCCCAGATATACTTCTGAGGATTTGCTGCGGATAGCAGCAGAGGAGGCAGAGGCTGTGCGTGATGGGGTACGTCATATTAATGTATTTTTGCAACAACGTTTTTCCATTCGCACACTTTCTGCCATTCAATCTCTTCGTCTGAGACCCCACTATAATCAGCTTGCCCAGGATACAATCCTGGCAAATAGCCATGGGGCCTCTTTTGCATCTCCTATAGGTGTGGGGCAGCAGCCCACCATTCAGCAATCCTCCCCCAAGACCTCCGAAGACTTTAAGACTGAAGTATTGAGGCTCGGGAAGCACATAGGCCGTATTCAAGTTTATGAGAGTGCCTTCCTGCAGGATGTGGCAAAGCGGGCTGTTGAGGGGCCAGACTGCTTGGAAGACGAGGTTGTGGCCTATATACAGAGGATCTTCCCACAGGTTGAGAAAGTGACTGTGGCGAGGCATCAGGGAGGAGTTCCTCCTACTTTGGAGCCCCATGGAGGTCGCAGAGTAGTGAAAAAAGCAAGAGGGCGGGAATATCAGGGGGTCCAGAAGATGTGGAGGAAGCATCCGGCTCGTGTCGCTGCGGAGGTACTGGAGAGAGCTGGGGATGAACAAGTTTCACCCCGTCTCCAGGAGTTTGTGAACTATTGGGAGCCACTCTTGAGTGCTCCCAGCCACAAACCTGGTGAGCCGGTTGTGCCTAAAACTTCCACCAGGGATTCCTTGTACAGCGTTATGTGCACGCCGGAGCTTCATGATGAGGCACATAAGTGCTGTGTCAAAAACTCCACTTCTGCTGGACCTGATAGTGTTTCCGCCTGATGCTGGAACAAAGTAACAAAGACAGTTAAGCTGCTCATCCTCAACCTGTTGCTTCTATCTGGAAGACCCCCGAAAGCTTTGGCCCATGCTTGGATAATTTTCATCCCAAAAAAAGGTTGACTGGGCCTGGAGGCTACCATCCGATATCTATATCATCTGTAGTCTTCCGCTTGTACGTGTGAGTGTGTGTGTGACATTCCAGACGATAACTCTCCTCCTCTCCTTAGGATTGGGAGCAAAATTCCATTTTTGCACCAAAAATTGAGCATTCCAAAAGAAACACTGTTTGGGGAAGATAAATTTGTCAAATTTCAAAAAAAGTCCTAAAAAAATCACTAAAAATTAAAAAAAAGACTAAAAACTGTTGAATTAATATTTTTTGGTATAGTTTAATCAAATGAGGTTTACACACTATAAACAAGATTATTAAAAAAAAAAATTATGCTGAAAAACGTATTTAAATCCAATTATAATTACTATGTGCTAAAAAAATTGGTAACAACTGCAAAAAAAAATCTCGAAATCTAAAACCTTCTTTTGAATAGCAGATTATTTCTAAGAGAAAGTGTTTAGCCATGAAATTAATAGTTAACGATTTCTTTTCTATCTGTATGCTCAAATTTCAAAACGAATTAACATGAATATAAGACGATAATTTATCGAAATTCGCTCATGATCATTCTGTACGACTGGATCTTTTTAAAATCAAAATTAATTGAGCTCAAATATTGCAATATCTAATTTTGCCAATCCCTGTTCATGTTCTTTGAGGAGCTACCCGCTTTGCTTTGACTGCCTCCCCTTCTGAGAAACTAGCATACACTCCTGCATTGAGTGACTGCACGGCTTCATGACTATTTTGAGACTCCCAACCAATATGAGTAACTACCTGCTGAGAAAAGTTGAATGCTTAGGTAGGTAGGTAGCTCTATTGAGTTGACAGGCAGGACAACATAATTTGAGTTGAGTGTACTGAACCCCAATCTAATGCTATCATATTTTAATGATCCCCTTCGGTTCCATTTGAGTGCATTGTTGATTCAAACTATTGCAGCGCTCATTCTCACCAAGCATGCAGGGGGTGTCTTTCTTGTTCAGGACAGATCCTGTGGAGGATGATAGAAAAAAGCTACTGACTCTTACTGACAAAACTGTTATACTCCACAGGGAAGTTCAGTTCAATCAAGTACCCATAAATAAACAAGAAGCAAGCAATAACTTTACAAGAGTAAAAAAGCAATTCATGCTACGAAATAAGGAATTTTAGGAATACTGAAGCTGCACAGGTATGCAGAGGTCTCCAACTAACATCTTTTAGGTGGGAATCGTATGACATTACCTTTACAGCATAAACTTCGTCGCTTCCTTTCTTCTCTGCTAACATCACTTTTCCGAAGCTACCTTTCCCCAGCACTTTGATGAAATGAAAGTCCTCTACTCCAAACTTTTTTGTATCAGCTCGGCCTGATATAAACATAAGAATATTATGATAACTTGATTAGCAATATCATCAATTGACCAATGAAAATACATAATCCTGGATACTAAACAGAAAATTTAGCTTCACTAGAAATGCTGCCTCATTTTAAATGAATTTCCATTACTTTTCGGCTCGTTATTTTATTAAGTTCTCTTGACCCTCGAAAAAAGCTATTTCATTGTTGGCACCAAATTCCCATAATTCAATTCACTCACTAACTGATTCCATACTTCTAGATTAAAACAAATCAGAATTGTGTAAATCAAGAAATTTGATAAACCTATGAAAATCAACCAGTCTAGTGATTTAAGGAGGTAGTAGAATATATATATATATATATATATATATATATATATATATATATATATATTTTTTTTTTTTTTTAATCAAAATACATAGACAGATTTACCTTTGTCAGGCTCGTTTTATATATATATATATATATATATATATATATATATATATATATATATATATATATATATATATATTTTTTTTTTAATCAAAATACATAGACAGATTTACCTTTGTCAGGCTCGCTTTTTCTCACATCTTCAGAAGATTTTTGTTGTTGATTTTGTGTTGACCCACTGTCATCCTCCAATGACATTAGTGAAATTCCTCCACCACTTCTTTCACTACTGGATCCACATTGGGGCGTCACCTGTTTAATTTTCCAAACTAGAGATTCTAACCATAAATTCATTGACAAAAGTACAAGATAGTCATGACTCAATAAAAATTTCAGCATTGCACTGCTAAATGAAGAAACCTTTCAAAATGATATCGAAAAACTAACTGAGTAAGTTGAAGCTTCTTACTTTAGGCCGGCTAGGAGAAATACCCATTGTTGACAGTATTTCTGCCATTTGTTTAGTGTTAATACCACAGTTATTGGCAACATTCTTCTGACATCTTTTATGAACGTTCATATTGCACACTGAAACAACAATTCCGTTTACCTTAAGAACTTTTAATGCATTGAAACGTTTACTGAGCAATAAAATTTAAGATATACCAGGCATCTCGTATTGTATTTAATGCGGCATGTAAGCGACCTAAACCATCCATATCAATGTATACATTTGTAGGTCCCTATTCGACACCTCTATTGATTGGTTGAAAGCTAAATAAATGAAATTTTTGCAAATGATGCAAGGTATCCTCAAGGATCTTTTATAACAATTATCTTCAGATAAGTATATTGATATCTTTCATTCTATGTTTTCAAAAAACATCTAGTAGGTTCTAGATACATTGATGTTTTGGTATTGATGGTTTGTTACACAAATTATACAGCGATTTTGTAGGTATCGCTGGTGACATCGATGATTTTATATTGTGACAAGGTTTTCTCCTATGACTTGACTTGACTTGGTTCCTGTGGTGAAATCACCACACACGACTTCGAAGGCCCTTTTCTGGGCCACCAAAAGTCAAGCTAAAAGCTCACTGCGTGAGCCAAGCTACATAAGACAGCGGGTTGCCACACAGAAATCGCCTTTGGAAGTGATGCAAATGGTGGACAAGGGAAATATCATCCCTCTGAAAATGCCCTTGAGACAGACAAGAAAACACAGAGCAAAAACTTATTGGAGGAGAATAAATCAAAACGAAAAGCCCATTGGCTTTCAAAATAATAACACGGGCCAATCAGAAGCCCTTATCGCACAGAAAACTCCGAGCAAGGAAGAACGACACAAGAGCACGCTCACGGGGGGCGGCCGAAACAGCCCCCATGAGGAACCAGCCAATCACGGGCCACCTGCCCTCCGACAGGGACCTATAAATATGGCGCCGGTTCCCAATGGGGCTCCATATCGATTCCAGCCTCCGAAGAAAGAAGACCTTCCGAAGCTTAGCAGCGATCCTACTCCACTGAGCCTGAAGGAAGCCAGCAAAGAAACCAGTGGCGATCCCATTCCCCTGGTTCACGAAGAGGCTAAATTGAGATCTACCAGAACTTCCAGACCATTAAATAGGTCGAGCCTCCCTATTAAGACTCCGATACAGCCGGAACCCTCGGTAGGATCGGATTTCGCAACCCTACCCTGGACCTGAAAAGCCCTTGAATCCGGATCGTATTTGCTGTAATCGCCCGAGGTTCAAGGCCAAACGGTAATCAAGAAGGCCTTACCGCCCCAAAACGCGCTGGGCATACGCTTGTAGGAAGCCTCACTTCCTCGTGTATTCGACCGCAACGTGTAGTTATCTTATGTACCACGGGAGCTTCACCCCCTACCTACAAGGACCTACACAAACTCCAGCCCTTTTCAGGGCTCTTTGGCTTTCGAATAAGTCCTTCTCAGGACTCATTATATTCATACAAGCCAAAGATATAAAAGTCCTTTTCAGGGCTCCGTCGCAAATAAATAAGCCGACGTAAATTCCATCGAAGATGGAGCACTCTCCGAGCTTCCGAATCTTTGAGCCGGTGGACAATAGAGGGTCGGCCAGGAGATACCTTCCCCCGTCGGCAAACTCCCTCATGCAAGCTCTAGCGAGCGACCCACTCAGATGGGCTCTACCAAACGGCTTTCGACCGAGACCTCGACGCTTCATACTAGCGTGCCTTTCGACGGTCAACATGCTTCTTGTAAGCTACAATCCTTTCAGGACGAAGAAGAACATTATCCCAACGAAACCAACGCGTTCTATCTCAAACAAAACACAAGAAAGAACGATGTAACACTCGATTCAAAAGACTCACCCGGAGCTCGCCACCTCGCAGCTTTCCCCTTGTTCTTGCTACACTCCGCCTCTCGGCCAGACGAAATAAAACCATCTCCATCCGGAGAATATTATAACCCCAAGGGAACTTTTCAGGACCTTCAGGCCCTCCCCATGGACACGTCAAGGTGGGCCCATCGGCCCATTGAAGACGATCTCTTTTATAATAATAAAGAGCAGAATCCACGAGTACGTATGATAGAAACGCAAGAGAAAGTTTCACGGCCTTTATTTCATTCAGAACAAAAGTCCTACTTCGATAATACCTGCAAGAATTATATAAATTACCCTTATGACCCATCAAAGTACTCTTGTACGGGTCACTAACCAAAAAGCACCTATGGTCCTTTTCAGCATTATGACTCACGTGCAAACATACCTTTAGGCATCCCTACACAGAGTTAAATTCATATAAATCCGCAACAGTTCCTTTGGCTCAGCTATAACTGAGTGGTAGGTACACTTCATCTTAGAACTAGTTTTTGTTTATTTATAGCGTATTCTTGTAGGAAAGGAAGCTATTGAAATGGCTCCAAAATGTAAATATAGGTGCCTACATTTTTCCAAAATTCTATTCATGGAAATCTGTTTTGAGGCTAGCTGAAACGATTTGTGGATTTGAACGCTTTTTCATTAACACACAGTTTCAGGCAAGCCAAAAACCTACAAGTTTCACATCGATATCTCAAAAATTGTGGTAAAAAGTTAGGGGGGGGGGGGGGTTTACTTTTGGGACACCCTGTAGTATATATGACACACACACTGTATCATTTACATATCTTTGGGAGGAATCAGTTGTCATTAGTACGTTGAGTACTGGGGAGCGAGCGCTTTCGATGAAAGTAGGTACAACATCTTTGACCCTGGTAGTACTAGATTTGAGTGACAACGGATTCCTCCGAAAGGTATATAAATTTCATTTATAACTATAGTAATAACTATAATTTCACTATTACTACTAGTAGGAACAGCCCTTTAGATTTAATGCACACTGTGTCATTCCGCGATTGTATCATTATGATTGTATCATGCGAGAATGTGAAATCCTTGCAACAAGCATAACTTTTATAGTTTCTATTTAATTTTGATGAAATTTCATGGGAATGTGTGAGTCTGTCTAAGAATAGTCCCCTATATCAATTTCATTGCTCACAAATTAAAAGTTTTCACTGAGCATGCGTAAACATTACATTCATCAAGCATCATGTCATTGTCTCATGGCCTATTCTTCCGATCCCTCTAAAATTTGAAGGGTAATTGGGGATTGTCAATGTTATTACCTACCCCATATGAGTTTCATCACGATTGTATCGTTATTAGCTGCTGAGCAAACCTCAATCCTTGTAACAAGCACGACTTCAACAGTTTTCATTTGATTTCGATCAATTTTCAGGAATTTAATGGTTTTCTTCTAAGAATAATAATTTTTAAAAAAAGTTCAATGATCTATACAAGCATGTAACGGATACAAAGAAGGTATATGCCACATCCAACTTGGCAAACTTTTTCATTTTATTTTATGGTAGGTACCTACCTAACAGGAAATCTGAGATTAATGTTTTATATTTGAACCTATCCATTACCCCCACTGGATAATTATTCTACAATACATGAATTTGCTTACCTTCACATTGAAGACCTTGCTTGATTAGCCCATAAAGAAGAGACCCACAGTGGTCACAAAACGTAAAACGCTTGTAATTATGCATGACAAAACGATGAGGTACATTTACATTGAACCTTTGAGCTTGAACAGTCTGACTAGTCTGGAACACAAATATACATTCAAACAATTCAATAATCACACAATTATTTCAAAACCATCGAGCAAAACGAATGTGAAACATTAGTTTAAAATTACCTCGTCTTTCATCCCAGGGCATTTTGTAACGACTGATAGGTGGCATCGTTTGTGAACTACACACGTGCATACTACAACAAAATGTATACACATTGTTCTATAATATCATCTCCACAATACTTGGAAATTTTAGGAAAAAACAAAGCAAAGATGAAAAAGAAGGTTGCAACATATAAGTAGGCAGGACAACGAGGTTATTATATAGGTGTATGTGATGTAGTTGGCAACCAATGATCGATTAGAATTACTTCCAAGACAACCGATCATGCTCAACCATTTCACAATTTACAATGTCCGCCATTCTGCCTTCCTGCATGGTGTCTCGTTTCTCTCAATCTGTGGTCCAGAAAGTGTAATTTTATATCCTGTTGTGGATTCTAATGCCAGGAAAAAGCATTGAAAAATAAATTAGGTACTTCATTGTCAGGTGATGGCCTCAAGCATTATGGGGCCATCTTACAAAGACTAGCTATTCTATGATAATAGGATTGCAACATCAATATATCATACTGAATTTACAAAACACTGGTGTCAACAGAGCCAAATAAATGCTTTACACAAAATCTAAAATAAGTAGTGAGAGAAATTGGAAGCAAATTTCAATAGAAACTTGTTAATAACTAGAATAATATAAAGAGCTATTAGTGGTTCTACAAAGAAATCGAATGCTAAATTCAAGGGGTTTGTTCACTGCTTCAAAGAGTTACTATTCCAACATCATCAGAGTTTCATTGAGTAGTGAACAGTTGTTTAGTAGATGTGCCATGTACCAAGGTATGAATGTAGAGAAATGAGCAAACTCTACCATTGAAGAGTTTTTTCTAGTTTTAAAAATAATTTAAAGCAGAAAAATGGATTTCCTACTCATACATTTTTCTCAGATGGGAATTAGAAGTAGGTACCCAAACCCATCTACCTATCTCTCCCTAAAATAAAATTTCTGTCTGAATAATTAAGGATCATGTCGTACCTCTTTATCAAATACACTGGCATCTGTGAATTCATCTCGGTGGAGGGTTATGCAAGGCCAGAATAATTTTCAGAAAACTCTAGCGGCCTCCCAGAAACTAGACGAGCATCCCCTTTTCCTTAGTGAAGTACTGTGATTGTTCATCTACTGCTAACGTCCTCCGTATTCAAGTGGCTAGCATTCTTGGCTATGGAGTAGAGAGCCCCGGAGTTTGATTCCAACATAGCACTAAATTTTTAGCTTAGATATTTCAAACCTTTGAAACATATATTAAAACGTCATTCTGATCTATTCGTAAAACCAATTTGATTTTACTAAAGGGATTGATTTAGCATTTTTTATTTAGTTTTGAGGAGCGAGCATTCAGACCACCAAACGATAAACATCATTCTGATCTATTTTTCCAACTAATCTGTATTTTACTAAAAAGACTGATTTAGGAAATTCTTTGTACTTCTGAGATGCGAGTTAGCAAGCATCCAGACTACCAAACTATACACACCATTCTGATCTATTTTTCCAAACTAATCTATACATTACTTTAGGAATTTTAGGTGATGGAAGATGGTCATGTAAGTCTATTTTCTGAGAGGCCACTAGATTATTCTGAAAATCCTTTTGGTCTTGGAAAACCCTCCACCAGGGTGAGTTCACAGACACCAGTATCAAATACAACAATGGTCTTTTGATTCTTATTACAAGCAACAGCTACATCGCAACTGCATGCATTTTACGTTATAACCTACATTTAGCGGATTTTCGTTGAAAATTAAGCTATTGAAATTTTTTTTAAATTTATATATGTTTTGTGGCATTTTGAAACAAATTCTGGAGTTTAACGCTTTTTCATATGTATATATATATATATATATATATATATATATATATATATATATATATATATATATATATATATATGTATATATATATATATTTGTGTGTGTGTGTGTGTGTGTGTGTGTGTGTGTGTGTGTGTGTGTGTTTGGGGTTGCTGGGGTAGGGTAAGTGGGGGTGTTTTCATCTCTTGAGCTCCCTCATAGCCCTCCCTCTCGTGCAACCTGTGTACCCTGTGGCTTACGAGAGGGTGGCAGAATGACCCGACCTGCAGGCGATTATGGGGAAGGCCCATGTCAATGGGTTTCCCATTATGGACAAACAAACACAAAGCCTCATAACCCCTACTGGCCCATTGGCACATGGGGTTTTAGGGGGGCTCTGGGGCGCTCCAGGAAGGGGCGTCGGCCATCCTCTCCCTCTTCTTCATCCTCATCATCCTACCCTCCTTCCATAACCCCAGTAAACGCCCTCCTGTGTGGCCGTTGTGATGGAACCTTCAGCTCCAAGCATGGCCTCAGTGCACACGTCTGGCAGAAGCATCTTGTAAAGGCCAACGTTGCAATTCGTATAGAGCAAGAGTGGCCCAGGTATGCTTCTGAGGATTTGAAATCCAGGAAATAACCGTAGGGCCTCTCCCCATCTCCTACTGGCATAGGGTAGCAGTCCGCTGTTCAACAATCCTCCTCCGGGACCTCCAGTCTTCTTGAAGACTGAAGTATTGAGGCTAAAGGAGCAGGTAGGCTGTATTGAAGTTTATGAGAGCCCCTACCTGCAGGACCTAGTGAGGTGGGCTATTGAGAGGCCTGATGGCTTGGAAGACGAGGTGGTGGCCTATGTGCAGAGGATCTAACCACAGGTTGAGGAAGCGTCCATGGCCAGGCATCAGGGTGGCGTTCATCATACATTGGTGCCTCGTGGAGGTCACAGAGCAGCGAAATAAGTAAGAAGGCATTAATATCAGCGGATCTAGAAGTTGTAGAGGAAGTACCCGGCTCATGTTGATGTGGGGGAACTGGAGGGAGCAGGGAATGAGCAAGTTTTACCCCCTCTCCAGGAATTTTGGACTATTGGGAGCCACTCTTGAGTGCTCAGCCTCAACCCTGGTGAACCGGTGGTATCCCCAACTTTCATCAGGGATTACTTGCTTGGCATAATGTGTACGTCCATGCTTCACGATGAAGCACATATATGCCGTGTCGAAAACTCCACTTCTGCTGGATCTGATGGCATTTCTACCCGATGCTGGAATAAAGCTCCAAAGTCTGTAAAGCTGCTCATCCTCAACCTGTTGCTTCTATCGGGAAGACCCCCAAAAGCGTTGGCTCACACCCGGCCAATTTTCATCCCATAGAAAGGGATAAGTGGGCCTGGAGGCTACTGTCTGATATCTATATCATCAGTAGTCTTCTACCAATTCCAAAAGATTCTGGCATTTTGCTTCCGAGCAGCTGGTGTCATAGGTGGTGTCCAGAGAGCCTTTCGGCCAGCAAATGGCACAGCTGAGAACTTGAAAGTTGTCCAAACTGTCATTTGGCTGGCTCGTATTGAGAAACAGCAGTTCCACCTTGCCACTCTGGACGTCACCAAGGCCTTAGGCACTGTAAGCCATTTGCCCTGACCGTTTGTCTTTATGGTGTTGGGCACCTGCTCGTTTAATTCTGTTTCTTGCCTGTATGTACCACGAAGACGTGACGGTCCATGAGGCATGAGGTGGAATGTCAAAGAATGTTGTCATTGGGTGCAGGGTATGCCGGGGATCCTCTGTCTCCACTCCACTTTTAGCTGGATGTGGATACAGCATCGGGTAAGCTTCTAGCTGAAATAGGGGCTGATCTCGCCCCTGGGGTGTGAGTATGTACATTGACTTCTGCTGATAATGTCATCCTAGTCGCCGAAACCTGTGAGGGCTTGCAGATTGCCCTCAATGCCTTTGCTGAGCAGGTGTGGTTTGATGGATATCCCAGATAAGTGGGTCAGTCTCCTAGGCCCCCTTGAGGAGTTTTTTGTCATAGGACAATGACCATCCCCACCCGATCCATGCTGGAGATTTGGTGGTACCTTGGAGTTGATTTCATGGGTGTAGCCACCATTGCTGCAAGACATGTGGTCCTTGGTGGAGCTCTAGCTCGTGTCACCAAGGCTCCATTGAGGCCACAACAGAAGCTGCACTTCCTTCACCTGTACTTTCTGCCAAAGCTAACCTATGGGTTAGTCTTTTCTAGGCTTACTGTGGGAAGACTGCTTAAGTTTGATCGTGAAGTTTGCTCTGCTGTGCGCACTAGGCTAGGCTTCCCACCTGGTATCCCAAGTGCCTATATTCACACACCAGTCAAGGCCAGTGGGCTCGATATCGTCTCTCTCTCAGCCAGCATCCCATCTTTATGCTGCCAGCACCTGCTAACCCTCAGAGCCTAGAGCTGGGAGGTTGCCTGCAATGCTGCTGACCTGGAAATTGTCAGACAGCAGTTTTTGTGGTGTGACCAAGCAACACCAACTGCTCAAAAATCCAGCACATCTGCAAAGTTTGCTGCTGTGCTGGATGAGTCAGTAGATGGTAAGGAACTCTGACAGCGCTTTGAATACCCCATTTCTTCTCATTCGGTGGAATGGACTTCAGAGGGCATTGAGGCCCACCATTATCACCATTTTGATGCCGTCCAGGTGGGTATGTTAGTCACTTCAGTGAGGTTTTCGAGGAGTAGTCACGGGACAGTAGACACCCTTTGGTGTGCCTGTCGGAGAAAAAATTAGAACCTTTATCATTTAGTGCAACAGTGCCCTCAAACTCAAAATGGCCGCATTCTACATTACGATGCGGTTGCCAAGCAGCCAAGCAGATATCAGGTGCATAGTCATCCAGTGATTGGCATGTCGAAAGGCGGAGATTATATCACATGCCAAGTGACTGATGCAAGAAGACGGATATCGTTGCCATCAAGCCTGATGGGTCTGCCATAATCCTGGTATCCAGGTTGTCAGTGGAGGCATGGACATGGTGCAGACTTGGCGGGCTAAGATAAGTAAATATGATACAAATATCTCAGCTAAAAGGAGTAACGACCAACAACATCAAGGTCATGGCCAAGACCATGTCATGGTACAGTGTGTGGTGTGGGAAAAATGCCATGGAGGTACTAGAATTGGGCATCTTGGCGGGGGTGCTCCATGGTATCACTTCCCGCATCCTTAGGGGCTCTTACCTCAACTGATGGTCATTTTGTAGGAGCACTTCCTTCCCTCTCCTCCTACGACTTCCTTCAACCCTGAAGCCTCGGGCCTCAGGTAAACTCAGACGTCCTCCCCACTTTTTTGTTCATTTGTTTATTTTTCAATTTAATGGTGTGCCCCCTCCACCTTTAAAAGGAGTTTGTAAAAAATAGTGTGTGTGTGTGTGTGTGTGTGTGTTTGCGTGCAATTAATTTAAATTGAGTTTTTTTTGCCAAATTGGTAGTTATAAATTTCTTTGCACTTAAGTGCTAGAATTTCAAACCAGGGTATAATGATATAATAAGATAAATTACGTAAATTCGCTCATTCGATCATGCTGCATGACTGTAACTTTTTTTTCACCTCAAGTTGGCAATCAATTTATACGCCAATATAAAGAAATACTCATACTTGAGCACATTATATTTGGATCAGGTTTAGTATTGTTTGCTTTGACATTTCAGGGTTGTACATTGTAAACGGTACCTATCCTGTATAAATAAGCTGTATGAGAACTAATTTTCCACCAAGAAAATTTATCGCTTTTTATTGAAAATGCTTTCTTAGGAAGTTATAGCAATTTTAATTTTGTTTTCGACGTTAATCACGTAAATAATCATAAGTCCCTTAGTTAAAAAAAAAGAAAAAAAAGGCCATCGGAAAAAGTGTTAAATGACCTTTCTTCCTAACGCAAAATAACTACTTTCTAAAATTTTATTTCATTCAAAGGTAAAAAATGTTCCTGAAAAGAAAAATTGGTATAATTTTTCATATTTTTAAAATGCTTGTAAGCTCAAACGATTCTATCTGATTTGTCCGTACTGCTCCTAAAATATGGCCCAAACCACAGCTCTCCAACGGTATAGTCAATTAGCGAATTTTCATAAAATAGGAAGTTATTGTAATGGCTCCCAAAATCTTTAAATCAAAATTTTCGAAAATTTTGTTAGTTGAAATCCGTTTTGAGGCATTCTGAATCGAATCCTGGAGTTTAACGCACTTTCAATACATACACACACACATGTGCACGGCGGCACTTGGGGGTGGGGATGCATTTTCTTTGTGTTTCAGAGGGTGTAGAACACGTTTACAATAGTCAATCAATTTCAGATTTCTATATATATATATATATTTATTTATTTATTTATAGACAACATTTTATGCTCACTACTCCAAAACCGCTGGTATGATGTATTACCATGTCGGAACTTCTGCCTCGCTGACTTAGGTGAAGATCAGCTGACCACGAGCCGTACTATCAATCATAATGATAGAAAAATCGTGCTCAAATCTCTCTGATTCGAGTCAAAATTTGGTAGGGAGCTTCTCTGGGACATCAAGAGACGAGCAAAGTAAGGAGCGCTATCCTGATCAGCTGAGTGAGCTAAAATCTCTCCTGTTCACCGTAGGACGTTGAAAATTGTTATTGATCCTCTGTGGGACAAGAGAGGAATGACCTTACAGGCTCCATCCTGATCAGCTGAGTGTGGTAAAAGTTATGTTGTCTGTCTGATTACAACAAAATTTGATAGGGAGTCTCTCTAGGACATCAACGGACGAATGAAATTACGAGACCCCCCCGGAGCTCCAGCTGACCTATTCGAGTTTTTCGCAACATTCAAAATCTCTATCCGAAAAGTTGGTTCTGCTCATGCAAACTGCGTTTTTTTTTAAGCATGTTTTTCTATGATATAGCCTACACAAAATTTTCAGAATTTTTCATTGAACACTCATCCAGATTAAATGACTTCCATAGACTTATGTAAATTTTTACGCTAATTCCGAGTATTACCTCAATTTTTCTATTGCACCGCTTTCAACTCCCCGTTTTCTCAAAAAACTTGCAACAAGTGTGGGAAATCCACATTAGCAGAGGGGGGGGGGGGGGTTGTTGGTTTGTTGTTGTTGATATGAAGGGGTTTGTGTGTGTGTGTGGGGGGGGGGGGGGGGGGGGGGGGAGAGGGTCGTTGGAAACTTATAAGTTCAGCAATAGGTTTAAAAAAATACAGGTAAGTGCCTATTTTCCTATGATTTTTAGATGTTTCGTGCACCAGTGACGTAAAAGCCCCTCCACTACTCTGGAAAGGATGTCGTCACCGGTCACGAAACTGAAAAATCATATAAAGAAAGCTACTTATCGTAGGAAAGTGCGGTTGGTGTCCAACTTCTTAGGATGAAATCTACTTCCATTTAAATATAGTAAAAGTACCTTTTTCACACCCATGGGTAACGCTCATCACGGAATTTTTGAACTATCCTTTTAGGCCGCAGAAGGCCAACGCTGGATTTTATAGGGAAAATAACCCAGTGCATAATCACGTTATCTCTAAAACTGTTATTGTTGAAGTTATGCGCGTAGGTAGTAATTATTTATCTACCCAAATGACAAATTCGAAACAAAAATTGATCGGTAGGTAAGGTCCAGAACATAAAACGCAAGGGGATATTTGGATTATGACGCAAACGAAAAGTTTAATCGCACGACAGTAAAACCAATGCTTCCGGTAGCCAGATTGACTCACACTCGGTAGCAACACATAAAGAAAGGCATCACAAGATCGCTCAGTCATGCAAAATAGTATCAAAGAATGCCGTGAAGTCACGGGGCAGAAGTTATATCCTTCCGCACGACCGCTCAGTATTGCAAAATAGTATCAAAGAACGCCGTGAAATCACGGGGCAGACGTTATATCCTTCCGCACGACCGCTCAGTATTGCACTACACATTTGAAGGTATTTTCACCCTTCACTTTTTCCTAGGGTTGTCGCTATGGGACTGGAGCATGTAGGTAGCGTAGGTAGAAAATGTATGTAGGCAGATATGGTAAGCTTTCAACACTTGAAGTTGTGAATTTGCTATCCACAGGGTAGGGTTCAATGAATAATTGTTCCCCCTGGGATTCATGAATCCCAACGTTGATTTATAAGGGAGTGTCCCAGCACACTGTGCTTACGTCCTCCCCCCTCCTTGCAAGCAAGGAGGAAAGTTCCCAGTATGGGAGACTGTTCAACCCACAGTCAAGGGCTTCGCAAATGCGAATACCTGTTCGCACATGGCACTACAGGTGGAGCTGGGCGTTCTAGCTCGCCCTACCAACTAAGCAGGTTGGTACCCGAGTTATTGTCAAGCCGCATAACTCACATGCCGGTACTATCCTGGGAGACGAATCTACCAGGAGAGTGCCTCCCTCTCAGTTTTCAGGCGTAGCCTTCCGGCCTGGGTGATCAACCACTGCCACCACGAAGCCAACCGCTATCGGGGGGCAGGCAAGTGGCACTTTGGCGGCGAGCCACCAGTGTGCCTGTAGCCTGGGGCTCCCCCCGCCCGTGGTACCAATTTTGTGTCTGAGCTCTGCCAGAGAACTGGCCTACTCAGGCACCAGAGGCCGGATTGGTCGCAGGCCCGATACAGGGAATGTGGCCCTGTATCTGCCACTTTGTCCTCAGCTCTGCCAGAGCAGAGTCCAATCATTATGGATGACTGAGGAAGGGAGACTATAGTGACTCACCAGAATTGGTCGTGACCAATTACAGGCTCAAACACCACTATAGTACGGTGGCTCCCGGTTTTTCCCAGTTGGTAGCTCTCGCGAAAGAGCTTCCTCACCCTACTGGGAAGGGTTGGAGTTGTCTCCGAATTGCCCTCACTTACCTTTGCCCTTCTCCATCATCTTCTCTCCTAACCTTGGTTGGTTTAATCCCTCAGCATCTCTTTCTCTATCCTGTCTCTTCCGCCTGGATATGCCGCTCTCGCAGGATGGGTATTACCGCATCAGCGAAAATTTGGAAACTGGCCGCCCTGTTAGGAGAAGCCAGCAGCCCGCCAATAGGCACACCCACCAGACCACACTCTTCTCGCAGTGCGTTGTAAACGCTACACTCTCTCAAAATGTGCTCAGCCAGTTCTTCCGGGTGCCCACACTCACACGGTCGATCGGTCATTAGCCGGAAGCTCGCCAACTTACTTGCGAACTCGCCGTGCCCCAACACCATCTGTGTTAGGTGATGGGTTGGTCTCACCCATCCCCACTCCAGTCTCTCACGCACTCTCGGGATTATCTTGTGGGGTAGGCGGCCTGTTTCCGCCTCATCCCACTCCTGTTGCCAAACGTCGAGAAGCGTATCGTTGAGCTCTTTCAAGATCACGCCACTTGGCCTTCTATCGGTCTCTGGATTGTAAGACCATAAACACTCACGCCTGCTACGTAAGACCTTAGCCTCTTGCTTCTTCCCGATTCTGTAAGATGCCCACCTTCGCCATGCCTCCCATCGCACAGGGAGAACACCCGCCAGCACTGGCATAGCACTGGTAGGGGCAGTGCGATACGCCCTACACACCTTCAGTAGTGCACACCGCTGAGCGGACGCTAGCTTATTCCAGTGCCTTTTCTTCAACAGGTGAGCCCAAACCTGTACTCCATAAAGAAGGATTCCCAAAAAGAGGGCCTTGTATATTACCACAAGTTCCTGGTATCTTATGCCCCATTCAGAGCCAGCTAGTCTACACACTTTCATGAAAGCTGCTAGTGCCCTGTCACATACTAAGGCAATATGGCTATCTATAGACATTCTCTCTTGTAGCGTAATGCCCAGATACTTAAACTCACTCACATATCTCATAGGTCCTATGTCAGTTGCCACTATGGGGTTCCTACCCGGCAAACATCCCTTTAGGAGCATCATTACCGTCTTGTCTTGAGCAATTGTGAGCTTGAAAGCACCACAAAGGTCGACTAGACGATCAGTGACTCGCCTTCCCGCCTGTTCCAGCAGTAACCTGCTCCGTGCCTGAATCACTACCACCAGATCGTCGGCATATGCAATTACGTCATACCCCTCCTGGTTCAATGCAGCCAATATTACATCAAATAGAATGTTCCACAGATAGGGTCCTAGCACGGATCCATGTGGACATCCCTTTGTGATATTTTTACTCACTGTGTGCGATCCTTCACTGTACACAACCCTTCGCCCGTCGAAATAGTCGAGCAAGAGGTTGTACAGCTGCATATATATATATATATATACATATATATATATATATATATATATATATATATATATATATATATATATATCAAAAATGGTGTGTTGTCACATACAGATGACACGGGTTGTTTTTGTTGTGTGTCATTCCAGACGTTAACTCTCCATGGGATTGAGATAAAAATTCCATTCTCCCGCCGAAAATTCAAGTTTTCCAAACTAAAGGACGAGTTTGTTGGCCAACACTTTTTGAGCACATTAAATTGGCCAAATTTCGAAAAATTTGCTCGAAAAGGCTAAAAACTGCCAAAAATAGTTAAATTTATATTTTTAGCAGAATTTTAATCAATAAAAGTTTGTGAACAACGAACTAGAACATTAATGAATTTGTGCACAAAATTATGCTGAAAAATGTACCTAAATTCCATTAGTATTTGCCGGAAGCTCTTTAAAAACTCCAAAAAAAAAAAAAAAAATCTAAAAACCCCAAATCTTTTTTATTACAGATTATTATTTAGAAGAGTTTTAGCTGTAAAATTGGTGGCTAATAAGTTCTTTGCACTCAAGGGCTTAAATTATAAACGATGCAACATAATATAATATGATACTTTACGAAAATTCGTTCATATGATCATACTGCATGATTGGAACCAACTTTTTTTAATTTTACTTTGTTGATTAAGGGAGGAATGACGTTATACGGTTAAAAAAACGTGGCTTTTTCAAAGAACTATAGGGTTTTTCCCAATAACAATGAAGAGTTTATAGTCTCCATCTAAGTAATTTTTCACGCTCAGGCTAATGGCAACATTTCCAAATGTCCCCGTGCCCGTTGTAACCGAGTTTCAAACTTTCATTAACATATTTTTAGTTTATTTTTTATAGCAGTTTATGTGCATATTGGAGAAAAACTCAGTTATAACGGTATCGAGGAGACTGAAAGATAGTCTTGGAGCCAGGTCCGAAAATAGGTACCTAGTGATTTGCGGAGAAGGTTTGAGATTAGATTTTGAAAATTTAATCCGTTCTGAGAAGGAAAATATTTGTCTGCCATCTCAAAATTGGTGGAATACAAAATGGTGGCCTCATAAAGATGGTTTTTCTTAAATAGGTAATTCCTAAACCGTACATCCGACAGATATTTTTATACGTAGCAAAGTGTAGAGCATAAAAAACAAAAAGATTCGATCCCGGAACTCTAAATCATCTCTTAAAATGAGCGAATTACAAACAATTGAAAATCGATATAATTTTGGGCGAGTCCTCCCCTCCCCCCGTCAAGACTTTTGCCCATCAAAACCACCTAGTGGCATTAATATTGGGCTGATTTCAGTCAACCAAAGCTCATTCTACTCAAGATTAAATACTTTGCAATGTTCGTATCGAGCATATTTGAGCTGAGACCTTTCCCGATTGACTTACAGCCGAAAATATGAATTTTATGTCATTTTAAACATAAACTTCGCAAAAACGGCGTTTTACTTTGTACTTTAATGGGAAACGGTCTGATCAAACACTTGCTCGAAAAGAACTTTAGAAAGTATTTAACCCTGAGTCGAATGCGGTTTGGGAGACCTGAATCAGACCATTATTGAGGTCACTAAGGGTTTATGAAGGGAAAAAGTCTAGACGTCTTTAACATATAATCTCTTAAAATTTGAGCACTTAGATAGCCGAGAAATGCTTAACTATCTATTTTATGGCATAATGCCTATCCTAAATAATAATCTGTCATTTAATTTTGTTTTTGTTCTTGTATTTTCAGTTTTTTTTTTTTCTAAATTTTAATGATTTTTTTGCAAATTTGAGTAGGTACATTTTTCCAGCATAATTTTGCTTTCAAGTTTTAAAATGTTCTATTTCATCGTTGATAAAATTTATTTTATTAATATTCTGCTAAAAAATATAAATTCAACAAATTTTAGTTCAACATTTTTCCAGCATAATTTTGCTTTCAAGTTTTAAAATGTTCTATTTCATCGTTGATAAAACTTATTTTATTAATATTCTGCTAAAAAATATAAATTCAACAAATTTTAGTTGTTTTTTGCAATTTTTAGTGATTTTTTACAGCACTTTTTTTTAATTTGACAAATTTATTATAGGTACTCAAAAATTGCGCCCCAATAAACTCAGCCTTTGCTGGAATGCTTGATTTTTTTTCTCGCTAACATGGAATTTTTATCTCAATCCTGATGAGCTTTATTGTCTGAAATGAGACCCACAGAAAAATAACTCCAGGAATCGTTTCAGAATGCCTCAAAACGCATTTCCATGAAGAAAATTTGAGAAGGATTTTTGGGGTAATTGCAATAGCTTAATTTTTTATACGAAATTCGTTAATTGACTATGTCTGTTTTTCGCCAACTTTTAAGATTGCAGTACAAACTCAGAATTTTCTCATTTCTACAAATTTTACTTTTCGGGGTAATTTTTCACCTTTCAATATTATTTAAAAGGTATTTCCAACGGTGTTCTCAAGTTCAAATATGGTTTACAAACAAAAACTATAAATAAATCAAAAGAGTTAGGTACTGCCAGTGAGACAACCTGTATTTATATAGGCAAGGTTTTACAAACTTCAGGGTTCGATTTTACGAATAATTTCCAACAAGAAGTTTCTCCTAGTATTATTTTTAGTAAAACATCAGAAAGAGCGGTAAATTTCCAAACTCCCTAATTGTCAAACCAATATTTTTGAAGCCAAATTAATACGCAAAAAAGGAGTTGGAATGTTTTAGAACATGATTTCTTTCCATTAGTTTTCCTGATCTTAATGTATTTTATTTTTCGGAGGCACTCCATAGGATAAACATCTCGGAATCTCAGGTCTCCAGCAAAATAATCCATTTTACTTTTAATTTGCTAATTTGGGGAGAAAATGATGTTTTAAATAAATTAAACATGTTTTTTGTTCCAAAGAAATCAATGGTTTTCTAGAAAAATGACCCAACGAGATTGGGGTTTCTACGCTAAATCGATTGATTACTACCTATATTTGCTGCTATTAATAATACTGGGTAAAACCAAATGTGTGGTGTCTGTTGGGACTAGGTTTTTAAAATTTGTAATTGATTTTAATATATGTTAAATTAAATATTAAATACCTTGGCATTGGTATCCCTGCTTTCCTAAGCCCCTGAAAAATGAAATATATACTTTAATATAATCATTGCATAGTAAAAAGGTAGATAATGATAATAATAATAACAACTTGGTTTCCTATAAAAATACGGTTCAGGAAGCAATCATCCACAGGGTCAAGGTACCTGTTTAAAAAATCTAAATACAAATTTTGAATTCAGAAAAAGGATGTAGGAAGTCAATCACTCATTTTTGTAATTATTCGCAAATTATCTTCTATTTAAATATTTCCACGTATCTGGCCCATTAGCTCACCACAGTGCCTGGAATCCGTTTTATTTTCAATTGGTCCAGGCAAGTAGAATTTAAAAATCATAATAATAATGGCAACTAGATTAAATTTGAATTAAGTATTTTTAGTCTTTTTGCCGCCATCTAATAAACAAGTTATGAAGTTTCTACATGCGGCGAAGCAGAGCTGTGCTGCTTGGAGTTCTACCAACCTAGTAAATGAACAGGTTGATACAGCTTTGGGATCATAAACTTCAAAGAATAAGGGTTTTCTATAAGGGACCTCAAGGGTTTTGTAGCAAATTGAGCTACTGGGGTTAGGTACCTTCTGCAAAATGGGTAGGAACCTACCTAATGGAAGAAAATGCCCAATAGGTACGTGTATGTTAACAGGGTAATAAAAATCTATAAGATGCTATATGCTATCTATAAGATGCTATCCTACAGGTCTGACGTCAGGACGAGTGAACTCCAGGAGTAGGTTTTAGCTGAGAGTCACTCACAACTTATAGCCAAACGTAGTGAAGCTGTATTTAGAATTAATTGAAATACGAGTAGGTATGCAAGAAAAACATCAATTTGTACAAACTTCAGGGTTCGATTGTAGAGCTCATTACTGAACGAAAGTTCCTCTTAAACATTTTCGTTTATTATTTTCAATAATGAACCTTTGTAATTGACCAAGAAACAAATGTTGTTCGAAACCGTGCCTCTATTTTTGCGAACGAAACTTCTCTCAGCTCCTGTACTAGCAGTGAGGCTGCATTTAGAACTAATAGATATAGGTAAGTATGCAAGGCTAACGGCTAACAAGTTTTATAAAAAAAAAAAAAAAAAAAAAAAAAAAAAAACCTCGGGTTTAGAGTCGTTTATGTTTTTCGACTCTCCGAATATATAATGGAATCAATCAACACGAACGTTATTGCAGGGTTTATTAGCATAATAAATTAGTTAGCACATTTGAAAAATAAAGAAATGAATCCATTATTAATTTAAACTAAATATATACCTACATTAAAATACATAAAGCCAATATAAACACGACAATAAATATATTCATCGAGCAACTAAATAATAATTCATTCAATTCATTAATTCATATTTCGCGGTGGACCATTACTTCTGAAACACCCGGTATATAACCATTACTGTGCAACGACCGCTGATATTTGATTTAGATTTAAGATTAGGATAATGTACTCGTATACCTAATTACAGTGTTTAATAATCATAGATAAGTGCTCTGCGTAGGAGGGCAATCCATTAGGAAATATAAACCTTTATGTATTATTAAAACTAGTTAGGTGCCTACTAAATAATAAACTTGAAAATAATAGTTATATAATACCTACTTGAAAACATTGTAGTCAACTATAGACGAGAAAAAATTGATTTTACTTAAATCGAAAATCGAGAAGTGGGTCGCATAGGCGCTCACGTTATTCAAATTGAACATGGTACCATAATTTCCTATCTAGATTTCTAAGCAATGTCATTACAATACAATATATTGAAGTAGGTAATGCAATTTTAAATTAATAGTCTTGCAATATTCACAGAGACGTCAAGTGGTTCCAACTTGGTCCTCTATTCTGCATCACCTTTGAAAGAACTCCACTTCTCATAGTATTGCTTATAAAAGCTGGTTGGAAATTATAATTTGTAATATATGTAGGTAGTTACCAGCTAAGTACTTTGGTCCGTAAGCCAGGAAGTTCTTGAGGGTTACAAGATTCGGAGACATTACAATTTCATCTTCCTTTAGTATGTGTATGTGCGGAGCTATGCATTTCGAGTGGAAAAAAGAACCTCCACTCTTCATCAGGCCACATATAAGTAAATGATGGGGTCAGTAAATGTATACAGATGTGATCCAGGAGTCTTGAGAAACACATAAAAATTTGTGTTGGGCTCATAGAAGTCAATGTTATATTCTCCCTTTGCTCAATGGTTTTGGGATATGTTATGTAATCACATACATTAGTGGCACTTGGGAAACACCTAAATATGTGTGCTAGGCACTTAGAATGCGTAGAAGTATATGGTAACTATTACGTATCCCAAAACCACTGAGGAGGAGGACAATATTACATTAAAGTCTAAAAGTGCCTAACACACATATTAATGTGTTTCCCAAGTGCCGCTAATGTATATTTGATTACCATTACATATCCCAAAACCATTGAGAAAAGGGAGAATATTCTATCACAACCGTTTGGCATGATGAAATAAGCAGATGTGAAATCATCAAGAAATCGTAAGACGATAATAACATTCTTGTACTGAGATTTATCCTAAATAGCTGATACTCTGGATATTTACCTACCTTATTCAACTGAAAATTTCACCTTTCCATAATCTGGTCAACAAATTGCTTTATTCCATAAAACGTGTTGAATGAAAACGATAATGGGGACCATATCCTCGACTCTGTAAATAATTCCAGCCTGAATCCATAGCACAATGAACAGTTTACGGAGAATCTTCCTCGTCCTGTACCATGCCCATCGTAAAAGCCATTCATTCTACTCTCGGCCCTCTGATTATGAAAGGGTTAGGTAGAGTTTTTTGCTTCCATGAGCAAATGACTCGCAAGTTTCACTAAAATACTGTGGCGGTACCTGTAGGAAAACTTATGAACTATTTCGCACCCCTCGACCCCCTCAAACCCATAACGTCAGAAATTTCAGTTTTAGTAAGGTATTATACACGCCATACAACCTATCATGATCTAATTTTGGAAATAACTCTAGATTTAATATTTGGGTGTTGGTATGAAGAGTTTTTTTCTCTAAATCCCCCCCAAAAAAATGTGTATTCACATTTTTGGGAAACTTTTAAAAATTTAGCTTCATCTCAACTTGTAAAATTAACTCATGAAAAAAACAATCCCTTAGTTATTTTTCGATCAGATTGAAAACAAAGGATATAATCTACCAAAACGGGCCCTTAAGCCTGAAACGAACTTTTTTGAACAACCAACTAGGTTACGGTAAAGTAAGAACATTCAAGTTCCAGGACTACGGTTATTATTATTACTGGGTAGCTGATTTTTGCGACATCCAACATTATTTGAGGACTCCTTTTGTTTTTGAGCTGGAAGATATTATGGCAACATCCAAACGTGAGAAAATTAAAGAAACCCGTTTCAAAACCTTCTGAACCCACATCCAATAGGTCTATGTATGTGGCCTATCGGTGTCTTGTTTAGGCTGCCCAGGCCTTCATTATCAACTGATTGGCAGAGCTGCTCTTTTTCTAAGCTTAAAAAGTCTAGTTTTGTAATATATCACCTTATATGGTGGGTTGCCTTATTCTTTATGCAGGTGGGTAGATTGTGAGGGTGAGACATTGATGACGAAAGTACTAAGCTAATGAACAACTACAAAAAGAGAAACCTAAACAATCCCCGACAATCCCTCACAATCTACTGACCTAATATATCACCGAAATTTCAAATTTTGGGTTTGGAGCTTGGGAAAAAGGGAGAAAGCTTAGAAAGTAGTAGTAAACCCTTAAAACTTGTTTCCTTTCCCTTAATTAAATAGCGTTTATTCCAGACTTAATCGTTAACAAAAATTATACATGTTGGCCAGCCCTTAATTTTATATTTGTTTATTCCATCTTAGTCTATCTATGGCATTATAGAAGTATTGTATTTTTTATTATTATTATTTTTTAATCCTCCGAAAGGGACGTCTCTGTAATGCATGCACTACCTGATTAACAACATGTTTTCTGAATGGGTTCACAGCAATCAGATGTCACAATGTTTTGAGTTAACAGTTCTTGATCAATGACATAATATTTCATAAAGGTAGCTACTTAACCTACAATCATAGAAGCCAAATAGCACAGATTTCAAAACACGTTTGAATAGTGACCTATAACAAAACCATAACATGTATTTATTCTAATATTCCTAGATGGTTTGTGAGAATGGAATGTTACTTAGATGCCTCAAAAATCTGTCAAAAATTATGTCGTACAGGAGCAACTAGTGCCTGCTCTGGGCCGCCACAAGACACTGGCGCTAAAAGCAGAAGCTGATGGAGTCACAGTCATAGGTAACTTGACTAGTTATTGAAATTCGTAACACTTTTTTTCTTTTTTAAATAGATTTGTCATAGTGTGTAGTTGAATCTAGTATTTTTATTTTTAGATTTGTTCAGCAATTGAGAAAATATGATTAGGGATGGTTGAGAGAGGTTCAGGACTTATGACTAAATCTCCCCCACCCATCCCAAACCATCTCTGAAAGTCACTAATCGTCTTTCAAAATTGTCACAGCCGTCTTATCATAGAGACATCGACAGAATCAAACATGATTTGATTCCCTCGATCCTCCCGGTATTATTAAGCCCCTCGGACCACAGCACAAGACTCCAGTAGTAGTTGATGCAATCTCACCAACAGAGTAATCCGGTTGCCATCTCTCCCCCCTATTAGCGAATTTTCGTAGAAAATTAAGCTACTGCAATGGTTACAAAAATTTTAAAATCATAATTTTCGAAAAGTTTTATCATTGAAACCGTTTTACGTCATCCTGAAACAATTCTTGGATTTTAAACTTGTCCACACACACACACACACGTGTGTGTGTGTGTTTGGGTTGCTGGGGTAGGAAACTGGGGGTGTTATTGTTTCTTCGGAGCTCAATCATACCCAAGTCAAGGTCATATGTCCCCCTTGTGCGACCCGGGCACCCTTCAGAATGACCCAATAGTGATTAGGGGGAGGCTCGTGTCAACTCTCCCGACCCTTCTAACCACGTCTTCCCCGTTATGATGAACACAAATTATAATGAGCCTCGTCACCCCCACTGACCCATTGGCATGCAGGGTCCTAGGGAAGGCACTCAAAGGCAGGGGCGTTGGTCTTTCTCCCCCTCACCTGCATCATCTTCATCCTACCTTTCATCCTCTTCCACTGCCCCAGATGATGCCCACCAGTATGCCCACTGTGAGAGAGCCTTTAGTTCCAAGCGTGGCCTTAGTGCCCACGTCTGGCAGAAGCATCCTATACAGGCCAACACAGCAATTTATATATAGAGAGAGAGCAGCCTAGGTATGCTGCTGAGGATTTGCGGCAAATGGCAGCAGAGGAGGCAGAGGCTGTGCGTAATGGGATACACAATATTAATGTTTTTTTGCAAGCACCTTATCCCATGCACACGCTTTCTGTCATCCAATCTCTTTCCCTGAGGCTCCACTATAAGCAGCTTGTCCAGGATGCAATCCTATCAAATAGCAGTGAGGCCTCCCCCGCATCTCCGACAGGCATTGGGCAGCAGCCTGTCATTCAGCAATCCTCCCCGGAACCTCTGGTCTTCTTGAGGATCTGAAGACTGAAATATTGAAACTCGGGGAGTTGGTTGGCCGTATTAAAGATTATGAGAGCGCCTACATGCAGGAACTGACAATGCGGGCTGCTGAAGGGACTGATGGCTTGTAAGACGAGGTCTCAACTTATGTGCACAGGATCTTCCCACAGGTGATCAGGCATCAGGGAGGAAAACCTCCAACTTTGGTGCCCAGTGCAGGTTGCAGAGCTGCTAAGCAAGCAAGGAGGCGGGAATACCAGTGGGTCCAGAGACTGTGGAGAAAGCATCCGGCTCGTGTAGCTGCAGAGATACTGGAGGGGGTAGGGGATGAACAAGTTTTGCCCCCTCTCCAGGGGCTTGTGGAATTTTGGGAGCAACTCTTGAGTGCTCCCAGCCACAGCCCTGGAGAGCAGGTGGTGCCCCATCTTCCAGCAGGGATTCCTTATGCAGCATCATGTGCACGCCGGTCCTTCATGAGGAGGCAAATAACTGCCATGTCAAGAACTCCACATCTGCTGGACCTAAAGGTATTACTGCCTGACGGTGGAATAAAGCCCCAAATAATGTCAAGCTGCTCATCCTCAACCTATTACTTCTTTTGGGAAGACCCTTGGAAGTGTTGTCCCGTGCCTGCACCACCTTTATCCCAAAGAAAGGAGGTAGTGGGCCTGGGGGCTATCGTCCAATTTCTACATAGTTGATAGTTTTCCACCACTTTCAAGAAATTCTGGTATCTCGTATCCAAATGGCTGTTATCATGGGTGACGTCCTGAAAGCATTTCAGCCGGTAGATAGCACAGTAGAGAACCTAACAGTTCTCCAAACTGTCATTTCGCCAGCCCGTCTCAAAAAACAGCAGCAGCTGGATGTCACTAAGGCCTTTGGCACTGTAAGCCATTTTGCCCTGACCAATTGCCTTTGTGGTGTCCAGGTACCTACTCGTTTAATTGAGTATTTTTTCTGTTGTACTACAAAGATGTGACGGTCCTTGAGGCAGGAGGTGAGACGTCTAGGGATGTGGTTTGATATCGCCCCTGGGGTGCGAGTTGGTGCGTTGGCTTTTGCCGATGATGTCATCCTGCTCGCAGAAACTTGTGAGGGCTTGCAGATCACCCTCAATGCCTTCGCTGAGCAGCTAGCCAGAGGTGGTCTAGTGGTCAACCCTTCTAATTTTGGCTCGGTCTCCTTGGTCCCATCAGGCCACCCGCCTTGGTGGTGGATCAAGAGTGCTTTGTCTTAGGACAGACACCGATCCCCACCCAATCCGTGTTGGAGGTTTGGAAGTACCTTCGGGTTGACTTCATGGGTGTGGCCACTATAGCTGCAAGCCGTGTGAACCTTGGTGAAGCATTGGCTCGTGTCACCAAGGCTCCATTGAAGCCACAGCAGAAGCTGCGTCTCCTTTGTACGTACTTGCTGCCAAAGCTAACCTATGGGTTAGTCTTTGGCAGCCTTGCTGCAAGGAGGCAGCTTGATTTAAATCGTGAAGTTCACTCTGCTGTGTGCTCTTGACTACCTGGTGTTCCAAGTGCCTACATCCATGCTCCGGTCAAGGCCGGTGGGCTTGGTATTGTCTCTCTTTGGGCCAGCATCCCATCCTTACGCTGCCAGCACCTGCTTGCCCTCAGGGGCTTGAGCTGGGAGGTTGCTCGCACTGCTGCTGACCTCGACTTTGTCAGGCAGCAGTTGTTGTGGTGTGACCAAGCAACACCAACTGTTCCAAATACTAGCCCATCTGCAAAGTTCGCTGCTGTGATGGAAATTCACAGGCATCAAGAAAATCGGCTCCCTGGGAGCATGCGCAGATGCGCGATAAAATGTTGCAGGCATCTGATTTGGTTGACCATAAGTACTCGTAGGAACTCTCTGTTTACCCCGTTTTCACAAGATCTACTGGGCGGAATTGAATAATTTTTTCTATTTTGTTGGCAATAAGTTTATCTTTCGATTGTCTGGGGGTTTGGTTCGATTATGTTTGGTATCGAATGGGTAAAGTTAATTTTTCATAAGTAGTTTCATGCTACATTAGAATTTTAACAATAAGAAAATCCCCCCCCCCCCTCCCTCCCGAGAATTTTTTCTAAATGTAATTGGAAACAATTAGGAAAAGCCAGGGAACTTCAAAGTAATATGATAAGTCAGATAATGGGGCGAATATGAAGGAAAACGTGATTTTTTTCTGATAAAATAAGGTGATTTCATTCGACTGGGCACCTAAAAATGCTTCAATCAGTAAATAGTGCAGCTTGTTGGATAGTTTGGGAACCCCGACTTTAGGGGTGGTCTTGCATCCTGCTGGAGCTTGTCGGTTACTTATTTGATGTGCCGAATCCGAAGTCCGTTTTTTTTTTTTTTTTTTTTTTTTTTTTTTTTCGTTTAGCCTGTTTTTTCATGATATAGGTAGCTTGTTTTCACTTGTTTATGCGCACAAACTTCCCAGGATTTTTCATTGAAAACACTTCCAGATTAAATGCCTTTGAAAGGTGCCTAACTAATGTAAAATATTGCGCTGATTCCGAATATCACCTCGATTTTTCTATTGCACCGCTTCCAACCCCCCGTTTTCTAAAAAAACTTGCGAAAAGTGTGGGAAAATCCCAGTTTTTTGTCATTTTTTCAGCACATTTCATGATCTAAGTATAGAAAATTAGGCCTGAAAAAATTCTGTTGGATCTTCATCTTATAGAGGACATTTCTCCTCATTGAATGAGACCAGCTACACGTTTGTAGGTCTGAAAATAACGGAGGTGCGATTTATTTTGTCAGACATAAAATCACGACCCTTGACAAAACCGGGTTCAACTATCAGCTCATCCTGTCTATTATGCTTTGAGAATCAATGAACGCAATGTATGCTTAGACCAGACTAACCAAATATATATATATATATATATATATATATATATATATGTATAGTCGTTATGTAGGCTGCTCAAGTTGATTGGATGAATAGGATAACAATAGTGAGTTCTGTTTTCTGTCGTTTGTTTACACATGTATGAGGTAGCCATTGTCGGCCTGGTGGCTCAAAATGGCTAGTTTTTTATCTTTGTATCTGCCGTCTTCATGCCACCTGTCGCCCTAGTTACTCTTGCGAGGTATCTTTTCATGATTGAGAGGGAGTTGGAGGTGAGAGGCTGGTGATCCTCATTTGCGACAGAACACTTCACCGATTCACATTGTGTGCTTTTTCCGCTTTTTAAGTTAATGCATTGTTTTTTAGGCTGCTGAAACCTCTTAAAACTGCGTGAGTAGCCCAAATATATTTTGTTTCATCTGTGGAGAATACGGACGGCTGATATCAAAACTAGCCATTTTAAGCCTATAGGCCGAGAGTGGCTACCATAAAATGGAGTAACTTCGGACATTCCTACTCTGTGGTGATCATGCGCTGCAGCGTCCTCGCATAGGCCTGTAAAACTACAAGTAACCTGCTCTATGGATTCCTCTCTTCCCGCAATTTGTTTTGGTTTTTTTTTTTTTTTTGACATTATGGGGCACTGCCAGACGCCGAGGTGATTTTTCTGAATTTTTTAATTTATAACAGTTTTTTTTTCAAAGTACGATTAGTTTCTCGTGTGCTGAGAACACTGAACAAGTTAGGATAATGGTTTCAATGACATTCAGTGGTGAAAAGGGTTGACTTCGTGATCCCATCAAGACCTATGGTTTACCTTTGTTAGTCTTTTTTTGAGCCGACGTTTTACCAAACATCTTACTTTGCAGGAGTAGCTTCGGACACTTCTACTCTGTGGCGATCATGCGCTGCAGCGCCCTAGCAGAGGCCTGTAAAATTACCTACTGCAAGTTAATTACACCTTAAGTAAATGACGAGGAAATTCAATTTATCATTCACAATATTGAACATTTACATCTCTATATTAAACAATAAAGAGACTAGCAAACCCTAAAAAATGTCATTAAAACAAAGTTAATGGGGTCACTGCCTACGCCTCAACGTGTCGTACAGAACAGCCTAAATATTATAGAAGAAAGAAATACTGCTCAAGAAGTTAGCGAATTGGGCGGAAGCCCACGATGAAGAGGGAACAGCAAATCACTATCCGCGAATTCACCTATAAGAGGGGGAAGCGAAGGGGAGGGGGTAGTGAACGCCTAGTCTCCCATTGTCCTGCTGCAGCCCTGTCTCACTCCTTTTGCACTTCTAAAACCTGAGAGAGGATTTTCAACATCTGTCCCACCATACAACTTAACAGGAAATCTCTCACCTATCAGCTATATATATATATATATATATATATATATATATATATATATATATATATATATATATATATATATATATATATATATATATATATATGATATGCAGGGCCTTCAACATTAATAAACAGCCAGTTTTTTTTTTTTAATTTGCTATTCCCTCCAATTGTTGGTAAAGGCAACAATAGATCACTTCTGTATCACTCCCTTTCTTTCATATATAATACACAGGACATTATTTTTCTACGTAAGTGAGTGCGACACCACCTCTGCACCCTTTGGGATTAGAAAATGAAGGTATTGCAAATTTATGGGGGAAAAAAAAACCTTGGCCTCGCATTAGTGTCGAAAGTTTTCAAAGACCCTGCAGCATCTCATACCCAAATAGCTGAGAGATTTCTTGTGATGTTTTATGGTGGGACGAATGTTGAAAATCTGGAAGAGATAAGGTACCTACCGGATATTTCCCACCATAATGGCAAAGCCTAAATGCCAGCTTGCCCGGCTGCCTCCAACGTTTAGGACGAACGTTCAAGTACAGACGTGGATAAGGAACAAAAGGAACTATCAACAACTGCCCCCATCTTGGGGGTGGCGATTGAGCAACAGTTATGTGTACTAGAATTCAAATTTTATAAATAATATTGCGGTAACTTCCCTATTTTCATTAACTGCCATTACCATGGTCCTCCCACTCCTTGTGGTTCTTCATAAGTCATGTTTACAGTAAGTGTTATTCCGTTTACATGTGTCCTACCCATAATGACTACAATGGGTGAAAGTGGTTGTGTTTCAGCAGGCTGCAGTTGCACAAAGGTAGGGTTAAAATGCTCTGCCTTGTGCAAGCACTGTGTGAGCGCGGCGTGTGAAAATCGCCCTTGATCCCAACATCGACGAGAATGACACACATGACGACGACACCAACGACCTGCTCAATAGCCTATACCAGAATGACAGGGAGGAAGTACCGGGCTGACGGAGTCGCTCATTGAAAAGATTAACACTCACAACAACGAGTATACTGGGCCTGTGGGCACCAAGAAACCAAAACTAGGATGAGTGATTTCCAGATGTATATATATACATACAGGGTGTTTACTCTTTTGGTCCAGAACCTCCTGGTGGTCAATTTTCAACTAATTTCTAATCGAAATTTCCTCGAGTTATTCAATTTTAAAGATTTTTTCATGTTTTTGACCTTAAGTCACTAAAATGGCCATAACTATCTTAATTTTTGAAGTAAACTAAAAATTGAGGTTACTGTTGGAAAGAGCATTAAATTTCCTTTTGGATAAGCCACCTAACGAGCTAGATTGTTCAGGTAACATAGTCAGGAATCTACCCCAAAATGAAAAAATTGTCGAAAGTGAGGGCATGGATGATCCCACAGAATTCTCACGCACGTTACTGGAAAAACTTCCTCAAACTGGCAGCTTTCGAACGGTCGTCAATTTTACTTTTACTTTGTTTATTGGGGGAGAAAAATATGTTTGTATGTTGATTAACATGGTTTTTTCTATGAAATCGAGGGTTTCCTGACCCCTTAAGAATTTACGAGTTTGGGGCCGGTTTGTACGTATTTTTTCACGCTGAATCGAATGTTAACACCCGCAGATCTCCCCATCTCCGTCGTAATCGAGTTTTACACTTCAACTAACCAGGTTTACCCTTGAAAACACATAAAATTGAGCATGCCAAATAAACTAAAAACTCGTGATTTAAAGTGTCTAACTCGGTTATAACGGAGTTATAGAAGTGTTACCTACCATTCGATAGTTATAGAAGTGTTACCATTCGATTCGGTGGGGGAAAATACTTAGAAACCGGCCTCAAACTCGTATTTTCACGAAATAACTGGGGTCATTATTCACAAAATTCGGGAATCATTCAAAAAACATGTTTTTCAACATACAAACATACTTTTCTCACTCAATTAGCAAAGTAAAACTGAAATTGGCCGCTCAAAAGCTGAAACTTTTACATCTTCAGACTGGAGGACCGTTATTTCGGTCCTCTTTCCTCTCACAACTGCCTGGAGAAGTGGAGCCAAAGACCCCGCAGATCCCCCCATCCCATTCCCCTCCTTTGTGGTTTCTCTTTTTTGTTTTCTTATTCAGTATGAGCCCAGCACTCAAACTGTCTCCCTAGGACCCAATAAACTCTTTCCAGTAATTTTTTATGAGTTTTTTCCCGTGAAAATTGATTTTTGGATCGATTCTACAACTAATTTGCAACAAAAAGTGCCTCCAAGACTTTTCTCTTCGAGGCTTCGTTTCCGTGTAATTTCACTTTTAAGATTTTTTCGTGTTTTCAACCTTATATCACTAGAATAACCATAACGACCTCAAATAACTGTTGAAATTGAAAAATTAGTACACCTTTGAAAAGAGCGTTACATTACCTACCACCCTGATGCCATTTCAAATTTTGTGAGCAGGTTGAATGGGAGAGCCATCTAGTTGAATTTAACAACTCTTAAGAAATCTGTCAAACTTCGGAGCGCTTTAGCTTGAAAGTCTTCCTTTACATTTTACCCCTGCGCCAAGATCTCTTCTTTCCAACGGCGCAGTCAATTTTACTTTTACCTTGCTAATTAGGGAAGAAAACTGTGCTTCAATGTTGAAAAACAGTTTTTTCAATGAAATCAAGGGTTTTCTTGAAAAATGATCTTCAATGAAATGACGAGTTTGGGATCGGTTTCTACGTATTTTTTATGCTGAATCGGATGTTAACACTTGCATTTCACCCAAACCCTGTTATAACCGAATTTTACACTTTAGATAACAAGGTTTCCCCCCTAAAAACACAAAAATGTATCATACCAAATGAAGTAAAATTTGTGAGTTATAGTGTTAAACTTGGTTATAACGGGATTTGGGAGATATGCAAGTGTTACCATTCGACTCAGCATTAAAAAATACGAAGAAACCGACCCCAAACTCGCATTTTTATAAAAGGTCATTTTTCAAGAAAACCCTTGATTTAATTGAAAAAAAAAAACCATGTTTTTCAACATAAAAACATACGTTTATCCTCTAATTAGTAAAGTAAAATAAAAATTGATTGTACTGCGCTGAGATTTTGGGCCCGTTTTTATAGATGAGGTACGCGAAAAATAGTACAGAAACGGAACACAGTTTTCTCCCCTGATTAGCAAAGTAAAAGTGACTAACTACACCGTGGCAAAGGTGAGATCTTGGCGCAGTTTTTCCCTTCTCCGGGGGTAAAATCCGAAGGAAGACTTCCGAGCAGAAGCGCTCCGAAATTTGACAGATTTCTTAAGATTTATAAAATTGAACTTTCAGCCGGATTTCTCTCCCATCAAACCTGCTTACAAAATTTTGAAATGGCATCAGGGTGGTATGTAGTTTAATGCTCTTTCCAAAGGTGTACTCAGGTTTTAATTTTTACAGTTATTTGAGGGAGTTATAGTTATTTTAGTGATATAAGATTGAAAACACGAAAAAAATCTTAGAAAGGAAATTACTCGGAAACGAAGCCTCTAAAAAGAAGAGTTTTAGAGGCAATTTTTGTTGCAAATTAGTTGCCGAATCGATCCCTGGATTTTTTACCATTAAGTTCGTTACACCCTGTAAGTATATTATGAGCGCAAAAACATGTTTTTTCCCCGCAAACGTTTTTTTAATGTGCCGTTTTTTCATAATGTTATTTTAATATTTATTGGCTCAAGAAAATCGTATGATCGGTGTTTTTATAGGAAATTTAATGTTCTTTAACTTTTACTCAAAGTTTTTCCGTTTGACGCGTAGTTTTAAAGTTATTGGCAAAAACCCAGAAAGAAATTGGAAAGATTGTGGTTTTCCCTCCTCCCTAAGTTAGCACAAGGGCCAAGAGATCAAACACTCAGCATTGTCATCCCAGAGAACCCCTGAGTGACCCGTAGAAATGTCATTAACTTCAAAATGCTTTTAAGCTCAAACTACCAGGCGCCCGTACTATGGGTGGTTTGCAATACAGTAAACCAGGAAGCTAAACAGAAGTTCGGATTGGAGGATATAGGTTGTCCTCCGTAAGGGTCATTCCTATTGGTTATTGATGACTAGAGTCGACTGTGGGTGTAAGCAAAACACATTCAAAACTGTTTGGCATTGCTGGTATGATCTCATTGGTATGAATAAAACAAACGTAGGTACCTATCAAAGAATCACGTAGTGAAACACACACAGATGAATACTTTAACATTTCCCAGACCAGTTCAAGGGTTTAGTGAGGTGAATGCAGAACAATATTAAATTCCACCATGATTTCACAATCTTCCCATGGTTCTGAACTCATTATTCTATCAGTCATAGCGAGCGCTAGGAGTTTGAATCAAGCATCGAAGGAAAACAAGTTAGTTCCAAAGCCCCTGCTCGCTTTAGCACGTGTCACCCTCCAAGGTATCAAAAGAACTATTGAAAGAACTATTAACCTATCGAATTTCGATTGCTACAGTAGGTATATTGATATCGAGTACCTACTGTGCATCAAAATGTTATTGAATGCTGTGAATTGAATCGATATAGACGATAACAATGTAATGCATGCCACAAAGAAGCATGATAGGAGTGAGTCATATGTCTATGTCCCTTTTTCATTTCGAATTTTTGGAAAGAAAAGGAACGTCATATAGTCAGATCCCCAAAGAAAATCAAGGTGATTAAACACAATGAACCAGTCAACTGCAATACCTACTGTTTAAAGAACTGCAATTTTTTTAATTGAATTTATTCAATATTTTTGTCATGAGTACATAAGCAGTTGCTGTTACCTACACTAATTAGGTACTAGTAATCAACTCAATAGCCTTTGCGATTATAGTCAGTAGCTTTCTTCTCCCATTCTCGATTATCTGGCTGTTTGACCAGTGAGTATCCCTACCTGACGCCACTGGATCTTTAGAGCTTCAATGCCTGCTAGATTCTTGCTAGATCTATTATCTTGGTTTCTTTTTCTACTTTCACATAGCTTGTATTTGAGTTGGTTATTTAGGCCATCATTTTATGTTTTGACCAGTACACCCTCAGCTGGTCTACCAAGGTAGTAGGTATCTTATAATTTTTGTACCAGCAACAACTGATTATATATCTGCTTTGTTTCTCTCAGCTTTCTTTGACGACAGAGAAGGGCCAGAATATATAGACCGAAAGCCCTCAGAAATTCAACCCACTATAAAATTCGCACTCCATTGCTGATCTGTTTTGACAGAAAGGTTCATTGAAAGGGGTGCTGAGAACGGTGGCTGTCAAAACAGAAGGGCTCAATGATGATCCCACCCTCTGTTGGGAAACTAATGATATCAACCAGAAATTGGCCATTAATGTGGAGAAGAGTTCCACATCCAAAAAAAAAAAAAAAGTATGTGGAGTATGGTTCAGCGTTCACAGCACAGCCTCCCCAGTTTTTTTTGCTATTTTTTCCAAAAATTTGGCCTGAACATGGTATAAGTGTGCCTAATCATCATAAGAGACACCCTTCACATTGTACATCGAAATTTATTTACAAGTATTTGAGATATTTATAATAATGAATATTTAAACGAATTTTGGCTATTTTGAACTTATTTAAAATATTTTGCGATTTATTTATGTAATAAATGTTTCGTTTTTTATGTGACTGTTATTGTTTGAATTGTTATGCAGTGTCTTGTGGCAACCCGGAATATGGGCAGCTCACTAACGTTTTTATAGGTTAATTGGTTATTCTCTCTACTCTAGTCTCGAGGAGAAAATATTAGTTACACCACCTACAAATATTCTCTCAGAAAAGAAGAAATTGCTAGGAAGCAAACTAGGTGGTGTTTTGCAGGATTTCTTCTGTTTTGGAAGGTATTTGTTGCTCACAAGCTGATCAATGTGTTTCTTCCACAGTGGACCAAACAAAGAATTTGAAAGAAAGGTGGTTTTTTTATTCATTGACCAGAGTTATTGTATCCTCCAAATACTGAGGAAGTTAGCATGTTGAAAGCAATAAAAGAGCCAGGGGCCACTGAAATATATCTTTCAAACTACAACTCTTTGAGTTCTCCTTTCATCCCTGCATCCAAGGAAAAGCTCATTATATTGGTGACCAGCCGACATCTTCATTCTCTGGCCTTTTCCTTCACACAAAGACACCCAACAGAGTCCCTCTTGAAGCCTCGCAGTGAGCCATCAAACAACCTTCTCCATTCTGCCCCCAAAGTAGCCTCCATCGCTGATGCTTCCCCCCACTGCAGAACGCTCCCTCTATGTGACGCCTGCCTACCCTCTCTACTGACCATCATCCATTCAACGCAGCCCATTCTAGCGCTTTCCCCCCGCCACACAACGCCCCCTTCTCGCAGCACTTGCTCCCTCTCCTCGTGCCGTTGATGCCCAGATATCATCGGCCATTGCTCGGCCCTCTGCGCCTATAAAACGCCTGAGAGCCCCTTTCACGGCACAATTCGACTCACAGCTTCAAGCAGATCACTTCCAGAGCTTCTCAAGCTTCTTCCAACAACCACCGGACTACCAGCTCTACCTGCGGCCTTCTGAACAAACTCCCTACCTTCTTCTGACCATCGACCATCAGGACACCTCATCAGAACACCTTGATCAACAGCTCTCCCCGGAGCCTTCTGGAAGAGATTCCTGCTTTCTAAGAGCCTTCAAGGCGCCTCTACAAAAACGCCCAGACCTACAGCTCTCTCTCACAGCCTTTCGTTGGGCAGCCTGCCTTCTCGGACCTCCAGGTGACCTTTCACAAAGCGCCGAGTCCTCACCTCTCTCTCGCAGCCTTTTTGACAAGGGGCCTGCTGCCTTGTCGGACCTCCTGGCGACCTTCCATAGAGCCCTCGGCCCACAGCTCTCTCCCAATGCCTTTTTATCGAGCTTGCTACCTTCTCGGACCTATCGGTCAAGGTGAAGATCATTATACCTTTCTCAACTTTACTGAAGGTTTATCTGACGTACCTGCAGGTTGCAGAGGTAGTAAAACCCTTTGAAGTCACAGCGCCATATTGAAAAGCTGTATGATATCTTCTCTATTTGTCAAAAGTATTGAAATCATGCATTTGCAAGCTGCTGAGACCCTTTCAAGATTTAACCACCGCTCTAGACTCAACATTGGCAGGCACCCAAGCGTGATTTCTTGAATTTGAAAGTTAGTTTGGTACTGTTTCTAGAAAGGTTGTTCAAAAAGACTGAAAAGGGGACTATAGTGATGGGGTCTAGTTTTGTGCTCAAACTTTTCAAGTGAGTTTAACTCACCAAAATATTGAATAGGTGTCTGAGCTTTCTTCAGAAGGAGCTTAAGAATCCTCAAAATTAAATAAAATTTGTTTAACCCAAACCCCCCCCCTTAATTTGTTTGGTTTGTCAACCTTTTTGGACGTTTGCGGTGAATTTTATTATTATACTTTTGAGATATCGCCATTTTTCAATAACACTGTTGAAAATAATATTTCTTATGAGAAAAGACATTGCAAAACCCGTATTTTTAGAGCTTTAAATTGAAAAAACAAAAAAGCATACTTACTTGTAGAGCAGGTCTATATACAAGAGGAGCAAAAGGTACCTTCTCAGAGACAATGTATTCTAATCTGATCTGTTTATTTGAATGCAGAATGTTGTAACTTATTGTGACTGGTTTGGGACAGCGGCCAAGCGAGTAATGGACGTTGTTATTGTTTTGATTTTGCCACTAGTCTCTCCTCGTCATCTCGATTATTGTCTATTCTGTTCCCCCACTGCAAAGATCTTCAGTAGGTCTCACTGTCAAACTACTTAGCCAGTTGTTATCGAAGCTGCTCACAATCAGCAGGATTTTTCTATATATATTCGATTGCCGTCGTTGTCGTCTACTTGACAGGATTCCTTCCTGACGCTCCAATTAGTTCAATTATTCTACTCATTGGAGCGTCAGTGTGTGGCTCATTTTGGTGCTTATACATTATTCTTGAGCTCAGTGAGCCCCAACGTACCTGAAGCTACACACGTACAATGTAGCGCTGTCTTTTTCATAAGAAATATTATTTTCAACAGAGTCATTAAAAAATTGCAATTAATGTTTTTTTCGAGGGTTATATTTTATTCATAACCTACGCAAAAAAATATAAATAAATAAATAATAATAAATTAAATAAAATTTCAGTATACAAACGTCAAAAAAGGTTGATGAGAGAAGACAAGGACAATTCTACAAAAAAGCCCAAATTTAAACACTCATTTTATTTAATTTTGAGGGTTCTTAAGACCCATTCTGAAGGAAGTTCGGACAAGTATTCAATGTTTTGGTTATTAGAACCCAGTAAAAAAGTTTGAACGCAACCAAGGAACGCAAGTTTGACCTCACTGTAAGGTCAGACCAATTTTTAAGTTGGTCACTGTTGTATCCTCCATCTCGAGTAATTCCATGTAAAATATAGGATTGAAGTAGAAATGACATGGATGATATAAAAAAGGATAGGTGCTATATTTTATCATTATTATTTAAAATAAAGAGTTTTGATATATTCAGCTCTCTCGAGTTTTCTCATTTTGTTGCAGTTGGTAGGACACGAACCTCCGATCCCAAAGGGTTTATAACAGTCAAATACACTGATGGTGATTTTGGGCATTCGTCAACTGAAAGATGATCAGTATCTGGTATGTTCATGCAGCTTAACGGTTTCATGGTAAGCACTCTAAAAGGCAACCTACAGTGGTACATAGCATAGGATACCTACTGAGTTGTATGTTTTTCCCTTTTTGTGTTCAGGAGGATATTAGGTTTAGGTTATATTTAGTGACCTTGTAACTAAATGTAAGCCTTTAGCTTCGAAAAATTTCTGTTTTATCAATTGCACCCTTAATAATTGTAAAAATCATGTTGTGAGCAATCGAACCGATCATATACAGGCATTAAATTTCATTTTATTAAGAACCATGTATGAAGGATTGTTTCAGTTCATCATATTCCATTTTTTGGCTGATGTATTAACAAAATCTTTGTCTAGTAGGTATGTTGCTTTTTTTTGTTTGTTTGTGTTTAAAATTTTTGTTTTTAGGGGAAATCGGACTGAACGTTGGAAATGACTTTCACCAACGTGGGCCTTGAAAGTCAGCTTACGTACATTTATGATTGTTAGTGGCTGCTCTGTGTAACCTTCTCAGGGGAGTAAAACCTGATGTTTTGTTTAGACGAAGTTTATCGTTCCTTGTCCCACTCGTTTTCACTTTCATTGATATTGTTGAAGTTGCTATCTTTGATTCGTTCTCTTCCATCATTACTTCAGCTTTAGCCACATCGATCTTGCACTTTGCTTTTGCAAGAAAATCCATTCCCAAAATACAGTCGTCACTAATGTCTGCCACCAAGACTGCATGTTCCCGTGGCTTTCCTCCATCCAACACCATTTGCACAGCCACTCGAACCTTCACTAGAAACTCCTGGTCCTTCACTATACGTAGTACAAGTCCCCTTCCAGCAACTTCTTCCCATGGATGTACTGTCACCACCTCTCACTGCACAACAGTCACCATGGCGCCAGTGTCCCACCATAGTATAGGCTGTTCTGTTGATGAAACCTCTGACAAGGATTGAAGCTGCTGAACTGAGTCTGTAGACAATTGGGAAGCTCTCAGTTCCCTGGCTGTGGGGATGTCTCACTGCACCTTGGGTCACAGGCCCCCCTCTTCCTATGACCGTGGTTCGTTTCCCGCCTGCTGGTTCTTTGGGCAATTGTAGGATGTGTGGCCAGATGCATGGCATGTCCAACATTCCACTGAGGTTCAATACCTTGCTGTGTACCTTTTATCATTGCAACGCCAACACTCTCACCATAATCCCTCCTTGGTTGTCTGCTATGTACAAACCTGCACACAGTCTACATTTTTTCAAGATACTACCAACTTTGTTGTGCGATGTGGATGCAAATGCCTTCGAAAAAGTTGAATAAATAGTTCTCTTTGAACTTAAACCTTGGAAGGAGATCAACCACTGTGTTCACTCCCTAGTAGACTGGCTACTTTTGCACGTGAAGGCTTGTGTTACAATGAAGTTCGCTATAATGATACATTTTCTTATAAGTGGCTTACATTTGTTATAAGAAGAAGTTCAATGAGCTGTTATGGCAAATCAGTTTTCCCCTTTAAAGGTCCCCTCACACTAGGCAGGAGTAGGACAGGAAATAGCCGTGGATCGTATTTACATATCTAATTTACCTAAACGACAGCAGCCATCTCATCCTATGCCACTCTGCACATTAGACAGGAATGGTACAGTCCTGGCTTGGCCATAACCGTCACATCCTGCTGCTACTACCTATCCTGTCTCTGCCTAATGTGCAGAGAGGCATAGGACGGGATGGCTGACACCATAAAGGTAAATTAGGTATCTACATAAGTACAGCCCACATCTCGTGACTGTTTCCTGTCCTGTTCCTGCCTAGTGTGCAGGGACTTTAACACGGAAATGACCTAAACTAATGTGCCAAACAGTTCCAGGTTGAGCTCCAACGTGGGGAAAAGGAAGGTGAGGTTTTAGTGGCGTTTAAACCCCGCATAATCCAAGATCGTAGCAGCGTTCAGGGGATGAGACGTTAAAAATTTAGAATGCCAGTTCTCTTGCCTTTTTGTTGAATTTACTTCTTCTTCTGCTTTTTTTCCTGCACTGGTCAGGAAAGTAAGGCAATCTCAACATTGTGTTTAAGATTTTGGTAAAATTGGATTGAGGATTTCCTAGGAAAACGAATGGAATTGTTTATAAATAATGAATATTCAGATACTTAATGTTCATAAATTTCATAATATGAATATTTATTCGTTTATCAATTTATACAATACACAGATATTGACTTGAAATGGAAATTTAAAAATAAACACCATCTCAGCATTCGTTTTTTTCCCTCAAGGTAAGCATTTGATGACCCCAAGATGTCTGTTGACCCAACAATTTGGGAGGCTGGGTGGGGCCAAGTGGGTGTGAGACTTTCGTATGTAACTAGTCTTGACCTTCATACCTTTTAGTACCATCCTCTTCTAGTTGCAGTTTACTCTTGATCTTGAACGTTTGTTCATTACAAGCTACATGGGCCTATAATTTGAACAACAAGAAACTGAAGTAAAGATGCTTGTGTAAGATAAGTTTCATTTTTTCTCTCTAGAATCGTAGACATTTTTCAGTCCATTTCAGCCACCACCACTTATTCCACATCTAATGGAGCGTGAGGAGAATCACTGCCTAAGTGTCTTAACAACTCTATTGTTTAGGGAGAGTGATTGTAGACAACCTATGTAGGCTAATAAATACTAGAAACCTCGTATCATGATCATTTTATAGGTAGATCCTACCAATTCCTATTCAAAAGTGAGAAACACTAAAAAGGCAAGGGAGACCTGGAATAAACCTTAAAAAGACGTTCCAAGATAGTGGAATAATGAGATAGATCGATTTCCTTCAGCAATTAGTCACCACATAACTCGCCAATTGTTAGAACTACCTAGTTAAAATAATGTCCACAGCAAAACGGTTATGTGAAAATGAATTTGAAATTCTTGATGAACCTACCTAGCCTTACCAACCTATGATAAAGGCGTTAGAAAACTCGCCTACATCCCTTACAGCTGATTCATTCAAGGATCAAGGTGGGATTACTTCTGGCCTTTTCGTGACAGGCTAACCAAATAATTAATCTGCCTTAATATCTAAAACGAAATTGAAAACGGAAAAAGTCAGTAAAACTTGATTCTTGTCATAAATTCGGGCATCATGTCTCAGAGAGTCACTCTGAAAACACTTCATAAACTCACCAAAAAAATAGTTCTGTTTATGGCAAAACTCAACCAAGTCTCGAAAAAACTTTATTCTCGACCACTAATAACCGTAAAAAGTCTGCTGGTTGAAACAGAGACAATATTGAGCCCACCGGCCATGACGAGTGCATGGATTTAGACGCTTGGGATACAAGAGCGAGATTAAATTGTTTTGAAATGTGAGCACTTTGGAAAAAATAAAATTGATAACTCATTATCAAATCTATGACTAAAAACTTATTCTAAATAATAGTCTGCGTCACAAAAAGAGATTTCAATTTTTTTTTAGCTTTTTACAGTTTCTATTGATTTTTAACATGTATTCAAGATCCCCACAGGAACCCTGCCAAAGACCGTAAGGCCCATATCGCCAAGCAATATTCACTATCGGTGGACATACCAAACTGCAGATGCTTGCCTGAAGATAGCACATACTATGCGTCCAGTGCCTGGAGGCAGACTGTTGGCTGCGACTCAGGTACTGCAGGCAGCCTCTCCCGGGAGGGATCTCACGCAGCTTTCCCCCATGCTTCGTCGAAAATGTTGACCGATTTACCTTCTCTCAATTTTCGGAGATCCCCCAAAAAAAGGTTTTGGGTGGAAAATTTCTGGTCTGCAGCATGACTGTACGACCGAATTTTTGTTAATTTTTGTATCATATTACATTAAATTGTTTTGAAATGTGAGCACTTAGGAAAAAATAAAATTGATAACTCATTATCAAATCTATGGCTAAAAACTTATTCTAAATAATAGTCTGCGTCACAAAAAGAGATTTCAATTTTTTTAGCTTTTTACAGTTTTTATTGATTTTTAACATATATTAATGAAATTCAAGTACATTGTTCAGCATGATTTTGTGAATACATTTTTGAATGATATAGTTTACAGTTGATGAATGTTAATCGATTATATTCCACTTAAAAATCAAATTTTAACGATTTTTAACCGTTTTTGCCATTTTTAGAGATTTTGTAATTTTTGAAAATTGACCAATATAATGTGCTCCAAAAGTTCTTTCCAACGAACTCATCTTTTCTGATGGAATTCATTTTTATTTTTGAAGATATCCAAAAAACTTTAAATGGTTACTCCCCTTTATTTTTTTAAATACTATAATGGTGGTAAAAAATTGTGAAACTGGGTTTTGATTATCACCCACCACAGTGGCGCTACGACTCTTAACTCGCGTTTTTCAAATGGGAACCCCAATTTTTTATTGCAGTTCGAAATATACATAAATTTTCATGGAAAAATGACCCATCACTCGAATTTTTGAGTGTGCACAAATTAAGCGCAGAAAGGGCGCCAATTGTGAAATATCGAGTTATTGGAGATATTCAATTGCCACATACAATACATGATTTTGGGGTATTTTCAGGCAGAATTACAGGGTGATGTTATTTTAATCAATATTCGCAATACTAACTTCAAAAAACACCGAAAAAAAAATAAATTTTAGTACTCTAAAAGAAAAAATGAGGGGAGAAATGTGCAATTCTGGGTGTTTTTTCGATTATTGGTTTTATCTCTCGTCCGTTTCTTGGCTGCATGACTGCCACACACTTTCAGAGTGCGCCAACTGCAGTCCAATCTTAAACTAAACTGATGTGTGAGGGCGACCCCGACCAATGGCCTTACGATAAGCTTTAGTTGAACTGACAATGTGTGGGTCCCTTGAACCACAGGTATGTGCGAAGGAGGCGCAGCTTTTGCTGTGGCTTCAATGGAGCTTTGGTGACAGAAGTCCTATGCTCCAACGAGGAAAATGGCTTGCAGCAATAGTGACAGCACCCACAAAGTCAACTCCAAGGTTCCATCGAACCTCCAGCACGGATCTAGCGTATCCTATGTCCTATGAAAAAGTATTCCTCACCTACCTGGCAACCGAATGAGACCAAAGATACTGACCCACACTTATCTGGGTTGATCACCAAACCACACCTAGCTGTTCATCAAAGACATTGAGGGCGACCTGCAAGCACTCACTGGTTCTGCACACCAACATGTATGTATATATAAATAAACCGCCAAGCCTTAAAATCTATAATCCATTTTAAAATATCGTTAAATGGATCTCATGTGAAAATTTTCAACGCCATTGCAACAGCTGCAACCATTGCGAAAATTCACTGAAAATACGACTCTATATCCAGGAAATCTGTGTTAATAGGGTATACTGTCAGCATTGGGAACAGGACTAGAACCTTCAACAAAACAAATCACAATCAGTCCAGATGCCATTATTATAGATAGTAGTGACTTCAAAATCAAGAATCTTGTAAACCTAATCAAGAAGACACTCAAAACTTTCTTGTATTGTGGTGGGACCCACTAATTAAAAATCGGTTATACCATCGAAGAATAATGACGGCTCTGATTCGAAAATTGAGTAAGAGGTTTAGTCAGAAACTACTTCTGATATGAATTCTGATGATACACCTGGAGAAAGCTTAATAAAATTCTCCGGACGAAACATCTGAAAATGTCTAGAAATAACTGAAATTGAGGTAGTCAAACAGAAAACCAAAACCTCAAAAGAAAAAGGATCTCACATATTTGCTCACCTCAGGTGCAGATCCAACAACAGTAAATGAGGCACTCAAATCCCCTCATGCTGAAAAGTGGAAGGATGCCATGAGAGTGGAAATGCAATTTTAGATTATAAAGGATGTAGTTGAGTAGATGGATATGCAGATAAAAAAACTGCTAAAATCGCATTCGGTTGGTACTTGAAATAAAACCAATGAATCAGGGAAACAAAAATTCAAGGCTCATCCGGTTTCATTCCTTCAATACCCGTACACTGTGCACAGGAAAATTAAGATATAACTCATAAGGATGTCAAGACAATCTACGAGTACTTATACAGAAATCTCACATGCCACACCATCTTAAATGGTTGAAATTCCAGAAAAAGGAAAGAAGTCGATTTAGGGATTAAGCCAAAATGGTAGTTGTTAGGATAAGCATCTACAAAAAATTCTCTTTAGATGAGGTCTCCAATAAAGTAATCCGATGTGATCCATACAGTTATTTCCCCAAAAATGGTGGTAATTTCATCATACTTAATATGAGTTCAGGGTTCGACATGAAATACCTCAGAGAGGCAAGGGACTGTCTGGAAAGGGAGCCAGTTCTAACAGGCAACAGAGGAAGATTTAGATCTGTCGAAAATGTTATAGGTAGGTACTCCAAAAATGCTAGATTGTTTATGCAAGATTCCAGAGCTGCACAAACTCCAGGATCATAGGAATTGATTTTTTTCTGCGGATGAAAGAAAATCAGGAATCTTTAATTACCCACACCAGCAAGTCATTGGAAGTTTATTATACTTATTTGAACAAATTTTCAATGCTGAACATAAATTTTGTGGTTAACCTTCTCACTCGTTTCACAAAGTTCTACAACAATACCATGTGTATGCCTCGAAGAAAGTCCTCAGCCTCCTAAAAGGCATAACGGATTACAAATTGATGTACTTATTAAGAAACTCCTCAACCAGAATTGGTATACAACGATGACATAGAGGGAGGGGGCAAAATCAATCAACGCCATTTGGTTACAGCCATTTGTTCCAAACAGCCATATTTCATTTCAGCAAGAAAAAACCTACAGTCACCCTGAGCTCTGTGGAGGCTGAATATACAGTGCTTTCCTTACTGTGCGAGAAGCCCCTGTGGATAAGAGCATTAATTGACTAATTGGAACCTAAAAGTCAATGGGCTGAAAGAGATGAATAGTGACAGTGGTGGTACGATTAGCCCAAGTAAAAGTAATCATAGGCAAAAATTGATATTATGACCATATTATTATTATGTCATTGTAAAATATTTGTCAATTAGTCAGATGACAGTCGATTTTCTAACTCCTTGGAAAAACCTAAATTTGAGGGAATAGTTCCTGTATCCTATAGTTCCTAAATTTTTTTTCCGCTTGCATAATGTATTGAGTAGATAATCCTATTAAAATATTGAATCACGAAACTACTTTATTTGACGTCTTATTACGTTTCAATAGCGGATTGAATTTGATATTATTGAAACAATGTGGTTTAGTTAAATATTGTGATACTTGTTTTTATGATAAGTTTTTCCTTTTTTATTTAACAGGTGTAAATAGTGGAGGCTAGGCATTTCATAGTTCATTCTGTACAAAGGTATGTTGAATTTCAATTTGCAAAAATTATTGCTCTTCTAATTGCTCTGTGCTTAGTTGCACCTTGTTTTTGGTTGCTATAAATGGCCTCGCTGATAACATCCCAGAGGATATTCGTCCCTTACTGTAAGTGGATGACTTAACTATCCTCCTACAAGGCGATAATCTGAGAAATGTGAGTGACACATTGCAACGTGCTATTGATACCATCTATCAAACAGCACAGATGCGAGGTTTTAGTTTTTACACGTTTCCGTGGACTCATAGTTGACCGCCAGCTGCGGTGGACCCAGCATATTGAGTACTTGCGCCAGGCTTCTATGCAGGGTGTACAGTTGCTCAAGGCCCTATCTAACTATAGTTGGGGCGCCCAGCAGGAAGTCCTCTTAAGGATTTTCCATGCTGTGGTGCAATCAAGAATTGATTATGGGTCTGCAGTTTATGGATCAGCAAGAAAGTCCTTGCTGCGTAAGCTGGAACCTATATTGAACCAGGGTCTTCGTTTGGCCACTGGGGCCTTTCGAACTGAACTACCCCAACAGCCTTCCTTCAGGTGCTCGGGCGTAGTCAGCCACTAAAGATTAGGCAAAATCTACTGACACTCCGCTATGCAGAGTGCCTTCGTTATTTCCCAGGGCACCTTCTGCATACCATAGTAACTCTACCACCCCTGGATAAAACATATTCCAGGCTCCAGACTCGAACTCGCCCATTGGGCATTCGTGTTCAGGAGCTCTCCAGGTGGGACTGCATAGAGAGATACCCTCTGGTCCCTTTTGAAGTCCCCCCCGTCCCTCCATGAACCTTGTCTGGGATGCGCATTGATTTTCGATTGAGGGTTGGGGTCAAGGGCAAAACACCCCCTCATATCCTCAGATGTCGTTACTCAGAGGCAATCCAGCGATATGCTGGACACACTCTCTTATTCACTGATGGCTCAAAAACGCCTGATGGTTAGCCTTGCTCTTTGGAGCCCCAACTTCCAAGTCACTAGACCCCTACCACGTGTTGCGTCTGTGTTCACAGCAGAGCTGTGGGCAGTGACGCTGGCTGCTGGCTGTTCGACACCGCCAGTTATCGGGAGTTGGAAATTATGTGATCTGTAGTGACTCACTGAGTACCATCGAGGCGATTAGGGACACATATTCATATGATCCCCTAATACAAAGCCTGCATGTGTCACTACACCGAGCCACAACATTAGGCATAAACATAACTTTTCTTTGGGTGCCAAGCCATGTAGGTATTCACGGCAATGAGAGTGCTGATGACCTAGCAAGGAGAGCCATTGGTGATGTCTCCATCGAAATGCTACCTATACGCATTGAGGATCAAGTCTCCTACATGCAGCATAAAGCCAATTCCATCTGGCTCGAGCAATGGCAGGGCGAGGCCACTGGTCTGCGTGGAGTCCTTCAGGACCTTTGTCCGGTTGATCCTTTCATGGCGCACCTTCCAAGGAGGGACCGAATAGTGGTCAATCGGGTAGCCACTGGCCATACCCGTCTTACTCACAGACACATGCTAGATCCAATAGCTCGTGTTGTTGTGTGTGGGAGATGTGGGGGTGATTTGTCTATCCACCACTTTTTGGAGGATTGCCCAGCCCTCATGGACCTCAGAGTCCAGCATTCACCCCCTCAGTGGGTGGATGTTCTGTCAGGACCAGACAAGGTCCAGTCCCTGTTGGTGTACCTGAAAGCCACTGAGCTTTACAACGAACTGTGATTATTTATGAACATCTAGTCATACCTTTATTTAACTAATATATATATAGTATTTATCATTATATATTTATCGATAATATTTATGTATTTGTAAGGATCATCTAGTCGTAGTTTAGTTCTTATTACAGGGTATTTTTATCCTCTGTAGGGGTTACAAAGCGGTCATCGCTGTATCCCTTGAGGCAAAGTGCAGCGATGCCTCGTTTTGTGGGTTATTATTATTATTTCTCCTCCTCCGATCTGCCAGTGGAGTCCGTGATGGCAGTCTGTTTAGTGACGGACGGTCAGCATGGCTCCCCTTAGAATCATGCCCGTTGCAGAGTCCTTTTGACACCCCCTTCTTGATTGCCACTAATGACCCTTCTGGCTGAGACGCAGCTTAAATTCTTTATAAAAAAAAAAAAAAAAAAAAAGTGCCTTTTCAATAATTAGGATCCCCAATATATTATAGGCGTGAAGTTGAAAAAAAGAAAACTGACATGCAGCATGATCGTATAATATAAATAGAATGATCGGATTCTATAAATGTCGGCACATTGTATGCAAAGAAATTGTTGATATTAAATATTATGATAAAAACCTTTTTCTAAGTAATAGCCAACTTTACAAACAAGTTTTTGGATTTCTACCATTTCTTCAGTTTTTATCGATTTTTAGCCAATTAAAATGAGGTTTAGGTACCTATATTTTGTCAGCATAATTTTTTTTTAAGTTCTAGATCACACTTGATATACTTTTCATGAGTAATATCCTGTTAATAAATATAAATGCTATGATTTTTAGCTGTTTTTGCCAAGTTTGGTGATTTTTGAAAGGTAACCAATTTACTGTCCTCAATGTAACGACCCAAAAATATTTGATACCTCGACAGGAGTTAGAATTTCCCCGGGAAATTTCTCGAAGTTGCAACACTCTAACGATCAGAGCTATAAGGCCAGGGTATTCAAACCTCTTCGACTGTGAGAGTTATTTTCCTGGAGCGTAACATCAAAAAACGTTGTTCAACGAGTTCATCCTTCTTTTTGGAATGCTTGATTTTTTGACAAAAGAGCGGACTTTTTATCTCGATCTAATGAGAGTTATAGTCTGGAATGATACACATAATGTGTAAAAATGAAAAAGCGTTGAACTCCAGGAATCGTTTCAGATTGCTTCAAAACGGACTTTCATGTACAAAATTTAGGAAAATTTGTATTTTGAAATTTCTGGAGCCATTGCAATAGCTCAATTTTTAACAAAAATTCTCTAAAACTGAAATATACGGTAGGTCTCTCACAATCGGGTGTTTTTCAGCTCGACCACCCACAATGTCACAACCACCTATGACACAGATTGGGGTAAGAAAATTAATTAACATGGAGAATTTCCATCAATGAGTCTTAATAACTCGACAATTTATGAACGGTGATATAGACAAACCCTCAGTGAATAAAAAGGTAGCAATGACCAGAAAGTTGGTACTAAGGATCATTTTATTGGTAGAACCTAATCCCCCCCCCCCCCCCCCATAGTTCAATGTAATTTATATAAATGTATGTAGTTGTATACTTAAGAAGACCTCAGATTCAAGGCAAATTTCCCTTAACGTTTTAGCTCAAAAGCCTTTCTTTTTGTATAACAGATTTGACCCTCCTACAGCCAAAAGTCCAAGTTTTCGTGTATCACATTTTTACGACATACTTTCACCATCTGTTGTTAGTAGCGGTAACTAGTTTCAAAGAAACTCATTATGAATGTATGATGTGGATATTATTCTCCACAATATCCATTTTCGAATTAGTTTCAATAAACCCCAACAAATGAGGGTGACAATTCAATGAAGATTTTCATTAACACAAAAGCTTTCAGATCATTCACACATAAGGTCCCTCTTGCTACGATTTTTGCTAGCTAGATAAGCTATTGTTTAGGTTCATTAGAAAAGCGAAATCATGATTATAAAACTTGAAACTTTTACAATAATTTTATCATTCCTGATGAACCTCGTAATTTTAAAAAATAATTTCTTGAGATAGCATCATGTTATATTCTTCCCAAAAGTGTGATTGAATGCAGTAAATAAAATATTTTACAAAAGAACCTATAGGTTTTCACTGGAAGAGCTTTGGTTGGGGGGGGGGGGGGGGGTGACTGCATGAAGGCGCAGGCCCCCATGGAACTCACTAGACATTCAACAGCACGGCCAAACCTCCTACAACTGAGCCCATCCTCTTATACACATCATTCTGATCTATTTGTCCAACTAATCTACATTCTACTTTAAGAATTGATTTAGGATATGTTTCATATATGAATTGCGAGTTGAACTATACACATAATTTTGAGTTATTTGTCCAAATAATCGGTTGCACATAAAAGGACTGATTTAGAATATTTTCTTCTTGTTTCTAATCTATTTCATCAAATACTTGGAGAAATCCACGAATATAGGCCTGCTGTACAACATTTGGTTGGTAATTTTATGCATCCATGTACCTGTTATTTTTTTTGTTGAAAAACTAGCTGTATAGTTTTTTTTTTAAATTGTATAACGGAAAATATATGAAATGTATTTTAAAAAATCCAAAAAGACGACACAATATTATTCACAATGAAAAAGTGATGGAGAAATGTGAAAAAACGAGCAGGGGAGATCGCTCCAAGTGGCCGGACGGAGAGCGGACCCGGTGGTGGGGGTGCGACCAAGCTATTGAACACCAAGTAGCGCACAGCAGCATCTATTAGCTAAAAGGTTAAGCCTACAATGTTCAAAATGTTAATATTTTTCAGGAGTTGTACTATTTTACACCAATAAACGTATTTTGTCTCTCTTCATCCCTCCTATAATTTCCTTTTTAATTAGCATCCTCAACAGTAATAAATTGTTCATAAAGTAGGGATTGTTTTCAAAATATCAGTATTAGCTTGGGAAATGGACAAACACACACACACACACATCACATTATTATGTTTCAGAGAAGAAATAGTTCTCTGTCGGTGTAGAATATCTGAAGAAATTCTGTGAAGAGATAGTGACACTACCTTTAAGCTGTGAGAATACTGAGGCTAATTACTTTTGTATACATCCTTTTGTATACAGAATTGAACCCTTTTTAAGACTCCTAGGATAAAATATCAAGGTGCAGATCTACCCTCACCACCTGATAGGGGGATAATAGTAATGGACAAGTGTTTTCTGTGTCTTACTGTCTAATAACCTGAGCTGTGGAAGTAAAAATGTAATGGTCTCATGAAATACGTTCCTAATGCAGTAACAGGAACATACATATACCAGAAGTCTTATAAAGTGAGTGGTAAACACGGATATGCTACAGAGTCACCCACAATCTCAGCTAATTTTACAGATGGAGGCTGACCCATATTTTGGGACAGGACCATCATGCGAAATTTCAGAAACCCTTCAGTTAGTATGAATAACAAATAAAGAATCAATATTTCTAGATAATTAAAAATATTCACATATTTTCTACATTCTGTTTAATAAGATTGTCAAGTATAGTGAAGATAGGTATAGCCTCGAATAATATTCAGTTCGATTGTATGGTGAGTTTCATAGTAATGATCATATATAACGAGGTCCACCTAACCATAAACATGTTTTATCATAACCCAGAAATCGTTTAAAATAATATAACTTGACCTAAAATTCTATCGAACGACAATGAAAACATGTAGAGATGATTTATATCTTGATAAATTAATGGAACATGATAAGGCACATCAATATTATAATGTTCGCATGCAGATATTGTTCATTCACTAACGAAATTAACCTACACCAATGGAAAGCAATAATATAACTGTACTTGGTGGATATTACCATGCGTTCAATTCAAGATATCAGTTAGGTGTTAGAATTCAGAATATGAAAGAGTTTGCATCGGTATGTACACCACGGGCAATAATCAACTGGACATGTTGTTTAGTGTGGCCTAACAATGGGAATCATTCTCAAGCCAGCTACTAGTTTTATAAGCATTCCAATCTTAACACAACTCGATAATTATCGAATCAAATAATTGAATGTAGAGAATTCACATTTGCAGAGAATGATTTCTGTTCTTCAATAAAATATTTCAAACACCAATGAGATACATCAACAGAGCGAGCGATTGATGTAATTCACAAGAAAAAAGTAAATGTATCTAATCAGCTTTTACTTTTGAAGGCATTCACTGCTTAAAATAATGCACATCTTCCAGTTATGAGCAAAATGCTGAAACTCTTCAATAGCAATATGTTCTGCCAGAACCTCACAATTTTAGCTTCTCCCCTATCTAGAAAAAATAATTTGGGAAAATTGGTTTGTGGTTTCCATACGATTTCGCACATGAAAACAACTGGGGTTTACTCTACTGAGTGGATTGAATTACAACACGAGTGGAAGTAAGAATACGATTTGTTTAATTAGTTAAGGCTTGTTCCTACATGATAGTACTATACCTACAGGTGTAGGTAACTTTTATAAAGTTTTTCAGGTTGTTCAACTTTTTTTTTTTTTTTTGCATTGGTTCATTGGAAAATAACATGGCTCGTATAATATTAAGGAACTACATGTATCACGAATTTTTTACCACATCAAGTTATTTCTCACCACACTATGACTTTTCCTAAGTAATGTTTGGGCTAAACAATATAAATTAACAGTTTTTCTCGTCATTCATTCATTGTAATTTATTTTAGCAAATTTTGTGAAATGTGAGCACTTTACTGTGCTCAGAAAATGGTGCCCAATGAACTCAACATTTCTTTTGGGATGGTTAATTTTGATGGTAAAGAGATCATTGGAAGAAAATAATCCATAGACGCCACTTTATCAAGATTGACAACAGACGTAAACATGGAGAAGGGGTACGTTAGCCAAAACCTATATTCGACGTGAATGAAAGAAATATACCCTTTTCCCGCTCTTTTTTTAAAACCTTTCAAGTCTTTTTGAATAAAAAAAAATGGCACTCTATTTGTTTAGAAGTCATCCTTGTTCATGGAACATAGTCTTTGCTAGTTGCCGAAAAAGATATATTGTGGTAACCAATAATGTGAGACTTTTCTATTCTATTATAATAATAGCATGATTGGATTACAAGATGTCACTTGGCGAGACATGCTTCCTTTTTACAAACTGTTGAGCTGACTATTAATATAATGGAAGAAGAATTTTTATTCTCAGAAGTATATTGCACTCTACTCCACCTCACACACAATCAGAGAAAATTTTCTAGAAGATAAACAGCACAGTAATCTTGCCAATAACTGTTATTTCGTGCTGGATGTGGTCTGAACAAGAAAAGTAGAAATCCTAATACCATTGAAAAACCAAAAAACATTTCTATGATGAAATTATTATTATTTGTTCTCAACTGGCAACTTCTTGAAGCAAACGCCACTATAGTTCTGTATCCCAGGAAAAAAATCCTATAATTTCAAGATAAAAGTAAAGGCAAGTGCGAGAAAAAACTACAAACAAAAGACGGACACACACCATTCTAGAAAGGAAGTTTATCGAGCAGTGTAATAGCGGTTCTGTATGAGTGACAGTAATCACGCTTTTCCATCTGTTTTATTAAAATCCTATTTCAGTATATATAAATATATAATGACAATAATTAGGTTGCAAGTAATTGGAACTAAGGAGAACCAAGCAACAAATTCTAAGTGGGAAACTACATAAATCAATACACTACCCTAAAACGAAAATACAGAAAAGTTCTTCACACTCATTGATCGAAAATTATTTCGAGCTGGGAGTTTATTATAAAACGAAAACTTTCAAGAAAAGGAGCGTAAGAGAGAGAAAGAGATAAAAATATGTGGAATTTGAAAATAAATTAAAAAATAAGAAATAAATAAAAACTAAGTGAATAAATGTAAGTATTTGACCAATTTAGAACCAAAAATAACTGTTAAGTGAAACAAGAAAAAAAGCATAACACAAAAAAGGCTTGATCAAAAATAAATACAAAATGTGAAAACAAATTTTATTAAATGGAAAGTACAAAAAACTAACTTGCAAAGCTTAAAAAATAACAGTACAAAAACTACAAAAATCTGAATTTAAAACAGACTTTTAGGACATTTATTCAGTCACCACGAGATCATTCGAATAAACAACTATAATAAATAATATTAAAAAATAAAATAAAATAAAATAAAATAAAATAGTAGGTATTTTGAATAAATAAACAAAAATTGGGACAGTTACGATGAAAACATGATCAGAAATCTGGATCAAAATGAAAAGGAAAAGAAAACGAATAAATGAATGAAACATTAAAATTAAAAAATAAAATAAATAAATAAAAATAATAATAATAAAATGAGTAACGAACCAAAATATAAACAATGCCAATAACTACAATTCCGAACATAGAAAAGACAAGACTAAAAAAATGAAAGAAGTAGTGTTAAGCAGTTTGTTAGTGCCAAGTAACTTAGAAATTCCACACACCAAACCAGTATAGGAATTGTCCACACTTTCACTGAATGGCAGTTTTTTTTTAAAGGAAAACACTGACCATATAAATTCACGGCAATGAGAACAAAACGTGGGTTGACGCAGAAACGTTGCCATAAATTTGTGCCCATTCACTTGATGCACCCTCCGCCGCATAGCACCTCTCCGCCGGTTGAAGCCTTGTCTTTCCTTGAACTCCCTCGGCTTGGAGTTTGCATGTTCTATAACAACCAAGATTCTTCATAATACCGATTTCAGGTTCAGGTTCCAACATATGTATATAGTTTTAACTCTTAAATTGTAGGAACAAAAATGGATCACAATGGTTACATAAAAATTTAAATGAACAGAAAAATTCCAAGGTGGGTGTGGCACATAGCTTCCTCGTTTACCAATCATCTTTTTCCAACAATCATCCAAATTCAAGTGAACTCGAAAGACTAGAGAGTGAAAAGATGGAACATGATGGAATTTACGTTTGCGCATACAAAGAATGAAGTATTGATTCGACAAAAATGAAACTGATATGGGACCGTCTACACCCTAGCCCGCACATTCCCTAAAAATTTCATCCAGATCAGATAAAAACTGTGGAAAATAAACTTGTTACAAAGATTTCATATTGGCGCATGTGCAGTAGTTATTAATGATACAATCATGCATCATCAAATTATCATCCAAATTTGAGCGAGATCGAATGACTAGGGCGTGAGAAAAAATGTGGGTGTTACCAGCACTACGTACCCTCAACAGTTAGGATGTTGAAAGAATGAAAACTAGTTTTCCGAAAATCGTGCGTGAATACCTAGTAGTCGTATAGGTATATGTGTGGGCGCTGGATTTGAAGAACAAATGGATCTACCTACCAGGATTGGAGAGGTATAAAATACGATAGTATACGAAAAGCACCAAGTGAACATTCTAGCTGAGAAGTTGTGCCACCATAAGATTGAAATTTTGAAGAAAAAACTTTTTTTTTTTTTTTTTTGCTGTTTTCCCAAATGTTTAGAAGGTACATTGGAAAACAAATCTTTCGGGTAAAACATGTATGATGAAAATGGGTAGGGGGGGGGGGGGGGGGTTTGAAAGGAATAGTAGTTATATCCGTAACATTATAATACATACTTTTCTGATTAAAGGAATTTGTCAAATTTTGTCAAAATAGTCCCAGACCAGTGCAAGCGAAGCCGAGCGAGAAAAATTCAATTTTTGAGGGTAAAAGTCGAAATTCACGTACCTAAAATTTCATTTTCCAAGCCCTGATTCATCAGGTAGGAGTTGTGACAATGGGGACATGGTTTCCTACACCAAGAGCATCATTGAAATTGTAAACCCGTGTGAAGAATTTGCAGTTTTTTTTCTCCAAAGTCATGTTTATCGGCCAAACATACGCAGGCAGGAGGAGTTTACTCATTGGTAACAATCATAATGTATATTTAATTGTGTTTTTATTTTCGCCTTCACTCAACTACGAAGATTTTGCATCTGAGACTTCAAAAAACGAAGTATTCACTATTCGTTAATCGTATCTGTATTCGCAAAAAAGTATTTGTTAATATTGGAAATGGACGGCCTCACTTCATTAAATTGTCCATCCACCTACACTTGTTCATGTGTAATTTTGATGTTGTCAATGTAAACAACATTACTCAATAAATCTTTCACTTCTTTCCATGTCACTGCGTGAAATCAATCGAACAATCATAAAAATAGAATTAAGTAAGAAATACTAGGAAATAGTGAACAAAATAAATTAACCTGGTACTAATCCATTCCTAAAAGATTATGAGCTTCCAGTCAACCACATAAGAAAATGACAAACGTAAGTTATAAAATAGAAACCTTACGAAAAGATAACTCTGATACTAGGAAAATCCAAGCAAGAGCTATTTAGTAAAAATGGACTCTGGGGTTACGTATCAGGCACTATGCCAAAACCCGTCATACCTGATGGTGATGGTGATGGCACTACTAGAGAAGAATAGGAAAAACGGGAAAATGATGACTTGATTGCAATTTCTGATCTAATGTTAATAATAGCACCTAGTGAGTTAGTTTAGGTAAAGAACTGAAACACTTCTAAAGAAGTCTGGTCCACACTTCAAAATATTTTTCGAAGTAGTGGACCTGCTAGAAAAGCGAATTTAATAAAGCAAATTATATTCAAAAGAATGAATGATAGTGAAGGCACTAGGGAGCATCTCAAATCATTAATTTCGTTTAACTTATTTCATAAATTAGTTAAACGAAATTAACGTACAAATGGACAAAGACATAGTCTTCTTGAATAGTTTGAAAACTTAGGAATAGCAATTGAGACTAGGGACAAACTGCCAAATCCTGATGAGTTGAATAATAGAATAATAAAAACACTTCCAATTGGAGAGATGATGAAGCTTTTTATGAAAAACAATATAAAAAAAGGTTCCAAAGAAGTTTAAACAACAAACCCAAAGAAACTTTCAAAAGAACAAAGACAATAAAGGTGTTCAGTGTCAAATTCGCCACAAAATCCGACATACAGCAGACAAATACTGGAAAAAAAGGAGTGATTCCACATTCAAATTGACAGAAGAAAGTTTGTCAACACATGAAAATGAGTAGAACAATTCTCAATATTGTTGTTGGGCTAGTGGTTGTACCTTACACATGTCAAAAAATGAAGCAAAATTTTAAAATTTAGGCAAAACTGAAAACAAAAATTTATGCCTAGCTACTAAACTCGCAGACGCCAATAAGCGGATCAGGAAATATTAAAATTGTAACTCGAAATGGAATAATAAACTCAACAAATACTTTACATGTTCCCAATATATCAATCCCAATAGTAGTGGTCAAATGGTAGTATTTAATTCAAATAATGCTGTCATGTTGGAAAAAATTCAGAGTTTGAGGAGAACTAAAATACTAATAGCTAAAAATCATAAAGATATTTTGTTGAAAGCAGAAAAAATTAACGGACCCTTTTACACCAAAGTTAAAGAATCAAATGCAAATTCGGAAACTGCAAAATTTACAAAGATAGGATAATGGGCATAGAAAACTTGACCATTCGAACGAAACAGAACTAAAGATAGCATTGAAAAATAGTACTGCACAAGGTCAAGAATTTAATGAGAAAGAAAAATTAGATCACTGTGAAATACGTCTAACTGGAAAATTTCCGTGATTACCATATCAGAAAAGAGAAAATCCCAAGACAACAGAACTGCTGGAAATAATCCACCGAGATATCTGTGGACCTATCCGAGTGCCATCACCGAATGGAGCTCGCTATTTCGTCACATTTATTGATGATTCCACGAGATACGGACGTGTTTACTTCCTGAAGGAGAAAATTGACGCATTTCAAGCGTTCAAGAGTTACAAGAACGAAGTTGAAGATCATATAGGTAAGCAAATCAAATTTACACAGATGGATAATGGAAAGGAATACGTTAATGTCGAATTTTCCAATTTCTTAATTGAATAAGGGATTAGAAGAAGGCTAAGTTGTAGCTATACACCACAACAAAATGGACTAGCTGAAAGAAAGAATGGGACGCTTCTAGATACGGTCAGATAGATGCATGTTGAGCCAATATGCCAATGACGTTTTGGGCAGAAGCTCAAAAGAATGGTCCAGTCTGAAGTGAACCAAGAACACATTTTGTGAAAGAATTGATTTTCGCGTCTTCAAACAAATGCTTGCCCAACTGGTCTTTTTCAAGGGTTTACGAAAATTGTAAACTTTATTAATACAATCATAAATTGTAAGAACAGTGGAACATCTTCATAACTTCCTGAAAATTGGCACAAATGTTCTTTAGACCTTCCTAAGTAACACATAAGAAATCTATAAGAATCTAGGGGGCGGAAGAGGGTAGAAGGAGGGGAAATTCCTTTAAAAATGCGGTCTTTTCATCGTTTTTGCCTTTACTCAGAAACTCAACTTTTTCGAAAATAGGTACGAGTATATACTAACTTGAAGATTATTAAATTTCCTTTTGAAATGATTCAGTTCTGTTTTTTCTATTAAGAACAAATACAGGGTTACCGTCCGTCAAAAATTACCAACATTGGTCCCCTAGCTCTTTGCACCACGAGTTTCGTCCAAGAAAAACAATCCAAGATTTTTTGTTAATGGTGTATCCATTTTTATTTCGATTCTGGTATAGTTGATGTTGAGGGAGGATCGAAAGTGCGATGGGAAAGAAGTAAGTGAACCTATGTATAGCTTTGAGGTCAAAGATCACCGTTCTGTCCCTCAAAATGGTATTCCTCTGTCAAAGGCCAAGAACATCTCTACAACGTCAAAGATAACTTCCTTTTCGCACATTCCCTAAACGGATAGGATTCAACTTCCTCTCTCTTCCGACAGGATAAATAAAAAATATGGAAGGTACAACAAAACGAAAGTGCGTTAAATAAAACTACTTAGTTTTTTAATGACCCGCAATCCACAATTTCAACTTTGAAGGTCGCAGGGGAAAAATTCTTATTGAAATTATACTCTGCAAAACATTTTGATAAGTCTTTAAAGTCATTTGATAAGTCATTATTCATGGCGGTGGGTAGTACATTTCCTGGCTGATCTTTCCTGGTCACCTATGATTCTCACCTGTTCACCCTAGGGAGTTTACATTTGATAAGGAGACTCTAGAAATTGTGAGCTCATTCCTGATCAGCTGAGTGAGCTACATTTTCTCCTGTTCTTCCTAGGAAGTTACGATTTGATAAGGAAACTCACTGAGGCATTGAGAGACAATCGAAATGATGGTCTCTTTCCCAAACAGCTGTATAATTCACTCTTGTTCGCCCTAGGAAGTTGAAATTTAATAGGGAATCTCTCTGGACATTGAGAGCCGAATGAAATGAAGGGGCTCCTTCCTAATCAGCTGAGTGTTCTCTTTTAACATGGAATCATGTTTTAGCGATGGATCCCCCGCCGAAAAGTGAGACTATAAAGTGAGATGAAAGTAGCGCCAATAACTGTGATGATTTCCGCTTACAACCGAGTCGTTGCTAGGGATATGATACTTCGTCGTTTTTCATCCCACAAAATTCGTTGACCATTCGTTCGAAAGCTCTCGATTTATCCAACCATACTATATTAACTACTGCGAAGTGCGTGGCCAACAAGCTGAGTTATGAGCATGGTTATATGAATAATTGTTTACACACAGGTGATCATTCTCAATTATTGATATTGTGAACATGATTGCAACCGCTTGTTAATTTCTGATGATTTCATTGAGCTGGTGTTTCGATTATGTGATTCATAGCAGGTGATCCGAATATTGCGAGAACGGTTTGATTTGTGAAGCGGTGGTTAAATCATTTTAATAGGTAATTTCTATACTTTACACTATAGGAAGCTGTAATTTCGTATGTAGCCTCTTTAGCCTCTTTCTATAATAAAGTGAATGTTTACTCGCGAGTTTCTATTAGGAGATCATCATCTCACAAGAGCTCAATCGTCGTGATCATTTCTATAATAAAGTGAGAGCGAGGAGCTAAAACATGATTCCATGTTTTTTACATTTTAGCAGTCAGGCTCAAAGTAATAACATCCGAAGGGCCGAGTTTTTTTTTTCTTAGGAAGATGAAATTTGATAGGGTGACTCTCTGGAACATTAAGGGACGATTGAAATTATGGGCTCTTTCCTGATCAGCTCAGTAAGGTGAAACTGTTTCCTATTCACCCTAGATAGTTGAAAATTGATAGGGTGACCTTCTGGGACATTAGGAGACAATTGAAATTGTGGGCTTTTTCCTAATCAGCTGAGTGGGCTAAATTCTCTCCTTTGCACTGTAAGAAGCTGAAATTTGATAGAGTGACTCCCTGGGACTCTAGGAGACTAATGGAATGACGAGTTCCATCCTGATTAGCTGGGTTAGCACATTTATTCAACCACATTTACTACCTAAAAACACACCCACGAATCTATGTTTTTCCATGAAGAGGAGAAACTGAATATTTTGTAATTAAAATGTTCAAAATAATAAAATATGCTTTCCTTACATAATTATGATAATTTTTCAAATATACAGTCTGAGTTTTTAAACTCCATTTTTCGTATATTTCAGTTCATTGGTATGACCTTTTACCATAAAGATCTAAGAAGGAAAAATTGTACTTCATGTTTTATTTGTTCACCTTTTTCCGTATAATAGAAACGGTATCAATGTAACAATACTTGATGGAGAAAGTACAAAATATCGTTTTGACGGTATGTGAATGTAGTGTAATCCAATAGTTCCCCGATGAAACAATTTTTCAAAGAATTATTTGAGAAGGCTTGTTAATGGGGTGTAGCGAGTAGGTGGCTGCGCTCTGGCCAAAAACCCATCCAGAACGAGATTCAGAAGCCAACAACTCGCTAACCGTACTAGATACGAGAATATTGAATGGGACCATTTTGAAAGGAAATTTAATGGTCTTTGATTTTGTATATAGTAGTGGATGCGAAAATGTTGATAGTTTCCGAAATAAAAGCCAAAACAGACGAAAAAATCTATTTTGAACAGAATCCTCCCTCCTCTTACCCCCTTTCGCTCAGTAGATTCTTATAGACATTCACTATGTTATTCAGGAAGGTAGAAGGACCATCAGTGCCAATTTTTAGGAAGTTTTGAATTCGTTCAACTGATCGACCTTATACAGGGTGGCCCGCATACGGTGGCCAGTACTTCAGGGTGTGATTCTAAAGCTCATTTCTGATCGAAAGTTCCTCAGAGTTTTTTTTTAACGCTTGGTTTCGAGTAATTCAATTTTTGAGATTTTTTTCGCGTTTTCGACCTCAATTTACCAAAACAGCGATAACTACAATAATTAAAACAGTAAGTTCAAATTTGAGGATACCGTTGGAAAGAGAGTTAAAATTCCCCTCCTATCTAATGCCAACTCAAAATTTTTTAATATGATTCATTTGGTGAAAAACTGACAGAACATGAAATTTCCACGAGTATGAGAAATTCCATTTTTTTAAATGCACTGTGAGTGTCCTATTTCTGTTGTTTTTCGCGTACCTCATCTACTGGCCCAAGATCTCAACTTACTAGAGGTATCAATTTTTATTTTACTTTACTAATAGGAGGATAAAAGTATGTTTGTATGTTAAAAAAGTTCCAGTCATGCAGCACGATCATATGAGCGATTTTACTTAAGTTACCTATCGTATTATGTTGAATCGTATTGAATTTTGAGCGATTTCAGTAGAAAGAAATGGTTAAAAACCAATTCTATGACGAATAACTCATACTAAATGAAATTCGGGGATTCAGAAAAGATTTAGGATTTGTCGTTTTATAGATTTTTCAGCAAATATTAATGCAATTTAATAATAATTTTGTGCATAAATTTCTTCAAGTCCTAAGTAATCGGTGATAATTTGGTGTTCATTCAACGATTTTTGGCCGTTTTTAGCCATTTTTAGTGATTTTTGGAGTAAATTTTGAAATTTGACCAATTTAATGGGCTCAAACTTGTTGGCCAACGAACTCATCCTTTCGTTTGAGAGGCTTGATGTTTCGTCACAAGAACGAGAGTTTTATCTCAATCCTAAGGAGAGTTATCATCTGGAATTACTTATAATTAATTATTAGTTATCATCTTATAATTAATTATTATTAGTCATCATCTAGAATTACTTATAATTAATTTTTTTTTTTAAACAAAAATTCCCTCTAAGGCGGAGGGGGCACACCATTAAATTGAAAAACAAACAAATAAAATAAAAAAGTGGGGAGAACGCCCAGGTTCAATTTTCCGAGCCATTGCATTACCTTCATTTACTACAAAAATTCGATAAAACATGTTTTTTTTCTTTTTCTTTTTTCATAAAATCTAGGGTTTTCGTGAAAAATCACCCTCTATAAAAATTTGAGCTTGGGACCGGTTTCTACGTATTTTTCATGCTGAATCGAATAGTAACACTTGCAGATCTCACCAACTTCATTAGAGTTTTACACTTTAACTCAAGAAGTTTTAGTTCATTTGTTACGCTCAATTTTATGTGTTTTTAAGGATTTTTTTTAGAGAATAATTTTTAACAAAAACCTTCGATTTAATAGAAAAAACCATGTTTTTCAACATACAAACTTCTATCCTCTAATACAGATGAAGTACGCGAAAAACATAATAGAAATGGGACACTCACAGCCGGTTTAAAAAATGGGAATTTCTCATACTCGTGACAATCTTATGTTCAGGCAGTTTTTTCACCAAATGAATCCTATTGAAAACTTTTGATTTGGCATTAGATGGGAGGGGAATTTAACGCTCTTTCCAACAGTATCCTCGAATTTAAACCTACTGTTTTAATTGTTGTAGTTATTGCTGTTGTAGCGACTTGAGGTCGAAAACACGAAAAAAATCTTAAAAATTGAGTTGCTCAAAAACTAAGAGTTGAAAAAAATCTCTATGAGGAACTTTTGATCAAAAACGAGCTCTGGAATCACGCCCTGTAGTACTGGCCACTTTATGCGGGACACCCTGTATTTCCTAGACTTCATAGGTCATTGAAAAGCTGAGTTCATGCTGAACGGAAAAAAAAGTTCTAACACGGTTCATATTTTAAGAGTTTACAGCGATTTTTAAAAAATTGTGTTCAAAATTAAGAAATCACTGTGTTTTCAGTTATTATTTTCAATATGAACCTTTGTAATCGACCAAGAAAAAAAAATTGTATACCCCCCCCCCCCTCAAAATTTTATGGTTTTCGTTTCAAGATGCGTAGAATTCAAAAATTAAATTTAAAAAATCCGTCCGTCCGCCTTCCGTAGCTTTTCTCAAAGAGTATTGGACCAAACTTTAAGAAATTTGGCTTGAAAATCATTTACTGGCCAGGGATGCGCCAGTAATATTGGCATCGCGTTCGATCAACACTAATGGGTAGAACCTAAGGGCTAAAATATTCAAAAATCGAGATCTTGAAATCTTTCTATGCAACAGTAATGATTTTTTTTCTTAGTTTCATTTATAGGTATCCGCCCAAAGAATCGAACGAAACCACCCCGGTCGCTATGCGTTTATTCGTTTGCTTTCCCTAAAAGCTGTGCTACAGCCTGTGTGACTTCCAGTGCCAAGAGATATTCGCCTGAGGGACACCCTTGGATTCCAGTGTTCATGAGGAGGAGTATTGGAAGTGGACGACTTCACTTCTTGAAATTGTCTATCCACTCACTCAATGTAAACAAAATGACTCAATAAATCTTTCACTTCTTTCCGTGTCACTGTTTGAAATTAATCAAACAATCATAAAAATATAATTAAGTAAGAAATACTAGGAAATAGTGTTCAAAATAAATTAACCTGGTACTAATCCATTCCTAAAAGTTAATTGTATCTGTATTCACAAAAAAGTATTCTTTAAACTCAATTACTGTGAAATTAATCACGGAAAAGTATTGGCTAATCACGACTACTTTTGTGATCGTTAATAGTTCCGCCAAACGAATAACGTATGCTTCAAAAGTATTCGGGATTAAATAATTCTTTTGACGATTACTTTTGTATTCGTAAAAGTATTCGTTAATCGACCAACACCCTCTGCCGCCAGGATATTTTTTATTTTGCTTTAATTGACTGCCTCGACTGTTTTTGGGAATACGATTTGAATTGTGCCATATTGATTTTGAACGGAATTGTTATATTTATTCAGAACATGTCTATTCCCCGGACAAAACTCTTGGGAATAAAAAGCCGTATTGTCAGAAATTTGACGAACCAAAGAAGGCGATTCATTTTCGATTCAGCGTCCAACAGCTTGCTTTTGACATAGATATAATCTAATTCAACGCTAATTGTTTCCAACGTTGTTACGGCTCTCGTATTCTTTTGGCATAGAAAGTAAAACTTTATCGCAGTTGTCAGTTTTTCTACCCAATTTTTCTATTGCGATGAGTTCATCAAAACATGATCATTTTCCAGATTTTTCAACATCTTTCTAGCCAAAGTCGCGTTTTTTATGAGTTCAAAATTGCGAACAGTTATACATTGCGTTATAATCAAACAGGCCACTGCATCTGAACTGGTTAATTTTTTAATCTCTTCTGGCTTCAAAGCTTTCTTTTTCCTTTCTTAGACATAGAGAAAATAACTTAACCTTTTCTCATACATTAGAGTTATTACTCGGAATCGCCAATTAACGAAATTTCCAGGGTTCAAAATCGGGTACATCAAAGCGATGTTGGCAGGGCTTGTAGTCGCCATTTTTCGGAGTCCGCCTTGGACGTTTTGCGGTCAGTATTATTCTGCCTTCATCATTTTGAACTACAGCTTCGTTTTTCGTAAATACTACGGCATGCCCTTTATCAGTTATTTTACTCACTGACATGAGGTTTGTACGTAAGTCAGGTACATGTAGTGTATTATTTAGTGTCATAATTTTTACGTTTTCATCTCTAGTTATAGCTATTTTAACTGTACCTTTACCTTGAATTTTTGTCGATTCATTATTTGCGAGGTTTACTTTTCCATCAGAAATGGGTTCTCGAGACGTGAACGCTTCATCCTCGTTGCACATGTGGGAGCTGCATCCACTGTCCAAGCACCATACTCTGGAGTTGGTTTTCAAAGCGAATTCTTCAGTGAATAAGCTGTTGTCCCTTTCTTCTACTTTTCTTGCCTTTGGTCTGTAATAGCAGGAAGATGGTTTATGACCTCGCCTACTACGTACGGGCAATTTCGGTTTTCGATTTGCGGCCTATAAGCAGTCCATTCCCTATTCTGATAGTTTTGTTTTTCGTGGTTTTGTCGTTTTTCTGTATGTAATCTATTTTGATAGTTTTCTTTACCTTTAGAAGAATGTATTCTATAATTATTATTACCCTTCGCTGTCATTGCCTCTAAATTCCAACTATTATCTATTCTAGCATCCCCTTGTTCTATTATTTTTATTTTCAATATTTCAGGATCTGGCAGTTCATCTCGCGATTCAATGGCGCATCTGAAGTTGTTATAACTATCTGGGAGGCTATAAAGAAGTATTACAGATAACATATCAGGGTGTATTGTGACTTCCATCATTTTTAATTTATCTACTGCGTCAAAAAACTTTGCAAGATGATCCCTAACGTTGCTATCCTCTTTCATTCGATATAAAATTAATTGCTTTAATAAGGTGGCTTTTCTAGCAGGACCTTTGGATTGGTAAATACTTTCTAATTTCAACCATAATTCTCTAGATGTTATACAATCTTTTACTTGTTTAATCTCCGAAGGTGATATTGCTAAAATAATGTCCGCTCGTGCCTTCAAGTCGGTGTCATCCCATTCTTCTGCTGCTTTGATGGTATCAAGATTTCCTTCAATGACGACTGGACGTTTTTTCCTTCCATTGACATATCCGAGTACATCATTCTTGACAAGCAGGGCTTCCATTTGGACTTTCCAAGTGTCAAAGTTGTCTTTATTTAGCGCTTCAATTTTTACGCTCATGGTTGGTACTTGATTTATATTTGTACCTATTTATTTTTTACTACTTTTCAGTGGAAGCTCGCTAGGAGCATAACCTCTTGTAAATATGTGATTTTTAGTGAATTTTATTTTAGCAGAGTTAGTTATTTTTATAACATAATAATCAACATGTGAATATAACACATTTAACTAAATAAATTTATATTGGAGTGTCAGTTTGTATAAACAACAGCTTTGCGCACAATTGTCGGGCGTTCAAGAAGCGCTCGGGTCCGCTGACTACAGCTGAACTTGGTTCGGCGGAGAGAAGATTAGTTCGCCGTGCGCAGCAAAGGCATTTCCCGCAAATCTTCCAATCCCTGAAATCCCGTGGGAAGGAGGAGAATTTACCAAAATTTGTAGCTCAACTTTCCGTGTTCCTTGCCCCCGATAACTTACTCAGAGTGGGAGGTAGATTGGCCCTTAGTAGTTTGGAGTATCAAACTCAGCATCCCGCCTTGTTACCTTCGGAAGACAAGCTGACCGAACTGATAGTTAAGCAGGCACATGAAGCCTGTCTACATGTTGGTCCCCGCGCCACTCTGGCATACCTCCGCTCTCGCCTATGGATCATCAATGGTCGTGCCGTAGTGTCCCGTTGCTTAAAAGGTTGTGTCCGCTGTTTCTCTATAAAACCTGTACCGTATGAGACAACTATGGGACAGCTGCCCGAAGGCCGTGTTGAACGAGCCTTTCCGTTTCAAACGGTCGGCATTGATTACGCAGGTCCATTCGAAATCACTTTGTTAGGAAAAAGGGGATCCCGTTCATTTCAGGTGTACTTGGCTGTGTTTGTTTGTTTCGCTACAAAAGCAGTGCACCTAGAAACAGTAATGGACCTTACAACTGATGGTTTCCTTCAATGCCTTGAACGCTTCATGGCACGTCGAGGAGTACCTACCACCATCTGGTCTGACAATGGCACCAATTTCGCCGGTGCCGCCCGACTATTCTCAGAAATTCGCAAGGCCATGGATTCTGGTATCTCCGAGAGCCTACAAGTGCGTTTGGCCGCCAGGGGAGTTGAATGGAAATTCATTCCACCCAGAGCTCCCCACTTCGGAGGCTTGTGGGAAGCTGCAGTCAAGTCAGCCAAACGGCTGCTGATCCTCACGTTACAATCGCATACCCCTAATCTACAAACGTTCACCACAATAGTGTCTCGTGTTGAGGCAATTCTAAATAGTCGCCCTCTAGTTCATCAATCAGAATCACCTGATGACTTCTTAGTTCTGACTCCCGGTCATTTTTTAATTCAGCGGCCCCTCACTGCCCTTCCCGAATCTACGGTCGCTGAGTTCAGCTCGCGTCTCACTCCTAAGTGGAGATTTGTTAACGCTGTAGTCGAGCAGTTCTGGAAGAGATGGAGAACCGAGTACTTACTAGACTTGCAGTCCAAACAAAAATGGAACACCCCATTCAAACCAGCCAAGATAGGCGATGTTGTTCTGATCATGCAAGACAATGCTCCCCCTCTCTCTTGGCCAAAAGGCATTATAGTTGAGTTGATCCCCGGCAAGGATGATGTCTCCCGCGTTGCAAAGGTGCGCACTAGCACCAACATTATTGATCGACCCGTACGAAAACTGTGCCCCCTGCCTATTGACAATTGAGTTACCATGTTAGAATTCCGCTGGAATTGGGGGGGGAGGATGTTTGGTCGTGACCAAAATTCATAATTCCCGCCTCTGACTAAATTCATATCTCCCGCCTCGGAGTTCACCGAACTCCCGAGTCGAGCGCTAGTGTAGCTGTATCTGAATGGAACAAGGAAACTACTCCCGAATGTAATTAAACTAATTAAACTTAATGAGTGATCTGTGCTCCCGAAACTGTACAACGCAATCAAAGATTATTGTATTCATGTTAACCATTTATGTTCATCTTTACCTATTGTGTTAAATAATTGATATTCCTCAACCAGTGTATGGACAGTAGCGCTCTCGGCGCGCAAGTTGCGGAAAGATGTGTAACCTGGATTCATTCAGTTCCCGTGTCTCATGACGATTGTATTGCTCTCCCATTTTATTCAACTTATAGAGTTATTACTCGGAATCGCCAATTAACGAAATTTCCAGGGTTCAAAATCGGGTACATCAAAGCGATGTTGGCAGGGCTTGTAGTCGCCATTTTTCGGAGTCCGCCTTGGATTGGGTTACCGGTATCACGTAACTGCACCACTTATATTCAGTTAATAGTGTATATTATTAATAGTGTATCTGATTAAATCGATTAAGACCAAACTATAAATTTGTAAATTAGTGACAATGAGAGAAGAATATCAAAAACCAGAATGAAGTGAATATTAAAATACTTCACCTTGGCTTGTCCATTTCAGATCTATCCTCACATGCAGTCGCCCTTGTGGCTCAAGATCAACCTATAACAGAAAGCTTAATTTGGAGAAATTATTGGAGCAGACATTTTAAAGGAGGAGTGCACATATTTGAACTAAACATATATGAAGATAGTAAAGATCTCTCGCGTTGGCATCAGAAATCATTGTGATTAACGATATTGAAAGTCTAGTAATTCATATTCCAGCTTTCACAAACCAGTAGTTGTCTGGTTTTAGCATTTTTTGGGCACTTTTCCAGAGGTACTGAAAATGTTGACCATGAATGTTACAGTATCAACAAAGGGAGGTTCCTTCCCCTGCTCCCTATCTCTCGTGGCTACGTTATAATAAGGTGTATACTTTGAGCTACATGGTTCTATGTAATTCTAGGTTATTAAGATTTGGGTTGGTAGGTAGCAAAACAGTGTTTTCATGTATTGAACACCCTTATCTGGAGGGTAACACTATCCCATGGAAAACTATGAGTCCATAGAACAAATGTTATTGATAAACTGGCTGTTGGAGGGAGAAAAGGTACAAGCTACATTATTCAAAGTTGAGTCAGTCGTTTACAACAATACTTTTCCCACTGCAAAATTTGAAAAAACTTTAAGAAATGGAAAGAAACTATCACAAATAATAATGTTGGGAGACGAGTTTTCAATAAAACTTTGTTTCCTTAAACACTGATGAGATGTGAACAGTCTTCATTTCTCCAACTGCATTAAGGAAGCCAGGTTCATTTCCAGACTTAATTTCCTTACTACCACTATTGAGACTACAGACGGAATCAGTTAACTGTCTTGCATAACTCCTTAATGTTGTGATGAGTATTCATAGTATCCCCCCCAACACCATCTCACTTTTTTCTACTAATATTTTGAAGATTGAGGTGGACTACTTTCCTCTTCTGTTACTTGACGTCTTTTCATTCAGTTCAGTTGCCATCTTTGAACCTACAAACACCTTGACCGTTCTACCAAATTGATCATCATCGTCTATTTCAAAAGTAATTTTCATTGCTACTAAGACTCTGCACCATGAATCTTCAAAAATGTTAAGATGTGTTCTTATTGTGTACTCACCTACCTATTTGATTATGAAAAGAAGCGAACCACCACCACCATCTTGATTTTTTATTCCTCCATAGATTATTCCTTGTGATTAAATCGATGTTTCAAATTTTTTTTTTTTTTTTTTTTTAAAGAGTTCTATTTTAAGAGAATACTAGGTATATCATGTTCCTCTATTACATAATGTAATTTGACCATTTGGATTCCTATTATGGTGTTACGATGTTTGGAGAAGCAATTCATTACCTTGTTGTGGAGTTATCTTGGTTTTAATCTGCCAGGTGGTGGTTTGCTTACAACAACTTATCACTGTCGAAGATTCAAGATGCAGGACTGTAGTAGCAATTAAAATTGCTTTTGTAAAAACAACAAGATAGGCGAGAATAGGGGCCTACAAGCTAGTAGGTTGGTTCAATGCCATCTAGCTGGAGTCAGAAGAGCCATCCTCAGGCAGCAGTAGCACTGCTTACCATTAGGAGTGCTAGTAGTCGTGCCAAACTCTTCCCGCCTTGCTCTGCCCCTTTTCCCCGCCTTTTAATCCTGATCATGCTATAATGAAGTTTCCATTTTTCTTACAACATTGTAAAACGCTGGTGGGAGACCGCAGGGCCAAACAAATAGGAAATTTCTATACCTCTCAAAAACCTCAAAAAATATTCAATTAAATCCCAAAAAACATTATGCTAAGTTTGTTTTTGTTCATTTTTTCCATTGAACTATTTTTTACGGGCGCAACATCATCATTCATAATATTAGTTCTTGCAATCAACAGATAGAGAAGTTTCTATGAAATTCTTAGGGGAACGTAGAGATCGATTTTATAATGATTCTATGAATGTGCCACTAAAAGTCACCGCTTCTTCTGTGTTAATATTATACAAATAAATCTCCCATGGCTTTGGAATCATTCAATTCTTTGCAGCAGAACTTGTAAAATACTGACATCACTCAATAATTTTCACCGTACCTAGTTGCCAACCTTATTGTTCCATAACAGCCATCGTTACTAGCTAGGAATGAGTTGCAGGGCCAATAATGTAATTACTGGAATAAAACAAACGACTAAGAAAAAGGTTTAGTACACTACTAATTAGGATATATAGGTACGCCAAATAACGCCTGAAATGGGGTAGCAGTATTACAGACTGCATTAAGCCTGATTGATTTTAAACCAATCATTAAAAGCAATTTTTCCCCTTCAGTTTTTTTCCAGCTTAAATAAGATTTTTTCTTTTTCACAGAATTCCTTATCAAAATTAATTCACTGAATTGCTAACTAAATTGGTACTTCATTTCACTACCCTCCCAATATCAATTATAACGTTATGTATTGTGAAAAATTAAGTATTTAAAAAGTTCGATTGATGTTAGTAGATAGAATCGAAACAATCGATTGTTGTCAAACCGACAATCGACTATCCCTACTAGGGGTTCCAATCTCGCTTCGATACGTTCCTTCATCACTTTTTTCAGTGATTACCTCAACAAAACTGCAGATCCCAAAAAAAAAAAAAAAAAAAAAAAAAAAAAAAAAAAAAAAAAAAAAAAAAGCGGGTACCAATACGTTCCGATCCCACTGCGGATCCCACCCTGTGCCATTTTGACATATAGTGTTAAAACAGTCCCTGAAGCCACCACCAAATGAAAAGTTTTAGCTCAAATCGCTTCAATTTTTGACCCGTTTGCTGGGGTATCCCGTGACGTATTTCAAGCTAAATTATTCCTAGGAGAAATTTGGGAGCACGATCTCGATTGGGATTCGCGACTTCTTATCACAATCAAACACAGTGGGTGTCGTTCGGCTCACACTTAACTAAGTTGTCCAAGATAGCCTTTCCTCGTCTATTACTAGAACCTGATTTATCCAATAGGCAGGTGATTGGCCTCTATGATGCTTCCACTAGAGGATATGCTGTTGTCTACATCTGCACCAGTACAGATGATGGTCTAGCTGTGCTAGAAAATATTACAATCCCACAGCTGGAATTAAATGGTGCTCTGCTTCCCACTCAGTTACTCCTAGCTATACAACTGCTGATAGGCGGACTTGATTTAAAAAAAACCCTTCTCTTCTGCGACTCATCTGTAGTTCTTGCTTGCATCGCACACCTCCATATCATCTTCAACCGTTGAATAGCCACTCGGGTTGTCTCAATCCTCAAACTAATGGTTTGAAGAGAATCATAGCTTGGGTCTTGCGTATTATTCGTAACTGTAGGCACATGGAGAGTGGAAAAATCCCTCTTGTCAGTCAGGTCCTCTAGTACCAACTGAACCTCGTGATAGCATGCTGACTTGTATTAAAGTCTGAACTTGTATTTCAAGTCTGAACGGTTAACCTTGTCAAAGTGTAAACAACTCCTGACATACATTGCCCGTCAGGAGTGGTGGTTCTATTTCATCTGGCTAATGATGTCCAGTTTCGGTAACCCGTGTGTACCACATTCTCTTCCACGTCGTCAGCCCACCGCTATCACGGTCTCCCTCTAGATCATACTCCATCTGGCATTCCATTGAATACTTTTCTAACGGGGTTCTGCTGCAGATTAGAGGTCCAGATGGACATCTGAGGCGTCTGAGCTTGATGAACTTCACAACTTCCACATCTTTGTACAAGTCATACAGCTCCTCGTTTCTCCTTTGTCGCCAGACTCCTCCCTCACATACGGTCCCAAATATATTCCTCGTGACTCTCCTTTCCAGTCCTGAGCAGCTGCACACTTGTTTACCTTGCTGTTTATGTTGTGCCAAAAAAGCTCTCCAAAAGAAAGAATGAGTTCGATGGCCAGCAGTTTTTGAGCACATTAAACAGGTCAAATTTCAAAAAATGTACTTTAAAAATCAATAAAAATGGCTGAAAACTGTTAAAAACAGTTTTTTTTTTTTTTTTAAAAATAAAGCAGAAATTAAGTCGAAAGAAGTTCATCAACGATGGACTAGAACATAAAAAATTTAAGCACAAAATCGTGCTGAAAAATGTTCTTGTATTTCATTAACATTTGCATAAAAACTGCAAAAAAAGCTAAAACTCCAGAATCTTTTGTGAATCTCAGAATATTCTTTATTTAGCACGAGTTTTTTTGGCCTTAAAATTGATATTAACTATTTATTTACACTTGAAGTCAAATTCGCTTATATGATCATGCTGCACGACTGGAACTTTTTTTTTTTTTTTTTTTACTTTGAATGAACTCAACATTAGTGTTGAACTCAACTATCTTGAAACTCAACAACACAAAGACTGTGGACGTGTTTATTCAGACTTACTTAAGTCAGTGGATTCTTATGTCACCGAAACTTCGACATTTTTAATCAACAGGTGCTATGACGGCTGATTTTTACTAGAATTTTTGAAGAGCAATATTGCCAGCTTCATACAAAAAAAAGGTAGTTTGAATAGCTATAACATTTTTAGTCTGTTTCTTTTATACTTTATTCCTGAAGGTTATATTGGGTCATCTATGCTTTATCGTTTTCAACAATAACCTCCTTAACCCTATCATTGAGTTGTGAAATTATGTCGAGGTGGAATTACACAGATACAGAGAGTTGTGTACGTATGCTGATGATATTAAAGCTTTAATTATGCCTCATCTTATTACAGCCTCATCCTAATATGAACAGATGGTTACTGACGTAAGATTGTTCATCTCTGATTGCTGCAGAGTGAACTTATTTAGTCTTGTATGGTGATAAGACTCGGGTTTTTGAAGTTTGGTCCCAGAGCTGGTAGAGAGGAGGAGCACAACTCAATCACTCTGTTAGGCTTGAAAGTTGATAAAGCTATTTCCAGGGAAGTAAATGTTCGGGCTTTATCACATAATCACAGGAGGATGGTGTTTTTTCCCCCCAGAAGACATTCATATGCTGTACCACGATCTTACTAGTAACGTACTATGGTCTCTTTGAATCACGTTTACATATGATGTTTTGGTTTGGGGAAACTGTAGTGGTACCTTAGCTGTATTTTGCCTTCAGAAATCTGTGATCAGGATCTCAGACACCCCCTATAAGCCTCTTTTTAAGGAGCTCAAGTTGTTGAAGTCACCTCCCATTTATTGTCTGACTAACCTTGACAGAGTAGAAAAGAATGGTATTAATATACCCCCTAAACTTGATGACACCCAGGGTTATGATACCACAAACTGAGACACATTATGTGTACAGCAAAAAAGCGAAAAAGAAATCCTGACTTCATTCGTGTCAAGTTGTTTAAATTGCCTCCCAATGTATGTCAAGTCTCTGCCGAAGCAGAAATTTTCGTTGAAAATTAGAGAAATCCTGGCTGCCTCTGTTCCTTATTCTGTTGATGAAGTTAATAAAAAAGTTGGTGGAGCTTTAATAGTCTTGTCCTCATCATCTTGATCTTTATGTTATATTCAGGTTCATCTTATTCATTGTCTAGTACATATGATTTGACCTGTCATGCCATCAGTTTCATCTTTATTACTTCATATATTTCTCTGAGCCTGTAACAATTTGTACTATTTATTCCCCGAGTTACGTGTTAATCTATATCCTTGTAGTCCATTTAGTCATACTTCTAGTCACTTAGCCGAGGACAATCTGTGAAAGTACCAGTGCAAGTATTGCAATGGCTCCAAAATTTTTAAAATAAAATCTTTCCAAAATTTTCTTCGTATAAATCCGTTTTGAGGCATTCTGAAACGATTCCAGGATTATATATATATATATATATATATATATATATATATATATATATATATATATATATATATATATATATATATATATGGACCTTGACCAGTGCGTGGATATTAAGTACATGGGGCAACAGGTGGGAAGCCTAGCCAAGAGCGCACAGCAGAGCGAACTTCACGATCTAACTCAAGCAGCCTCCCTGCAGTAAGCCTGTCAAAGCCTACCAACCCATAGGTTAGTTTTGGCAGTAAGTACATGCGAAGGAGGCGCAGCTTCTGCAGTGGCTTCAATGGAGCCTTGGTAACACGAGCTAATGCTCCACAGTGGCAGCTATAGTGGCTACACCCATAAAGTCGACCCCAAGGTACTGCCAGATCTCCAACACAGATTCGGCGGGGATAGATGTCTGTCTTAGGACAAAGCACTCCTCATCCACCACCTTCACCTTATGCTGGTGGCCTGACGGGACCAAGGAGACTGATCCACACTTAGAAGGGTTGACTACTAAACCACACCTGGCTAGCTGCTCAGCAAAGGCATTGAGGGTGATCTGCAAGCCCCCGCGGGTTTCTATAAGCATGATGCCAATGCACCTACTGGGACCCCTGGGGCAAGATCAAACCTTACTTCATCTGGCAGCTTACCCAAGGCTGTATCCACGACTAGGTTGAAGAAGAGTGGCGATAGAGGATCCCCCTGGCATACCCCACACCCAATGACAACATCCCCTGACATCTCGCCTCCTGTCTCGAGGACCGTCATACCTTCAGGGTACAGACAGGCAACATATTCAATTAAACGAGCGGGATGAGATCATTGAACAGCATTCTTTGAGCACACGAAATTGGTAAAATTGTAGTGGTAAAAAAGTGTTGAAAAATCACTAAAAATGGCAAAAAACAGTTTAGAGTCGTTAAATGTATACTTATTAGTAGAATTTTAAATTTATAAAAAGTAAATCAATTGTGAATTAGAAGGTAAAAAAATATGTGTCAGTATCTTTCTGGATGTGGCCCAGGCATTTGACAAGGTCTGGCACAAGGGACTTGAGTATAAACTGCACAGGGATCTCCCAAAACAGTTTTACTTACTCCTAAAATCCTACCTAGCGAACAGACACTTCAGGGTAAAGCAGGGTGACCAGTACTCTGTCTTGAAGCCTATAAAAGCAGGGGTACCGCAAGGCAGTGTCCTAGGCCAAGTACTCTACCTGCTGTACACACGAGATCTTCCGCAACAGGAAAATACAACTGTAGCTACTTTTGCAGATGATACTGCTATCCTCTTTGTTGGAGATGACGCTGAAACTGCAACTCGCAATCTACAGACGTCCGCTAACAAGGTTGTCAATTGGACCAAGATATGGAGAATGAAACTCTCCAATAAGGGTGTGTCAATCGTGTGGACTTATACTCGAATTGCTTCCTTCAGCTCGCTTAATGTTCTCGGTTTGTTTCCGTAGACACGAGATTTGAGGAAACCCCACAGAAAAAAGTCACAGGTTGTTAAATCAGGTGACCTCGGAGGCCAAGGCATGTCCCCAAACCGTGAGATCAAGCTCTCTGGGAACATTTGGCACAATTTGTTCATCATTACTTTAGCTGAGTGAGGGGTTGCCCCATCTTACTGGAACCAAATGCTTACAGCAGGAAGTCGCAGTCTGTGTAACTCAGGTCTCAGGAAGACGTTTATCATCTCAACATAACGGGCTGCAGTCACAGTCACTGTTTTGCCGTTTTCCTCAAAAAAAATATGGACCAATCACACATTTGGACGATACTGCACACCAAACCGTCACTTTCGGACTGTGTAATGAAGTTGCTGAGGGTTTTCACTGGCATAATAACGACAATTTTGCCGATTGACAAAACCGTTCAAATGGAAATGAGCTTCATCACTCATGAACAGTACAGCATCTTCGTTAACTTCAAGCATTGAGAGCATAGACAAACAAAAATCATTGCGTTGTGGAAAGTCAGTTGGTTTCAGCTACTGGACAATTGCCAATTTGTATGGGTGGAATCTGAGGTCATGTTTGGCAATACGGCGAACTGTGGAACGACTTACTCTTAATGCTTGAGTTTGTTTTTGCACTGAGCGGCCTGGACTTGTTAGCAACGCCTGCCTCACCCTCTCCACACTTTTTGGGGTCCGTGCCGTGCGAGTAGGTCCTGGTGGCTTCTTTTTCATCACATTTCTAGTTGTTCAAAGGTCGTTGACCCACTTCAGAATCGTGTTACGGCTAGGGACAGCTCCATGACGGCCAATATTAAATTCATGCCGAAACAGTCTCTGGGACGCCACCACTGATTCACAATTTTTGAAAAAAGCTTCGAACGCGAACATGCGATGCATCACACCCCACTCAATCGTGATGTACACTAAATAGCACATCCTCACGGTTCGAACGGGACCCTTCCGATGACTCCACTCCACCTACCTGCCGAGTAATACCCATTCGAAAGAAAAACGTCAGGTTCCCGTGGACCACCCTGTAGTTGAGTAAATTGCAGTGGCAATTAATATGTTTTATTTATACGTACACACAACAAAATCTTTTCACACATCAAAACACATAGACACTATTTTCTTGAAAAATTTTTTAACACAACAATGATGATAAAATTAACACATAAATGATTTGCAATATGCCTACCAATACAAGATATTCAGATAGAAACATAATGTCATCTGGTAAGGAATGGCAGTTGATTAAAAATAACCTTTTTTTTTAAGGTTTAAGCCGCCCCTCAACCGGAACACGGTGGTCCTCGTTCGGATTTGACCTCAAAGTGCTTGCCCTTCAAATTTTCTTTCGAAATATGATTTGGGAATATTTTAGGATTATGATTCAGCAAAAACTAAAATCAAGCATTGAGCCGTTTTTTTTTTTTTTTTTTTTTAAATTCAGTTTTTAACTTTTTAATTGATACTTCAATCATGAAAACACGCTATAATCGCCAAAATTCAAAAAAAAAAATTATTTATGTGTCATTAATCATTATACAATAGAATCTTCATCTAGTTTCATAGTTCTGACCTATTTTGTGATCAAATATAATTAGAAAAATAAAAATAACAACATTTTAATGAACAAAATAATGATTATATTTGCATGAAGCTCTTAATAAATGCCTGTGAATATGCGTGTAGTATGTGCGTGTGTGTCTATGTGTATAGATGTGTGCGACTTTATAATGATTCATTATATAAATTTTAACATAAAATATATATCTAAATTGAATAGAAAATAAAAATAATGGCATTTCAACAGTTTACATATGCAGAGAATAATATTCGCATACAGCTCTTAATAAACGTTGTCCATATTCAGGATTGATTCGTGATACTTAATATTTGGCACTCGTCGCAGAAAAATCATGATGCACGGCCTCCATAGCCTGTTCACTGTAAAAGCCGAGGCTATTTCCGTGTTTGGTACAAAATCCTTCCACATGAAAGAAAACTGTGTGAACTTTTGGAGTGACGGGAATATCCAAAGATAAATATGATGCTTTGAATTCATTGATGTATTCAATGAATTTTGGATCCAGCCTGACTGAGAAAGATGCTTTGACAACTTCATTGAATTTCTGGTAAGCATCAACGTATTTTAAACAACCTATGCTACAGTTTGAACAACGCAACAAATCAAGTTTCTGTAGCAAAATGCGGCAACTATTGCCTTTTAACGAAGGGCTCCCATGGGTAACACCTTGTTCTCTCAAATGTCCAAAGAATTTGAAGCCGAAGCTCTTCTTTGGGCAGAGCGCTGTAGTGTTCAGCGTGAAATGACCCAAGGGAGCCTTTCGTTCAAAGGAAATAGTTTCCGCATTTTGCTACGGAAACTGGATTTGTTCCGTTGTAAAAACTGTAGCATAGGTTGTTTAAAATACGTTGATGCTTTCCAGAAGTTCAATGAAGTTGTCAAAGCATCTTTCTCAGTCAGGCTGGATCCAAAATTCATCGAATACATCAATGAATTCAAAGCAACATCGGCAACGGTTTTCTTTCATGTGGAAGAATTTTGAACCAAACACGGAAATGGCCTCGGCTTTTATAGTGAACAGGCTATGGAGGCCACTCATCATGATTTTTCTGCAACGTGGGCCAAATATAAAGTATTGCAAATTAATCCTGAATATGGACAACGTTTATTAAGAGATGTATGCGAATATAATTCTCTTCATATGTAAACTGTTGAAATGCCATCATTTTTATTTTCTATTCAATTTAGATACATATTTTATGTTAAAATTTATATTATAAACTCACACACAAGCGTACATAATAGACACACACGCACATAATACACGCATACTCACAGGCATTTATTAAGAGCTTCATGCAAATATAATCATTATTTTGTTCAATAAAATGTTGTTATTTTTGTTTTTCTAATTACACTTTATCACAAAATAGATCAGAACTATGAAACTAGATGAAGATTCTGTTGTATAATGACACATATATAACAAATAATAATTTTTTCTGAATTTTGGCGATTAAAGTATCAATTAAAAAGTTAAAAACTGATTTAAAAAAAAAAAAAAAAAACGGCTCAATGCTTGATTTCAGTTTTTGCTGAATTATAATCCTAACATATTCCCAAATCATATTTCGAAAGAAAATTTGAAGGGCAAGCACTTTGAGGTCAAATCCGATCAAGGAACACCGTGGGAAGGGTCATTAGCGGCATTAAAAGAACAAATCTCATTTCAAACAACAGTCTCATTTCAAAACGACATCCCCTTTGCAGTTTTAATGAAATCTGTAAATTTCGTAAAAACAGGTAGGGATGTTTATTTACTTCATCCACGTGTTTGTAAATGTTTTATCCCCAGTCAAACACCTACTTATTTGAAAAGCAGAAAATTGCTAATCTATAGGTTCAAACATGGAAAAGGATCATTAGTTAGGATCGGTACGTCGGTATTTTTAACCCAACTCGCCTTCACCCGCATTAAACCGTGTTCAACTTTAGTTTTTTAATTCATTTATTAATGTTATTTTTCAAAACCAGCACTACAGAAATTTAGTTTGTATAAGTGAGATTTAAATTCAATTTATAATTGTAAGAATGTAGACTCACACTCAGCCACAGCGCATACAACAACAAATGCTTCTGGCGGATGAAATAATTGCAGCAATCCGTTAAAAGATCTAATTTTTTGGATATGGACAGTCTGCCCAAGAGTGCTTGTCCGGTATGATGATTCGCCCCGCTCCTCCGACTGACGCTAGCAAACGGATTGCCAGGATTCCGGATGGATGTAAAACCACCTCAGCCCCCCCCCCCCCCCCCCCCCCCCCCGGTGTACTTTAGTCCTGCCCCTCATTTTCATAACTAGACTTCTCCACTTCAAACCATTGTTTTCTAATTTTACAAATATGATTTGGAATCGTTAGAATCCTCTCCTCCACATCGTTGACAAGTGAAACATCCTAAAATATATTTACAATACATACTTAATTGTGCTTTGAAAAAAGTTGAGGGGAAGCTCTAAAGTTTTTGCCTGGTCAATTCGCCAGTTAGTTTTGAAGAACAGATATGTAATTGAAAATAAGAAGAGCTATAGGTATAATGAGACTGTTGGACAAATTGAAGACGTGAGGTTTTGGGGGAGCCTTAAGCAATTACATTTTCTTGGAATTCTCATTAATTGTACATCCCGATGAATGAAAGGTAGGCACCTTCCACCAACTCATTCCACAAACCAAGATGAATCAGAAAACCATGCACTAAAAACTTGATATGTAGGGATCAAATAAAATCAAAGAGCGACCAGCACTTCCTTTTTCCTTTATTTTATTTTAAATTTATTAGAAGAGAATTTCCTTTCCATTTATTTTAGGATCCTTCAGGTTCGTAGTTGTCCATGACTGTCTCTTTCCTGAATAGGAATAGTTTGCGAAATATTTCGTTGTTGATTGTATAACATTCAAATGGGATCTGTTGGTCACATCAAACATGTACTTAACTACCGTTTAGGAACAGCTTACCTACTCTTATGTCGTTTTTTAATAAACTCCGAACTAAATAAACGATGTATGCTCCACATTTTACCAGTACCTATAGCTACGTGAAAATAACAATAAAAATTATCAGTTGACACACTTAAGTGACCTCCTGCCGTCACTCAGGATATTTACACCGTTGAGCTGAGGGTGAAACTCACCTCAACGCATTTTTTGTTTATGAATCCCGTTGAGTGTGCATTTGGGTTGCACACTCAGTGCGCCCTCAGGGTCGCCCTCAAATCACGTCCATGAATCGCACAGAGTGCATGAATTCCCTTATCGATACACTTAGGGGCCCGCTCAGACTTAATTCCCTTCTATGAATTCCGCCCTAATTGTTTGACAGGGACGAATCCAAAACTCCCACAGTGATTACTGATTACTATATTATTGCATCTAAGCCCTTCAACTTTCGATCAAAGTGTGTATCCGTATTATCAGTCGTACATGTGTTATAGTTTCTGGTTTTACCACAAATTAGATCATGGGGGGCAGAACTAAAGTTTTTACCTAGGCAAAATTTTTAAAACCACAATCAAGTAGTGTAAATCGATTTTAGGTTGATTAAAATGTCAACGATGAGAAAGAGGGGACTCTAAAGATTCAAAATCATATTTTTAAAGTTAGAAAACGATGGTTTGAACTGGAGAATTCTCGTTTTGAAAATGGGGGAGCAGGACTAAAGCCCCCCCCCACCATCAACCACACTGCCAACATGTCTGCGGATCCAAGAACAACTTTATTCTTTTGTTAATTAGTGCATCTTTTTATTCTAAAATTATGTGAATTTTATATTTTGTTATTATTCTAGGCCAAAAAATCTTTATTGTTATGAAATTATTTCTTATTTATACATGCCTAAGGGCCCATGAGGCCTATTTGTAAAATGATTGCCAATAAAGGTCTTATCAATGGACAGTATACAACTTTCAACTTGGTTGTTGAATTACTTCCACGTTTCTGAATGTGTTCTGATCTGAGTTGGAGCATACTTTCAAGAAAAAGTAGAAAGGGAAAAAACATCATAGCACACTGCCCATTTAATTCCAAACATTATTAATGAATGGTATATCATCCAGTTCCGTAGGTTTTTTGCTTAGAGTCTCAATGAGCGTTACCCATGGGTGCGAAAAAGGAATTTTAACTTATTTTTAAATGGAAGAAGATTCCATCCTAAGAAGTTTGGCATCAACCCCACTCTCCTACGATGAGCAGTTTTTATTCTACAATTTATCAAAGTTTCGCACACTGGTGACCTCAAAGCACCCCTCCCGCCTGGGCGGGATCCCCCTGCCCACTAGTGTGACGTCACCAGTGCAAACTTTGAAAAATCATAGAAAGAAAACTACTCAACGTAGGAGAATGCGGATGGTATCAAATTTCTTAGAATAGAATCTATTTTCATTTAAAAATATAAAATGAATACATGGGTATCGCTCATTGGAATACATGAATGCATATTCAATCACATGAACGAATAGATGTGGTGTGAGATAAATTTGGGTGTTTTTAATAATTTTTTTAAAATAATAATTATAATGCAGAAGAGGGATTTAAGGATTGTAGCCAAGTTCAACGATTTTTTACCCAACTGGTTAACGAGAAAACGGCCAAAACAAACATATAACACGGGATTGACTGTTTGCGAGCAGCTCACAACCTGCATGTAATGGGGCTCCGAATATGACAAGCTCGAGGTAGAGCGCAGTAAACAAGGACCTCACCGATTTGCTCTTCCTACGTTGTTGGGCAGTCGAGGCGGATACCAGTTTTTTTTTGCTTAGTTCTCCGTTTTTTGATTATTGGTATGTTTCTTTATTACAATGATTCATTTATTAATAATATAATTCTCATTTTTGACCAGTATTGATGAGATTGATGGTGCGGAAACAACTTGTAGAGCGAAAATGGGGATACCCAACGTATCAACACAGGGAAAAATCATTTCAACCAACATGTTCCTTAGGTCCTTCGCCCCCCGCGGCAGACCTTTTTAGTTCGGAGCCCCATTAGAGGATGAAATTTCAATAGGATTCTGCGCACAATGGGGAGGAGAAAGGAGAGAATGAATTTTGGTATAGGTTACATTGATAACTCTTGAACAATGGAATGTACTCAACATACATACCCATCTACCGAAATACCTACATCAGATTCGTTCGGTGGAGGAATAGAGAAAACGCTGGAACTACCTTTTTTTCCATTTTAATTTTTTTTATCCATCAGGTAAATGAATCGTGAGAGCTTCAAACCCATACGTCTCTAATGGGGAAATTCACAGAGTGAAGATGCCGGTAAGCTAAGTTATATAAGGGTAGATAGGTAGCAGCTAAGTATACCAACTTTTAAGTACCTAAGTACCAATAGGTTGAATAAAATTATGGCAAACTGTAGTAAAGAGCAAGTGATTAATGCATCAACAATCACAGTTCAGTAGCGAGGCATTTTATAGCTATTTCATTCAATAATCATACATACCCAAAAATCTGTAGCATCTTTCTCTCGCTGCAGGAGATCTTGGAAAGGTATACTGCAGTTGGCGACAAAATCGTCAGGAGGAATAGCAGCATCGTGAAAAACAGTTAGCCCAAGATTATCAGCGTTTTGCACATCGTGAACAAACGACTCATTCCACACAGGGTCGAAGGTTTTGGGTTTGGTGGATGATCGGTCCAAGTGGTTTTCATCCACATCAATTGAGACATATGGGTCAATCGGCTGATCTTCTGGCTTGCCGAAAGTCATCGTATGCCTTTTTTGAAAATCTGTGGGTCTCAACCCGCAAGCTTCGCATATTTTTACCCGCACGGTGCCACTGAACATTTGGCCTGATTGACTAGATAGAAGTGGTCAGATCACTTGATAATGTAGCAAATGAACCACATGCGGGTTTTAGAAGTGTAATTCAACAAATGAGACATAACTGGTATCCATAGAGGGAGATTTCAACAATAACTCACTGCCCTGAATGTTATAATCAGGTATCATTTGACAAATGTTGTAGTTTGTTGGCTCTGGACGAGTGCAACGGAAGCACGACCACTAATACACTTGACAGCACTTTCAATATGACCACTGAGGGAACTTAATGGAAAAAATAACAAAGAAACCGTTAATAACAATGATAAAATGTCCCCGATGAGAAGAGCAATGGACCTTGGTTCATGGATCGATAAATTTCCAACTCGGAGTCGGAGCTCGGGCTGATTCGCCTAGAGTTGAACAGCTGATTCTCAGATTCGCTCACATGCACTTCATTGTGACCAACACTGTAGATGAAGAACTTAGGAGAACCGCGGAGCCACTAGCAGTTGAATGTAATGTCGCCACTGACGAAAGAAATGCAAAGAAATTTCACCACTAGGTTGCGCACCCGACTGTCGACGCCCTTATCGGATCATTAGGTAGGTAGGTACCTACCCACTATTCAATTTCCACCAATTTTATCACCAAACCGTCATACTAGTCTGGGACCGAAACTAAGTGTCCATCGATAGAAAATGTTGGAAACTATATTTTTAATATCTAGGTAGTACTAGGGTGGTTCAAAAAAGAAAAAAAAAAGTTCTTGGATTTCTTGTCCCCATTGTTTTTTTGCTTCCTCGGTATGTCAGGATGACCCTCCTAAATTTTTAGCAAAAAATTTTAATCCTAACCACTTTACCTGGGTCGATTTTGGCCAGTTATTGACCGCTATCATAAACCAATCTTCAAATTGGTGCCAAGGTGATGATTTGACGGACGGATTTCAATTTTTTTTGGTCAATTGCTGGGTTTTTGCATGCGCTGAACACAATGAACTTATTTATTTTACGCTCCGTCCACTAGTTATCCGGTAAACTGGCAGAGGGCGCTGCTTGAAGATAAGTAAAAATCGAAAATTTCATCGAAAATGCTGTCGCCTGGTTAAGAATTGTACTAAAAACATGCTATAATGGTCAGATAAATATGCTTTGGCATGTTCGGAACATGATTCCGTTTTTCACTTCACTTTTCCGCCGATGATTGCTTCGTTTATCGGCCATAAACCTCAAATTAATTGTCGGGTAATAGACAAATTCACCCTAATTTCACAGGAAATTATGTCGCGTTGATAATTTAAGGTCCCAAAATACCTTGTGTCCATAAAATTTGGTATTTTTCAGGATACTCGATACAAAGCCGTTGGTAATTTGGCAAGGAATTGAACCGGCATTGTACTTATTCGCTTAACGACCCGATACCATTGTACAAGCTTTTACACGTGACCGATACCACTGAAAATAGCTAACCCTACGCTCAAACGATCCAATCACAGTTCAGACAATTCAGAACTACGAATTTGACCCTGGAAAACCGATAGACACTAAGCTATATTTGGCAAATAAGTACAATGCCGGTTCAAGTCCTTGCCAAATTACCAACGGCTTTGTACCGAGTATCCTGGAAAATACCAAATTTTATGGACACAAGGTATTTTGGGACCTTAAATTATCAACGCGACATAATTTCCGGTGAAATTAGGGTGAATTTGTCTATTACCCGACAATTAATTTGAGGTTTATGGCCGATAAACGAAGCAATCATCGGCGGAAAAGTGTAGTGAAAAACGGAATCACGTTCCTAACATGCCAAAGCATATTTATCTGACCATTATAGCATGTTTTTAGTACAATTCTTAACCAGGTGACAGCATTTTCGATGAAATTTTCGATTTTTACTTATCTTCAAGCAGCGCCCTCTGCCAGTTTACCGGATAACTAGTGGACGGAACTTAAAATAAATAAGTTCATCGTGTTCAGCGCATGCGAAAACCCAGCAATTGACCAAAAAAAAATTGAAATCCGTCCTTCAAATCATCAGCTCGGCACCAATTTGAAGGTTGGTTTACGATAGCGGTCGATAACTGGCCAAAATCGACCCAGGTAAAGTGGTTAGGATTAAAATGTTTTGCTAAAAATTTAGGAGGGTCATCCTGACATACCGAGGAAGTAAAAAAACAATGGGGACAAGAAATCCCAGAACTTTTTTTTTTTTTTTTTTTTTTGAACCACTCTAAGAAAATCTTCGTTATATGCACAAAATGGTAGCATTACAAATTCGGCTAAAATTGACATTTTAAAAATTTCTCCCTTGTTTCCTAAACCATGCATAGAATAGAAATATTCGTACGTACCAATAAATAAGGACTCGTTTCACCAATTTGTTGAACCGAGTTCAAGACGCGGTTCGACTATTGAACAGAGATCATCTGCAATATTGGGTATCACCAACGAAGTTCAAGGCATTGTCCAATCAACTGATGGCGTTCAGTGTTAAACATTCGATCTTGTCCGGATACAGGGGCGTTAACTCGGATCCTCGAACTCGACTCCCCACCTCCTACATTTTTTGGCCAAAATTCACGTGACGTGCTCTTTATTTATATTATTGCTTTGTCGCGTGTTTATAATTTATCAAGTGTTAATGGCAAGCAACGAACTGTACTACTGGAACGCTGTCTACGCATTGAGCGGCGGTCGGGCAGGTGGAGAGGCTCACCACCCCCGTGTGAGACACTGATACAACTACTCACATTCAAAAGCACTGGGAATTTTCAATTTTAGTTCAATTTTGATGATCTTTTCAGGGATTGCGCGGATCAGCTTCTAGATGATCCCTTATAAATTTCATTGCAATCAAATCAATAATGATGTGTGCGCAAGTGCAAACTTTAATTTCATATAACATCGTTTTCTTACAATCTAGGAATTCAATTTTGTTGAAACTCGGAGGGTAGAACGGTTATAGGTACTGTAGTGGATTTAGATAAGTTTGGCTGGGAGTCGGGAGACCAAGTGGTACGTCCTGAAAAGTTCTGTTAGGTTGGTTATGTGGGTTATAACCTTGGTCGTGACCCGACGGAAGGTACGAAAAAGTACTCTTATTTACCCGAGAGTTATCCAATCTTTCTGGATAGGACGCACTCGGGCTGTAGGATGAGTTCGCCTCGATCCGAGCCTCTTGCGGTCGCTCAGTGTGATAATATTTTGTTGGGGAATATTCAGGCCTTAGTTGTATATTTTGATCATGAGACGAGACCGTTTGTTTAGGGTACTGAAAAGTACCTTCATATCCGTAGGACGGATGTATGTTCGAAGTAAGTTCGAAGGCGCTCGAGTCAGCGAGGTATCCAGAGGACAGCTGCGTAGAAAGCTCTGCTTTCGTCAGGAAACCTTCCTTATTCTCTTTTGATATAGAATGATCAAAAAGAGCTTGGTTTGGCCATGTTTCAGGCGGATAATTGAGAACAACATCCTTTAAGGGGTTGCTCGTCGAATCTTCGAACGGTCCAGGATGGCGGGAGCGTGGGCGCTCCATCATCTGGTCACGTGAGATTGGAATGCAGGAGCGGGCAGCCTGGTGAGCAGTTCCCGCCCGTTCTGCCTCGGAGCTCGCGCTCCGGACAGCGTAATGAGCTTCCCCTCCGTCGAGGGGGTGGAGAAACGAGGTCTTTTCCTCCCGCTCTGTCTCGGAGCTAGCGCTGCGGACGGCGCTCGGAGCATCTAACCCAGCCAGTGGGTGAAAAGACGGGGAACGTTCCATTTTTGAGGAACTCCCTTGAATTTACTGGTTCTGTTAATGAACCAAAAAATTTCTCAGGGGACTCTCTAGTCGCAGGTGACCGGGTCCTCCTGCGTAGCTCTAAAAAGAACTCCCTTGAGCAGTTAATCAAACCGTATGAGGTGTTGATTACCTGGCGTTCTCCCACGGGCGACCAAATGAGCGGATCAGTTTGGTCCGGGCGAAAACGTCTCGGATACCCCAGCGGGCGTACAAGAAAGTGTAAAACCTTTTGTACCGGGTGATATCCTGCCTGAAGAAACGCTGGTAGTAAGTAGCGCTGAAAAGGGCTAGACTTGACGCTACCAGGGAACTCGAAGTGTAGAAAAGTGTGTAGAAACTTCGTCGGAGAGAGAAGAGTCATCAGCCGTGGTAATTAGTTGAATGAATACGCCCGGTCCAGCTCGTCATATTTATAGGGGGAGGCTGTCTCTGATTGGCCCGGGCTATTGGCCGCTTTATGGTTAGTATGCAAATGAGCTCGCTCATTTTTGGCTCGGCCGGGCTGTCTCCTGATTGGTTCGCTTAGCTTCTCTCGCGCAGTAGGTGTTTCCTGATTGGTTCGCTTAACTTCTCTCGCAATAGGTGTTTCAGATTGTCGAGTTAATTTGCTAGCTTCGTCCTTGATCCTCGTAGAGGTCATTTGGTTGCTTTTTCGAGTTGATGTTCTCAAGGCAACTTCCTCGTGTCGTCTTGCCAAGCCTCTCTCTTGCAGTAGGTGTTTGGCTTGGCGAGTATTTGTCTTTATTTCGTCCGTGATTATGATTTTCTCGTAATCTCCCGGGCGAAATGTATTATTTTGTTTGGACGTAGCCTGACGTCTTTTGTATGAAGTTCTATCATGAGAACTTATTTTTGGTGGTGATTTCACCACAGGTACATTTCAGAAAATTGCCCTATGATTTTTATTGCGATTGATTGAGAAATGACCATCGTGCATGCGCATAACTAAAACTGGTTGACACACATGAACCTCCGAGACTAATGAACCGATTCTGATGAAGTTTTTAGAGATTGTGTGGGTTAGCTTCTATATGGTTCCCTATAAACTTCAATAGTGTCAGATCAACAATGGCATAAGCGCAAGCGTAAACATTAGTTTTGTATACAGTCGATTTCTTAAGACCTACATAGTAGTCCGATTTTATTCAAATATGGAGGGTAGTTGCATAAAGGTTTCAGGAAGATGTCGTATGCATTTTATAGTTTTATGATATTGTAATAAATGTTGAACATATGCAAAACTAAAGTTGGTTGACACTTGTGAAACTCCAAGATTAGTAGACTGATTTTGGTCGAGGCAATGGCTGGCTAATTATTTGCATCCCAACCCTGTATTTTATTTTCAAATATCTACCTACTGTACCATTGAGAAATAGGTAATATATATTTTTTTCAATTGAATGATATTGGGGGATGACAATAAATCTTGATGGGAAGTGTAATTTCGCACTTTTCGTTCAGCCAATTAAAAAAAAAAAAAAAAAACCTGAAAATAAATGTAATCCGAAGAATAGCTCATTCGATTACACTGCGTAACTATAACTGCTTTCCCCATATATCTGTGTAAATGTTTCTCAGACTAATTTATTTTAAATCTCTAGTTTCTGAGTAAATTTGTGTGTGTGAGGCTTTATCTAACGTTTCTTTCATGAATACGTTAGGTGAGAAGGCGATCTCTTCGCGAGGATCGAGCCTTGGGCCGTCGCTAGGAACAGCGGACGAGTCGAGCAGCGGGTAGGGAGCGCTGCGTGGGCTAAGAGGCCCGGCCGCGCCGTGTTCCGCCTCCCCTTGCATGAGGAAATAGGACGGGCGGCGCTCCATCGAAATATCCGAGTTTATTAACTCGTTTTCGATACCTCTACGTATAGAAATAGAGGGTTTGGAAGGTGGACTCGCTTGACAGAGCTTCTTTCCTTTGCTCGGATGTCAGGGTCCTACCTTGTAGTCTTGAAAAAGACTTCCTTGGACGATAAATTAGAGCGGATGAGCAGAGTAATTTATCGGCGTGCCCACAGCGGTCGGTAACGAGCCTAGTGCTACGAAACCCGGGCGACACGTCTCGGAACGTCCCAGCGGGCGTACGATCTAATGAGAATATCAATAGATGTACCGGGTGGCGTCCTGACAGAAGAACTACGTTGGGCAATGAGCAGGATGAATAATCACTGGACTCGTAGATGCCAATGCGAGATCTGTGTGGAGAGAAGGTATGCCTTGTAGAAAGCAGTAGGAAGCCGTTCTGAGATGAACTCGGGAGCAGAAGGATCGTCAGCGTAGAGCGTGTAGAATCTTCGTACTTCAGAGTGTAGTCGTCGAGAGCGGAGAGTGGAATGAATTTCGGAGGGCTCCGAGCGGGGTAATTATAGGGAGGTGGCCGCCTCCTGCCGCCTCCTGATTGGTCCGCTTAATTTCGTTAATTCAACTGTGTAATCTCATTGGCTCGCACATTGTTTTCTCAGTATCTGCGAGTATGATAGCTGAGCTGGTCCTCCGGGGTGGTTTCCCCACGTCCGTCGCTGCGACGGGGTCCCTGGAGGTGGCTTACGAGCGTCCGTTGCGGAGACGGTGGCCTTGAGTTGTCTTCCCTGCGTCCGTCGTTTAGACGGGGTCCTCACTAAATTTTAAAGCTCATTATGAATAAATGATGATATTTGTTAGGCTTCACCAAATATTTTTTGTGTTAAATCCAAACTAAATAGCGATAAAAAAAATAATAAATAAAAATTCTGAAAACTCGGAATAAAGGGAAAATATACCTACCATGAAAATTTGACGACAATGGCAAAAGCAGTTGTCATTTTTGGATTAAGCACCCCAAAAAACAAGAAGAAAACAAATTTTGTAAACCTGTATTATTAAAAAAGAAAAATAAATAACAATAATATAAATCCAAGATTATCTCAACAAAGGTATTTCAGGATAGTATCTATCACTTAATAAATATTTATCATCTACTTTATTATAATAATTTAACTTATGTATGGAAAGTTTGGAACGACAAAACTGAACCATGGTTCTAGCTGTAACCTGTACTAAACATTTTCGACCCAAAATTTGAGAAAAAACTAAGGAGGTGGCGAGGGGTAGTGAGCCCCCACGGAGTAGGAGGGTGTAGGAGGACCGTAGGAGGGTGGCTTTGAACTGGGCGTGTTGTCATTCCAGTAGTACCTATAGTTCCTTGAAGGCAAGAGCTCTCGCTGAGTTTTTTCTCTCATTAATTTGTCTTTTCTTCTCTTCTTTTTTTTTGCCACTTCTTTCAACAAAAAGTCAATTATTAATAATTTCATTTGATTTCCAATGACGATAATAATGAATATTGGAGTAGACGAGATAAGAGAGAAGGGAGGTTATTCAATTTTACTCACCTATGATGTAAAGTAAAGTTTTCATGCACGTTAGGAAGAGCTCCTATTGTGTTTTTAACTTTGACCAATCTCGATATTGGTAAAAACTGGGATTGAATTCCTCAGCTAATTTTTCCCATCTCGTTTTCAGAGTGGAACGATTAAGCATTGGGTTTTTTTAGATTCTTGAGTATCAAAATGGTTATGTATGAGGTCTAGGAGGTTCTCTTTCTCCGAGTGGGAGAATGCCAGTTCCCTATGCTTCCTCTTTGATTCCATCAATAAATATAAATAATCTCATCAATCAACAGAAAAAGCACAAACCGAATATGCATTTGCGGGAGACCCTGTGCATAGGCACCAATGATGAATGAGCCATTATGACGTACGACGTTGCTAACGTCACGTACTCTTGGGTACAAAAAACTCTCTATTATAATAATTGTGTTTGTTCATTGGGTAGATCCACTTCATTTCACTTCTAACATCCATGGCGGCCATGTTCCATGTTGGTGGTGAGCTTATCATTGCTATCATTGTTTTCTCGTGGGTCGGTATCTCAATATGATAAGAGTAGTTGTACCTTAGAATAAGATAAGATTTGTCAATGTTTTTGGGCTATTATTGTGTTTTCATTGAAGTATACCTTGATGAACCGATTATGCAGTTGTGTAGTCACTCAGCATGACTTCCGAATATCCTGGACAGTAAACTCCGACTATGGAGTTGAATTGATTTGCCCATTTTTTCATTTATTGTGATGTGGACCTTAAATAATCCGGACATTTGCAGCAGTAGTGCAATTTGACATTGCAAGGTATTGATTGAACTCCTGAAAATGTGGTTTTTGTACATACTTGGTTGGTTCGCTCTCGTGATCCAGATTGTGTTCTTCACTATCGGATTGGGTAAGGAATAACACTGTAAACTTCGAAATTTATCTATTTTCACAGTTGTATATATCTTTAATTGAATACAAATAATAGCCCATTGTGCTTCAGTTAATTTGGTTAAGAATGATTCAACTTGGGTACAAAAAAAAAAAAAAAAGAGCGCCGTCCCCGTACAAAGTCGAGTTAACTCGAAAAGTCTCGCAATAAAAAGTTCGCTAACGCTTACAAAAATATTCATGGATACGCTCGACAAATCGAGCATCATTTTCAAAACATTGGTCTACTCTCTCTATAATCATGAATTTTGGGAGAATGAAGCAAGACACTTCTTCATTTTCCCTTATTTCCTTCAAACCCTACAATCTAAAAAATGTAAATCTGTTTCAGCGCATCTTAGAAAATGAAGCTTTTAAATAATGGCTCTCAGAATGTTGAAATGAAAATGCTCCAATGTCCATATAGAAATTCGTTTTGAGGCTTTCATAAACAATGGGGCTCCGAACTAACCAAGTCAACCGCTAGGAGCGGTAGGGAGCGAAGGACCTAAGAAGCATGGTGGTTGGCATGAGTTTCCCCTTGCTGATACCTTGCGTTACCCCTTTCCCCTCTACAATTCGTTCCCTCACTATCAATGTCATCAATACTGGTCAAAAATGTGAATTATATAAATAAAATGAGGAAACACAAACAAACTCTTTGTGTATGTGTGATTCAAACCGTTAAAACCCTCTCGTGATTTCCCCTCGAATAAAAAACCTTCACTTTCATTATTCTTGTCTGTTTCTCATATAATCCTTCATTAAGTACGTTTCGTGAACTAGAAATCAGGTGGAACTACCTCCTTGAACCATCTCAAACAGTCGGTGAATCACAGAGCTGTTGGAAGCACATCCTCCCTGAACCGATGCATGCTAACGTGTAAAATAAATTATATTTCTCCTTTCACATCAATCGCAACAAAATCACTGCAGCCAATAACGCTGATTAATATATGGACTATTAGTTTTCAAATGGCATGAAATGGGGAAAATGCGAAATTCAATGACTCCAATAAAACAGACAAATAGATACGATTTTATTAATATGCTTTTTCTATATAATTGACTTACATGTTTATTTCCCCCTTTTTTCTGCAGCTGCAGGGCTGTATTATGTAGCCGAGCTGGTAGAGGAGTACACAGTGACATCTAAAAAGATAATCACTTGGATAACGTTGGTAAGAAATTCAAAGCTATTTGATACTTTCGCCTTACTCCTAGAGCATGTCTAGATTGTTATTTAAGAGTAACCACTCAACATTCAACATTGTTATTAACATGGAAAGTGAGATTGAGTAATGACTTTCTTGTGGCCCCTGCAGCCTGCAGCTTAGGTAATAATTTATTAGAAGAGAAGGAGTTTGATTGGATTGAATACACATGGCAAAATATCTAGTATTGGATTCCTTGGTTTAAGAAACTGGAGTCTTTGGAAACTGCTAGAAAAGTTCTGGCTCAGGAAGCTTATACTAACCCTTTCGGGTCTTCAGTCAACAAATTTGTTCCATTAAAATCATAATGTGGGCCTCCAGGCAAGTATTTCGTTTCTCATAGAAATTTAAACTAGGCAGGATTTTTCTGGGGCCTACCATAGAGCTCTCTAGTGGTTTCTGTGTTACATACTAGGTTATATAATTTTTCAACAGGTGTTGAAGTACTGTCATGAGTTGTCAAGTATTGCCAGCAGTATTTTTAGGCAGTGACTGCCTCCCCAACGATTTTTAGTTTTCGAAACTTCCGCTACAGCAGCGCCTCAATTTTTATTAATCTATGTCCGCTGCTTAAATATAGATTAGTGGGACAAATAGATCAGAATGATTTGTGTAGTTTGGTGGTCTGGATGCTCGCAAGCTCGCATCTCAAAAATACATAACATCAAGTAGGTAGTCAATCCATTTGTGAAAATTCATATTAGTTGGACATGCAGGTCAGAATGACGTTTTAGAAGTATATTTCGGAAGTTGTACGAGCTAAAAAAAATGACCATGCATCAGGACTCGAACCCACGACCTTCGTCTAACAGACTGGTATCATAACCAATGGGCTACGCCACAACTATCGTTTCAAGAAACAATCACAGTACTTCACTACTCAGTAGGAAATACACCGACTGAAGTGCCACAATAGTTGAAGTTTTGAAAACTAAAAATCGTTGGGGAGCTAGTCACTACCATATTTTTATCAGTTTACACTCCGTATTAGAGGCTTAATGTTCCAATACGCCTCGTGTATCACTGTGTTTTTCTTTCTTTGCATTTTCTTCCAAAATTATAAATAGTTTTTTTTTTCAACTTTTGGCTAATGATGTATTAATAAAATAGATATTACAATGTAAAATCCCCCCCTCCCACCATCCTTCCAATAATATGTTTCCTTGAGTAAATATTAATGAAAATTTAATGATTATGATATATATATATATATATATATTATTTATGAGAATGAAACTCCGTCTGTTTGTTTGTCTGTATGCGCTATGCTCGGCAAAACGGCTGAGTGGCGGGCGTCTAAGAGTGGCTGGATCTTCTTGGGATTTTCCGAATGGGTATATAAGCGATTTTTAAATTTTCTAATCCCACCCGTGCCATGGGCCGTATGGCGGGAGGGGGTGGGAGCCCGGTTTAATGCGCGCTTTTTCCACTTCCCCGCTTCCCCTACCCCTCTAAACGGCCGTCAAAAATTCCGGAAAAATACCGGTTTTGTAGGTTTTTCTAGGAGGAAGACGACGGCGCAATCGGATCGCGGAAAAAGTGTCGGGAAATTCGTCAAAAAAATTAAAGAGTACCGACCCGTTTTCTCGAAAATTCTGACGAAAAACTTGGGTTTTTCCCATTAAAATATACCCCATAAATTTACGTTTTTCGGGACGGTGTTTGCGGGCGAAATACAGGTTTGATTCCATCGAATCTGAATCCGAAATCGGATATCGAAAAAAGTGACGGGAAGTTGGTCAAACTGCGAGGGGAAGCGAGGCAAAGCGATTAAAATGAGAAGTTAATTGAGCCCGCCGCCGTTTCACAATGTTGCAGCAGGCCTACGCACATAAAATAATGGCCTACCTATAGAAAAATGGAACTGGAAACAAATGCGTACAAACATTCGACATCTGACTGTACTGTTAGTACTGAAGTGTTCTTAAAACTATACTTTTCGTGGTTCCACATTATGTGCTGCGTTTGATAGTCATTTCCAACAGAAAAAAAGTCTGCCAACTTGGGTGGGCAGTATAACTTCCTCACACATTTAAACATGGCCTCTCTTTATCAAATCTAATAAACTTTTCATGGTTACACGATGTTTTATAAGGTGTAATTTGTTTGTGAGAATTTCCAACAGAAAAAACCGTTTGGCAAGTTGGGTGGGCAGTATAACTTCCTCACGCGAGCGAAGCGAGCACCATCTCCTACAGACGTTAAACTTACCTCTAGGGATCTACCGTTTCCGAGCGAAGCGAGCAAATCCACTACATGTTTCAATTGTAATACACCTGAATGGCCTACCTACCAAAACACACATTCATGCTGCTCCATCGCATGAATACAGCCACACCTTGCGAGCCAAGCAAGCAACTTAATGGGGGAGTCCGGGGGGGACTCCAAAACGAATACGTTTATGTATACTATTCACTCTTTCATCAACAATCTCAATTGCCCCATCTCCCGAATTCAAGAATGGAGTATGTTAATGTATTATGAAGCTTTGGTGCTTGTAGAGTCAGTCTATGAATGGCTTATCTCAATGTCTGTCGTTGCCACTGAGACAAAACATTTAGGAATGACCCTAGATGAACAACTGTGATGGAAGAAGCATATGATGAAAAAAATTGGAAGTGGTACTAAAATCAAGAAGTTTGTTTGTTGGTGCCCCAAGATGGGCACACAATTGAAATTGGCTGTGCAACACGAGTTAGCTCTGTGCAAGCAACTCTTGGGGCCCTTACAGATTATAGAGATTAGCTGTTGGTATGAACTTCAATAAGATCATCCAACGATTTTCAAACATTTTGCAAATGGAGTAGATATTAATAACAACAGACTTCAACAAAATCTTAATGTGGAAACTGTATATCATACTATATAGAAAATCACCATTGCTGATCTAGTGAATAAGAAATTAATATGAACAAGCACTCCGTTTCCTAAACAACATGCTTAGAAGACTAAAATGAAAGCAACAGCGAATGTGATTGAAATAATGTGGTGTTAGGTACTTGACATTTTATGTGGTTGATATTTGATCAATGGTCCTTGGTAGCAGAGTGGTTTCAAGGTGAGTAACCTTTCATTCATCAAGGTGAGTAACCTGCCAATGTTATCTCCATGAATGAAAATATTTTCCTGTGATACAGCCCACGTTTGTTCGTTCATTGTTTGGTCAATTGCTTGCTGACTGAAGTTGATTAGCTGGTCTAAACTGCAGAGCATACATACATACCGTCCTCAGCTGTCTCACTCCATTAATCCCTGATTAGGTAGTTGTCACTACCGCCTAAGTTCTTCGTCTCTGCTTACCACCCCCACTCCCTCTGCACAGTGGTTAAAAAACATGAATTTAGTAGAGCAAAATAGAAAATTTTCCAAATGCTAAAAAACGATAGTTGGCTTTTCATATGACAACCGATCTACCTACGTAATGCAAGCAATGGAAATGCTGTGTCTCACAGCTTGATATATTAGTTACTTGACCATAAGGGTGAAGGCCAAGTATCGCAGTCAGATCTCATATATCTAATTTTTCATGAAATAACCCGTATGTGTGAACATATGCATCCGTGTGTGTCACTCGTATGTGTGATGTATGCATGTGTGGATGGGTTCATTTATATTTTTGAGTTGCTGGGGTAGGGTGTTTGGGGGTGTCTTTATCTCTTTGAAGCTTCATCATTTCCCTACTCAAGTCACGGTTATATGTCCCTGTCTGTCATGCAGAACCCAATGGGTGGCAGAAAGACCCTCTGGCCTATTAGGAGAGAGGGCACATATCAATGAGTCTCCCTATTATATTGTGTCTCCTTGTTATGGTCAGAACCAAGCAGACCCGCATAACCCCCACCAGCCCATTGGCATGTGAGGTTCTTTCTAAGGGAAGCACTTGGGGGCTCCCCAAGCTTTGGCCTTCACCTATCCTCCCCCCCCCCCCTCCACCACCGCAGTGAATGCCCATCAAATGTGCACATTGGGATAGAGCCTCTTTAGTTCCAAGTGTGATCTCAGTGCCCAATTCTGGCAGGAGCATCCCATAGAAACTAGCACTGCTAATGATATTCCGGGAGGATGGCTATGGTATGCTCCTGAGGATTTCCAGTGGATGTCACCAAAGAAGGTGGCTGTGCGTAATGGGGTACATAATATATATATGTATTTTCGCAGCAACGTTTTCCCATGTTGGCACTTTCTGCCATTCAATCCCTTTGCCTCAGGCCCCACTGCAAGCAGCTTGCCCTGGATGGAATCCTGGCAAATAGCCAAGGGGACTCTCCCACTTCTCCTACAGGTGTGGGGCAGCAACCGGCCATTCTGCTAACACCCCTGGGACCTCTGGTCTTCTTTCTAATCTGAAGGCTGAGCTGTTGAGGATCTGAGTGCAGGTTTGCAATCTGGACGGTTATGAGAGGGCCTACCTGCAAGATCTGACGAGGCGGGCTATTAACTCATTCAGGACAGATGACATCATATGCTGTCATGGTGGACTTTATGGTGGCTGGGTGAGTGTATATGATGTCATGGACCCATTATTTTGAGAACGCCATGTGTGTTGCCCGTCTGGGTGCTAAGACCTCTTTTTGAGCGCCGAGTTGAATGGGTTAAGGCTGGAGACAGCTTGGAGGACGAGGTCATAGCCTATGTACTGAGGAGGTTTCTACAGGTTGAGGAAGGGGCACAGTGCCAGGAAGAGGTTCCTCCTTCTATAGTATCTCATGGAGGTCGCAGAGTGCCTAAGCAAGTGGTGGGAATACCACAGATCATGAAGTTGTGGAGGAAGCATCCGGCTCGTGTAGCTGTGGAGGTGCTGGAGGGAGCTGGGAATGAACAAGTTTTCACCCTTCTTCTCTTATCCCTGTCCCATTTGTGTTAGAAATTAGGCGGCACCTTAGTGCCGACTTCATAGGGGTGGCTACCATTGTTGTACTTGGAACTTGGACAAGCAGAAGCTGCACCTACTTTGTACATACATTCTCCCAAAGCTATCCTATGAGTTATTGTGTGGCATGCTTACTGTGAGGAGGCTGCTTGAATAATATCATGAAGTTTGCTCTGGTTCCCACCTGGTTTCTCAAATACTGGTGGTCTTGGTTTTGTCTCCCTTTCAGCCTGCATCCCATCTCTTCACTCATGGGGTTCCAAACTAACAAGGTCCGCCGCTAGGGGGCAAAAGACCTAACGATCATGGTGGTTGACATGATGTTCCCCTTGTTGATACCTTGCGTCCCCCCTTTTTGCTCTATAATTCGTTCCCCGCACCATCAATCTCATCAATACTGCTCAGAAATGAAAATTAGTTGTATTATTATCAAATAAATTATTATAATAAAAAACACACTCACAACCGTTGAAACTGACATTTTGGCGCAGTAGTTACCGTTTATGTGTCTTGAAAGAATATTGGTTCTCATAGTTCAATTCTCGATTGAAAAAAATGAAGGTTTCCCAAATCAGATAAAATTTGCTTCTCAAAAGGGCAAAGCAAAGGGCAAAGGGCTTTTCATGTCTCAACCCATAATTCTTTAAAAAGCTCAGGCATATGTCCAATAGGAAATTTAATGGTCCCTCCAATGGTATCCTCAAATTTGAATTTACAAAGCGAATTAAGGAAGTTATGATTGTTTTAGTGACAAAAGGTTGAAAACTCACAACAATCTTAAAAATTAAATTAGGTACTCGAAAACTACGCGAAAACTTATCGTTAAGAAAAAAAAAAAAAAATCTCTTGGAGGAACTTTCAATCAGAAATGAGCTCTAGGATTGACCCCTGAAGTACTGACCACCTTATCAGGGACACCCAGTAAATCTATTGGCTTTCCATGAACTTTTATATTAAACGCTATATTATAATTTCACTGTGAAGTAATCAGAACATTTTCCTGAGTACTGCATTCAATTTACTTCAATTAAGCAGGTATAATTAATTATTTATTTGATCTATGTTTCAGGCTGTTCTGGCTGTTTACGTCTTATTTATTATCTTGGAAGACTTCTCATACTACATGATAATCTGTGGGATCATTAGTCAATTTGCTCATCTATCCATACTGAAGAATTTTCCCTATGTGGATGTGTTATCTCTCCATTTCATCATAGCTGTGATACTGTTTTTCGTCAATCACTATTTCGCATTTGCATATTTTGCATCAACCTATTATCCACTCTCTGAAGTAAGTTACTCATCTGTACATTTTTGTTTTTCACGAATCTCAATAGAAAATGAGGCTATTGCAAAAGCTCCAAAAATTTTAAATACAAAAATTTCTCTTTCCCAAACATTTTAAATACAAAAATTTCTCTTTCCCAAAAATTTCTTCATGGAAATTCGCTTTGAAGCATTATGAAAAGATTCATATATTTTAACGTTTTTCGTTATATATATAATATTTGAACAAACATTAAACATTATATAAATATATATAAAAAATTTATAAAATACTATAAAAATATCTAAAAAATGAAAATAAATGTATATAATGTAAATAAATGTTATATATGGGTCATTTCACGCGAACGGCCAAACTTTTTTTTTCGATATTTTTTAAAAGTCCTGATTTTCTAGTATGCTGTACCCATTGGTAATACAAGCTAGGAGCCAAATTTTCAGACCCCTTCTTCGTCCAGCCTTTTCTCTACAACTTCCGAAGTTTAGGGGTGTGCGCCAAACACTAACTTTTGTTTTAATTGCTCAACCGTTATTGTGCCCAAAAAAATAAGTAAGGGGGCCAATTCTTATGGTAAATCGTCTGCTCTTTCTGGTAGTCATGTCTAATTTTACAAACAACTTAAGCTTCCTCATGAAAACTCAAAATACAAACTTCTTTTTCACATTTCATCAATTTCGCATTTTTTGAAAAAAATTTTTTTGATCTTAAATCATACCTACCAGTATGTAGAATACGAGGTTAAGAGGACTTAACCTTTGTACTCCCAAAAAACGTAAGCTTCCCCATGATAACTGAAAATAAAACTTTCATTTTCACATTTCATCAATTTCGCATTTTTTGAAGAAAAAAAATTTTTGATATTAAATCATACCTACCAGTATGTACAATACGAGGTTAAGAGGACTTGATGGGCCGACAAACGGTTTGTCGCCAGAAGTACTTAATGTACTTCCCAAAAAACGTAAGCTTCCCCATGAAAACTCAAAATACAAACTTCTTTTTCACATTTCATCAATTTCGCATTTTTTGGATAACATTTTTTTGATCTTAAATCATACATATCAGTATGTAGAATACGAGGTTAAGAGGACGTAATGGACCGACAAACGGTTTGACGCCTGCGGTACTTAATGTACTACCAAAATAAAAGAAAAATTGAATTTTCATGATAAAATTTGCACCTATCTGATGTGCCGTCAAATGTGAAGTTAGTTCTAAGCAAATTTGATAAACTGGGGACTTCATAATGAAAACTCAATTTTTATTTTATTTAGGCAGTACAGGCCGTACATAAAGTACCGCTGGCGCCTAACGGTTTGTCGGCCCATTACGTCCTCTTAACCTCCTCGTATTCTACATACTGATAGGTATCATTTAAGATCAAAATATTTTTTTTCTTCAAAAAATGCGAAATTGATGAATGTGAAAAAGAAGTTTTTATTTTGAGTTTTCGTGAGGAAGCTCACGTTTTTTGGCAGTACAGGCCGTACATTGAGTACCGCTGGCGTCAAACCGTTTGTCGTCCCATTAAGTCCTCTTAACCTCGTATTCTACATACTGATAGGTATGATTTAGGATCAAAAATTTTTTTTTCAAAAAATGCGAAATTGATGAAATGTGAAAAAGAAATTTTGATTTTGATTTTTTTGGGAGTATAGGCCGTACATTAAGTACCACTGGCGACAAACCGTTTGTCGGCCCATTACGTCCTCTTAACCTCGTATTCTACATACTAGTAGGTATGATTTAAGATCAAAAAATTGTTTCTCAAAAAATGCGAAATTGATGAGATGTGGAGTTTTCATGGGAAAGCTCACGTTTTTTTGGAGTTCAGGCCGTACATTAAGTACCACTGGCGACAAACTGTTTGTCTGCCCATTACGTCCTCTTAACCTCGTATCCTACATACTGGTAGGTATGATTTAAGATCAAAAAATTTGTTTTCAAAAAATGCGGAATTGATGAAATGTGAAAAAGAAGTTTTTATTTTGAGTTTTCATGAGGAAGCTTAAGTTGTTTGTAAATTTATACATGACTACCAGAAAGAGCAGACGATTTACCATAAGAATTGGCCACCTTACTTATTTTTTTGGGCACAATAACGGTTGAGCAATTAAAACAAAAGTTAGTGTTTGGCGCACACCCCTAAACTTCAGACAGTTGTAGAGAAAAGGCTGGGCGAAGAAGGGGTCTGAAAATTTGGATCCTAGCTTGTATTACCAATGGGTACAGCATACTAGAAAATCAGGACTTTTAAAAAATATCGAGAAAAAAAAGTTTGGCCGTTCGCGTGAAATGAAATATATATATATATATATATATATATATATATATATATATATATATATATATATATATATATATATATATATATATATATATATATATATATATATATATATATATATATATATTGTAATGGATTGCCTCCATTTATGCCTTAGTAGTTCGAATATTATTCATGTGTTGGTTTGAAGTTGTTGATTTTGCGGTTGTCAAGTAGAAAGAAAAACGTGTGAAATAGATATTTTGATAAGGTTAATTTGAAAGTTATCATTATAATTTGAGGGCCCGTCTGCACCTGTTTTACGTTTTTCTTATTTAATTTGAGTGGGGTGGTGGATTGAATCTCATCAGCCCGCAGGTAGGCTCTCTCATAACCTACAATATGGCCTACCTGCTCCCCGAGTCTCAATAAATCAGTCTTCAAATCTTCAAGAAGACCGTAGGTCCTGGGGCAGGATTGCTGACTGTTTTCCCAGACCTGTCGTCACCCACAAAACCCCTCAAAGGCGGAGAGTGCACACGATTAAATTGAAAAATAAACAAATAAATCAATAAATGGGATGTAAGGAAGTGCCCCTATAAAGTGACCACCAGTTTAAGTAAGAACCCCTTAGGACCCGGGTGATGAAACCACAGAGCACACCTACTGAGATGCCCGATTCAAGTAACTCTGTGGCGCTTTTCCCGCACCACGCCCTGCGCCATGACTTGGTTGCAGCCATAACCTTGATATTATTGGTCGCCACTCCTTTTAGCTTGGAAATCGCTTGCCCCAGGTCATTTTTGTCATATTTATTTATCTTAGCCCGCCAGGTCTGCTCCATGTCCATGCTGCCACTGACAACCAGGATTATGGCAGACCTATCGGGCTTGATCGCAACGATATCTGGCTTCTTGCCCCGGTCACTCGGCATGTGATATAGTCTCTCTCTCTCAACAGTCCAACCGCTGGATGACAAAGCACCTGCTATCTGCTTGGCAACCGCATCGTGATGTAGAATGCGGCCACTGTGATAACGAGGACACTGCTGCACCACATGATAGAGATTCTCATTTTTACCCCGACAGGCACGGCAAAGGGTGTCAACTGTCCGACGACTACTCCTCAAACACCTCACCGAGGTGGTTAAAGTAGCCACCTGTACGGCATGAAGATGGCGGTAGTCGCGGGCCCCAATGCCCTCTGAAGCCCATTCCATCCACTGGGAAGAAATGGGGATTCAGTGCACTATCAGAGTTCTCTACCATCTACTGTCTCATGCAGAGCAGCAGCGAACTCAGCAGATGAGCTGGGTTTGGGAGCAGTTGGTGTTGCTTGGTCGGGCGACCTTCCAACTCGAGCCCCTAAGGGCAAGTAGGTGCTGGTGGCGTAAAGATGGGTTGCTGGCAGAAAGAGAGACAATACCGTGCCCACTGGCCTTGACCGGTGCGTGGATGTAAGCACTTGGGACACCTGGTGGGAAGCCTAGCCAAGAGAGCACAGCAGAGCGAACTTCACGATCTAACTCAAGCAGCCCTCACTCCCCCCCTCCATGAACTTTGGCGAGTCGTGCGTGTCTAATACACCCTGTACTGAGTGTCTCATCTTAAGTTCCCATAACTTCAGGGATAAATTCTACAAATAATTTCCATCAAAAAGTTCTTCCTAGAAATTTTTTTCAACGCTTAGTTTTCGATTTATTTAATATTTAAGATTTTTTTCGTGTTTTCAACCTTACATCACTAAAATAACCATAACTCCCTCAAATTACAGTGAAAATTTAAAAATGAGTACAACGTTGAAAAGAGCGTTATATCTCCTACCACCCTAATACCAATTCAAAATTTTGTAAGAAGGTTTAATGGGAGGGAAATCCGCTGATTGTTGAAATTCACAAATCTTGAGAAATCAGTCGAAATTTGGAGAGCTATAGCTAAAAAACCTTCCGTCAAATTGTACCCCCAGAGACGAGAAAAATCGGACCAAGATCTTACCTTTCCAACGGTGTGGTCAATTTTACTTTTACTTTGCAAATTAGGGGAGAAAACTGTGTTTTATTGTTGAAAAACATTGTTTTTTCATTGAAATCGAAGGTTTTATTGAAAAATTACCTTCTTTGAAAATACGAGTTTGGGATCGCTTTCTAGTTATTTTTTTACGCTGAATCGAATGGTAACACTTGCATATCTCCCAATTCCAGTTATAACCGAATTTGGCACTACAGCTAACTAGTTTTATCCCTGAAAACACATGGAATTTATCATACCAAATGCACTCAAATTTATGAGTTAAACTTAGTTAGTGTTAAACTTGGTTACAACGGGGCTTGGGAGATATGCAAGTGTAACCATTCGATTCAGCGTAAAAAAAAGAAAAAAAAAAAAACAGAGATACCAACCTGAACTCGTATTTTCATAGAAGATCATTTTTCAAGAAAACCCTCAATTTCATTGAAAAAACAATGTTTTTCAACATTAAAACACGGTTTTCTCCCCTAATCAGTAAAATAAAAGTAAAATTGACCTCACCGTTGGAAAGGTGAAATCTCGGCGCAGTTTTTCCCATTGCCGGGAATAAATTTTGATAGGAGACTTATGAGCTATAGCGCTCCGAATTTCGACAGATTTCTTAAGATTTGTCAGATTTCAACTTTCAGTCGGATTTCCCACCCATTAAACCTTCTTACAAAATTTCGAATTGGTATTGGTGGTAGGAAATGTAACGCTCTTTTCAACGGTGTACTCATTTTTAAATTTTCACTGTCGTTTGAGGGATTATGGTTATTTTAGTGATATAACGTTGAAAACTCGAAAAACATCTTAAATATTGGAATTACTCAAAAACTAAGCGTTTAATCTCCAAGAAGAACTTTTTGTTGGAAATTAGTTGTAGAATCGATCCCTGAAGTTACGGGAACTTAAGTTGAGACACCCTGTATATATGTCATTCCAGAAAATAAATAATGACTATTTATATTTGTGAAATAGCGTTACCTTAGATTTGTTTCAGAATGCCTCAAAACGGATTTAAATTAATGAAATTTTCGAAACTTTTGATTTTGAAAGTTTTGGAGCCATTGCAATATCTTCATTTTTTACAAAATTCGCTAAAATCGAATAAAGCTGCAAAAAAATTCTTAAAATTGAAAATCATTGTTTGAATAGCAGATAATCATTTAGAACAAGTTTGTTATACCATGAAATTGAAAGTTAACCATTTATTTGCACTTGCAGTATTAACATTTCAAGACAATTTAGCATAAACATGATACGATAATCGTCAAAAATTAGCTCATTTGATCATGCTGTATGACTGGAACTTTTCGTTCCTTCTTTATTTGCTTGAGCACCTAAACCAGTTGTTTGGCTTCATGAGTACGTCTTCAATTTTTTTTTTTTTTTTGCCTAGATCATTCCTTAGTACTAATCTCACCCCCTGTGTTAATAAATCCAATAATTTTCTTACCAAAAAGAACATATTCACCAAAAAAAAAAAAAAAAAAATTGTTCTTCAAAAAAAAAATTGAGTCCAATCTTCCATGTAGTACTTCCCTGACAAAAACAGTTCCTCTGTCATAATTAAAATGTTAAACAAAAGACTGGTGATATAGAGAAAGACTTACTTCTTGGATATAACGCTTTATTATGTTAAAACGTCAAATTGGGAACATACATCACGGATGAAATATGAAGTAAAAATACAAGTAATACGTCGAAACAGCAAACATATGATTCATGAAACCAAAATAACTTTAGGGTTTACGAATCATTTCATTCACCCATCCTTTTTTAATAGAGGACATAATCTGAAGGCGGGAAGGAGGACAACGTTCTCTTGGAGGTCTAGGAGAGCTGGAGGACTCTGAATTTGTGGGTCTGGGGGAAGGGTTAGCTGTGGGGGCCAGCGGAGCACTTGGAGGAATCTCTCATTGATTTAGCTGAGAAGATCTCGGCAGGTCCAAGTCCTGGGTTGGGAAGTTGGAGGTGGACTTGATCCACGGATCTGATAGGCTAACATTACCTTGTGGTGCCAAGTGCTGAAGAGCTACTGTCGACTCTCTTCCAGTGCTGTGGTGGATTATAGCATATTCCGGGTTAGACTCCAGCAACTCTACTTCTTCAACGAGTGGTTGGTATTTGTTTGAACGATCAAACTTCTTCAGTAAGATTGGTCCAGGAGTGCTTAACCATGAAGGGAGTGAGCTTCCATTTGAAGATTTACGATTGTTCCTAAACATCCTCTCATGGGAAGTACTGTTCATACTAGTGCACAAGAAATGAAAATTCGTCTATAATGGTCAACATGTATGGTCTTCCGTTGTCTGAAGGCAAAGGTCCTTTAAAATCCACACTGATACGTTTGAATGGCTGAGTACCTTTGGTCAGTGTACCAGGTGTCTTGTTGAAGAATCATGGCTTGAACTCGGTGTATAAAGGACAACTCGATAAAATCTTCCGAACCTCTTCAAGGCTGTTAGGTAAATTCTGACTAAGAATCCAGTGGACGAACCTAGTAACCCCTGGATGGCATAAGGACTCATAGAGTTCATATAGCTTATTGGTAATTGTAGCTCCACCAATCTGAGAAAGCGTATCGACTACAACGTTTTCTTTGCCTGAGTGGTAAGAAATATCGAAACTATAGCTTTATAATTCTAATCTCCAACATAAGATTTTGTAATTTTTCATCTTACTTGAATGTTTGATATCGAAAATGTATGAAAGTGCTTCTTGGTCAGTGATAATTGTGAAATATCTTCCAATTAAGAAATGCTTCCACTTTTTAAAGCATTTAACGATGGCTCTGACCTCCTTCTTGATCGATGAATGATTTTTTTCACTAGCTGTAAGAGTTCGGGAAAAGAAGGCAATGGGGCGATGGTTCTGTGAAAGACAGAGTCTAATCCGAAGCATCAGTCTCTACAACTAAAGGGATACTCTCTTCCACAATAGCAACTTATGAATCAGCAATGCCCTTTTTCAAGCGTGAGAAGCAGTTGGTGGCAGAATGGGGCATAGGGAAATCATTACACTCGACCTGAGGACGAATTATGGCTGAAAACCCTCGAATCCATTTTGAATAATACGCTAGTATGCCTAAAACCCTCTTAAGTGATTTTGCATCTTTTGGAGGGGGGAAGTCAAGGAGAGATTTCATCCTTGTAGGGTCGGGTTGAATGGTATGATTAGGGATTAAATGGCCAAGAATCAATATAGAATTTTTAAAGTATTTGCATTTGTTTTCGTTTAGAGTAATACCATATTTTTTCGTAGCTGCCAGAAAACTTTTCAAATTGTTGTCATGTTCGATTTTTGTTTTGCCACAGACTGTGACGTCATTGATATATGCGTAAACGCCACTAAGATTTTCTGTGCAAATGATTTTTTCTATGAATCTTTGAAACCCAGACACACCATCAGTTAAGCCAAACGCTATAGTTCGGAACTGGTACAGAGACCCGCATGCTTCGAAGGCTGTGAAAGGTCTATCCTTTTATGGGATTGGGCACTGATGATATGCACTTTTTTAGTCAAGGGTACTAAAATGGGAGTGTTTAGCAATATCAGAAATCATCTTATCAATATTTGGAACTGGATATGCATCTAGCATTGTAAATTTATTGATAGTTTGGGAATAATCAATCACCATGCGCTTTTTGTGGTGTTCGCTATTAATAACTAGCACCTGGGCTCGCCATGGTGATACACTTTCCTCAATTACACGCTCAGAGAGTACTTTCCTGACTTCCTCAGCAATAAATTCAGAATTTTCGCTCGAGTGACGTCTTGATTTTGTTGCAATTGGTTTAATATTGGTAGAAAGATTTGAAAAAAGCTGGATGGGCTCTATGAGAGTGTGAGCAACGCTACAGATGTGCAAAGGTGGCTTTCGGCCCCCAAAAGGAAAGGTCCAGTTTTGGGTGCTGTTTAAGAACATCGTGTCCTATCAGAACATCAGCACACAATTTGTTAAGAATTGAAAGTTTGAGATTTGTATGGTTATGTTCCATTAGAGTTAAGTCCGTTATTACAAGTTCTAGAATTTAGGTGGATAAGGAAGTTGAGGCCATGGAAACCTTGTTATGATGAATCGATTTGTTGATTTTGAACTTAAGGAGTCTGACGAACTCACTGTTTACATAACTATTCGAGCTCCCAGTCTGTATCAAACAATTAGTAGCTATACCATTCCTTACCTGTACTTGAACTACAGCCTTAGATAAGAGGCCGAGATTTGCAGCAGTTGCGTCATCATCAGAATCCTCTAAAGTAACTGCGGAGGTTGTTTTGTTATTATACTTCCTAGATTTGCAAAACTTAGAAAAGTGTCCCTTTTTATTACAGGACGTGCAATTGGCATCCCTAGCTTGACAATCGTTCCTATAGTGTTTATTAGAAGAGCCACAAAAGTAACATTCAAAATTACAAAAACTATTATTGGTTGCTACAGACGTCAGCTACAGCTACTGCTACAGTGTTGCTACAGATTAGATATTGCGATTGTCCGTTTTGGTGCTGAAAGAAGTAGAAGCAGCATTTTGTACAGAGCTGCTACTCATCATGTAGAACTGGGCATGCTTGATTCCTGGTTCAATAGATTTGGAAGTTGTTAAGGCGTCAGCTAAAGTCAAGGTTTGATTTTCCCAGAGTCGCTGCCGCATTTCGAGGGATGCTAAACCACTAATGAAGGCATCTCTTATACAATCGTCCCTATTAGCTATAGCAGTCACAGCTCGAAAATTGCAGTCTTTACCTAGTACCTTCAAAGCTTGGTAAAATTGATCAACGGATTCCCTTGACTGTTGTTTTCACGTTGCCAAAAGGAACCGCGGAAATACTTCTCCCTTCGACTTGTCATACACGTTTTCCAATGCAGCTACAGCTGAAAAGTACGTAGTGCAATCGGAAATGTATTCATATACAGAAAAGGAAAGGTAATGAATGAATAAGTACCTTGAGTTTCTTCCCGTCTTCCGTAATTTTAGATTCGTCTATGAAGTTTTGGGCAATTTGCTGTGGGCGATTCAGGATCAGTTTCAAAGCGAATCGGTTTTAGATTTTTTTTTTTTTTTTTTTCTTGTTTTAACAGAATAAATTGCTATAGAGAAAGACTAACCTTTTGGAAATAAGGCTTTATTCTGTTAAAGCGTCAAATTGGGAGAATACATCACGGATGAAATATGAAATGAAAATACAAGTAACACGTCAAAGCAGCAAACATTATTCATGAAGTCGAAATAATTTTAGGGTTTACGAATCATCTCTGCTGATATATTCAAGGTAACAATAGAAAGGTGCTCAAAATACACAAGAGCTGAGGTTAGAAGAAGTAAAGAATAAACGAGCAATAGGAGGCTACAAGAAAAGAGATAAATTCCTGGAGCACAAGCTGAAAATGGGTGCTCATTTTGGGATAAGTTTTGATATTAAATTTATGAAAATCAAGTCCCCAAGAATTATCAATTTATGAACTGGTCTCATACATTTGTGATCCTTATTTCAAATAGCCAAAATTATGTACGATTTTCTCGAAGTTTACCAACTTCAAGAGGCTACCATCTTAAACCGTAATAAATTTGACTGGCAAGTTGCTTTATCAAGAGAGTACAACTTTTGAATTGTTATTCCCCAAAATCTCTACCACTCTAATACTTTTTCAATGTTTGTGGGAGATGCATTTTTGAACAGTATTTTTGAAGTGTATACCAAAATTTGGAGGGAATTTGATATTATTGTTGACTTGATATTATTTTATGTATTGAATCATGTTCCAATTTTATTGCAGGCTATGGGTTATTTCACTATCTGCCTATGGCTGGTACCTTTCGCTTTATTTGTTTCGCTCTCTGCCAATGAAAATGTACTCCCTACTGTGTCGGAGTCTCACAAAGAAAGTAAGGATTTTATAGAAAATATATTTTTACAAAATGTAACATACTCAATACAAGGATTTAATATGAGGAAAGATGAGTGCCGAGGAGTCAGACTGAGAAAAGTTGGACGACTTTGATCTGACAGCCCCCATTCACTTACCAACTCCGTCGCTAGTCAGATGTTGGATTTCCATGTTGGACCTCTAGATGTTCCGAATCGTCCGACTAGACTTCCAACAATCTGACAACCCCATTCATGGTACGATATCGGATCCAACATCGGATGTTGGATGACAAGTTGGACAACAAATCGGACCGTGAATGGCCCACTTAAGTATTGAGCCCCCGGCCGCTAGGCATTTGCTACAGCTTGATATTCTGGGAGCAGTAATTGGGCCAATCTATTCTTTTGAGTTAGGGTCTCTCCCAATAGACAGTAGTAGGTGAAGCGAAATTTATGGCTTTGGCCATGGCTAACAGAGCCTGGGAAACTGTTGTCTATGACTTATGTGACAAGGAATCCACCCGAGTGGCAAACATAGGGAAGCACACAATAAGGCTAGGATCCAGCTTGAGAGAGAAGAAATTTGCAGCATGGACAAAAGGGTCATATTTTTTCTGAAGCTCAGCATAGAGCATATAGTTTAGCCTGTGTTGCATCCCCTGTCGCCATTTCTTGCTCACAACTCCCATGATGTACTTCAGATGATAAGGAAGAGTCAGAATGTGTGACGGAGCCTGAGTCGGCTGAAAATCGGCCTCAAAGTTGTTGAACTAACTTGTCAGATGATGAAGCCGAAAGCGTTGGGGAAGCGGACCCTGTTGATGACCTCAAGGGTGAGGAAGACGATGATCACGGAGATTTACATCGAGCTTTTCGTTAGCCCAGTTTTGGTCTCTCATGCGATTATCTGTATGATTTGGAATGGCAGCATTGTGAACGAGACCTATTCGATCGTTTCTTCCGCCTGCAAGCCCTTCCCCAGTCCGAGTTAGAGGACTCATCCAGGTTGGAGCGAGGCCTAACATTGGGGCTTGATCGATGTGTCCCCTTGTGTAGGTACCTTTTTTCTCGATTTCTCTCAGAGGAGAGACAAAGAAGTAGGCACCATTAAGTCTCGATGGCTTGCAGAAGATGGACTTGAATAAAAATCAGCCTCAGCTGACTAACTTCAGGATGCGACACCGACACCATGCGTCATCTCTGACCGTATCCGTGACTTCGAGCTTTTGTGTTTTGACTCCATAGGTCCTGACACTTGATAGTGAATAACACGACCGATGGAAGGATAAAATCTTAAAATGAAAAGATGAACACAATTATCAGTAAGAATATATACGAAAAAACGGTGAAAGTGGGAGAGTGAAATATTAGTCGTGCATGGTGAAACAAAGAGTGGGAAACCAGTTCCCCAACATGGTGGAGCGGGGGGGGGGGGGGGTTCACAGATATCTATTGATTTACGTTATGAAATACGTGTATCAATTGTGGCAGTAATTTAATGTAAATTGTCTTGACTCACAGTGTATCTTTCATTTCAGATGTCGATGACTCAGTTCTTGGAAGCTACCTCTCCAAACGTGGGAAGAAATATGGACTACTGAGTCTCTTTCATTATGTTAATAATCACGTATTTCCTCAAAGAAACAAAAAGTTATTTTAATTACTTTGTAATTGACTGTTTGAGAAAGTGCTCTTCAAAGAAAACTACGGTAACCGCCATCTCTATTGATTAAATCAACTCCTGTTCTTAACGTTTCTCTGTAATTCGTTATAAATTAACGAATGATTCAAAAGGTATTTTTTTATTCAGTCTAGGGGAAGCATTCAATAAAAATCGCAAAATATAAAACAGCATAGTTTTATATTTTAAAAGGGTTTCCCTGTCCATCAATCTTGAATTAAATAAACAAGAGACTTACTGCTCATGAATATACAAACACAAACAATACACATTACTATCTTTATTCTTTTTTAAATCATTCGGTATCTTCTTCGTTGGCTCAAGGTGAAAATATATTTCACGAACTCAATAACTTGTATAGATTAGTAGGTACTTTTATATACTAAGTTATTCTAATCTTGACTGTACTACCTTTAATTCCGTTTTTTCTCTTATGGTTCTTTAATTCGAATAATCTTGTCTTCATTTCTAAAAGCTTAGGATTTTTGACTGATATAATTCATATTATTGCACGTTAGTCTGCATACAATAAACATGTTCATTATTGAACCATTGTATATAGATTTTTGTGATTTGGTTGAAATTGCAGTTGTTTGTGACAACCATGCAGGATTTTTCAATGAAGTTTGGAGTATTTTATGTTACTGAAGGTGTAACTCATTAGTATAATTTCTTGAAATGAAACAGTGATGAGAAGAAAATCACATTAAGAACCTGCCTGAATCATGGTGTTGTATGTATCTAAACTTCAATATACCTAATTATTGAAGGAACGCAAACACTTGCACTTGACTTTTTTGATTCTCTTCAATTTTCTATCTTTGGTAGGTACTCCATATTATTAATACCCTAGTACAGGATCACAACTCCATTCCTTGCTGAAGCACAATCATAATAGAAGAAGTCTACAAACCTTGGTTTCAATTATGTATATGCATTTGGGAAATGAATAAATTTTGCCAATAAAAGAGAAAAGTTCCAGCATGCAGCATGATCATATGGGCGAATTTTCGTAATGTTGTACCTTATATTTTTGTGAAATTGTTTCGAAATTTGAACAAAAAACTCATAATTATCGAATTATGGCAAAAAGTATTTGTCTAAATAATAATGTGACAGGATACCGATATAATTTTTGGATTTTGAAAGGTTTTTTGCAGTTGTTACCATTTTTTAGCACATTTGTATGATGTTGAAGTACTTTTTCAGCTCAATAGTGTGCGAAAATTTTTAAATCTTCTAATTACTGCTGGGTAATTTTTTTCCAAGTAATAGTATGCTAAAATACCGCCTAAAACAATTTTTTGTCAGTTTTTTGCCATTTTTAGTGATTTTTTAATAGAACATTTTTTGTTATGAGAATTGACCAATTAGTTGTGCTCAAAAAGTGGTGGCCACTGGTCTCATCCTTTCTTTTGGAAGTAAGGCGAAAGTACAGATTTTTATCTGAATCATAGGGAGAGTTATCGTCTGGTCATTCCACTACAAAAATTACGAAGAAACGTAATTTTAAATTTTTTTGGCACATTGCAGTAGCTTCATTTTTTACGAAAGTACACTAAAATAAAGTTTGATTTTTCGAAAATATTATAGATCACAGATATGAAAGGAAAAATTAAACAACTTTCTCTCCTAGTCCCTATCGAAAATCGTATCCATAGGTAGGATACTAATAATTATTATGATGCATAATTGAATCGCATTGTATTCAGAGGTCTCTATTCCCAGCAAACAGTTTCAAGAGGGGAAAAAATAGTAGATGTAGATGGAAAAACTCTCAGGGCGGGGGTTTTGAGCCCCCAGCACGGAAGCCTGTTGGCTTGTTGTACTTTCCTGAGAGTTTTTTTGTTTAATCGAAGAGACTCAGCCCCCTGATGAGGGGTGAGAGGCCCTTGATTAATTGTTCGCTCTGAATAGAGCTCATTGGGGTTTGGGCCCCAAAGAGTTCAATTCTGCAATGGGTGAGTGCAGGGCACTCGAAGATTATGTGGGATGCCGTTTCGTCAGTCTCCTCACACAGTCTGCACAGGTTTGAGTTTTGTGTGACCCCTATGCGATGTAGGTGAAATCGTAGGGGTGCAAAGCCGGTTGGTTATGAGGCCGACCATTGTTTTTAGTTCCCTACGGTTTTTCCTAAGTAGCCCTTCAGTAATTTTAGAGTTGGGTTCAGCCACCATAAGTTTACTGTGGGCGTGTCCTTCAATATTGGACCATTTTTTAGCAGTTTGTTGGTTGACCCACATGTTAATGGTTCTTCTGAAGGTAGTTTTTGGTAAACCGACTGCTGGCTCAGGCCCTACAAATGGGGTTTGGGAGCCCCTTCTCGCGAGCTCATCAGCCTTTTCGTTACCAATAATGCCTCTATGCCCCGGCACCCACTCCAGGCGAACCCGGTTGTGTTTGGCTAGGTTGTTGAGGGTTTGCATGCAGCACCATACCACTCGGGACGAGATGGTTGGAGCCGTTAGTGCTTTTATCGACGCTTGACTGTCAGAAAGGATGCGGACGGACGTGGTTTACTGAGGTTGAATCAAATGCCCCCTTAATGTCCAAAAATATTCCTATTGCAACTTCCTTTTCGGCCAGCACAGTTTCCACCCTGGTGACTAGGTGGTGCAATGCGGCTTCACAGGATTTGCCTTGTTGATAGGCAAATTGATTGGGGTGTATGGGCCTCTCTATTAAGGAGGTTTCCCTCAAGTGTCTATTGACAAGTTTTTCCAACGCCTTCAAATTGAAGGATCTCAGACAGATGGGTCTAAATGCTTTTGCCTGGTTGTACCAAGGTTTCCCTGGCTGGCAAAAATATGATCCTTGCTTGACTCCATCTTCTGGGGATCGTGCCTGTTGCCAGGCACGCCCTAAAGAGAACACCTAGGGTCCTAACGACATCCCCCCCCCCCCCCCCCCTGGTAGAAGTTTTGGGATGATGTCGTCCGAGCCAGGTGATTTATAGGGGTCAAATGAGTTGATGGCCCACATCACTCGCTCTTTGGTGACTACACTCTTTGCCACTTCCCAGTCTAAGGGAGAGGATTTCCCGTCATTAGTGGGGGCTGGTGGGTCAGAGTCTGTACCTAGAGCATTTATTACTAAACAGCCAGGGAAGTGGGTCTCCAGCATGAGTGCCAGAGTGTCCCCAGCTGTTGAGGTATATTCTCCATTTGGTTTCACGAGTGTTCCAATTGGATTGATATGATATTTAGCAATGATTCACTGGAGTCTGGCGCATTCAGAGGCACAAAACCTTCACAGAACCTCCTCCACTCAGGAACACAGTAACTGACTGAACAGAGATGTGGGAGTTGGGGTTGATCTCTGAATTAGGCTTGCTTGGTGTAGCAAAATAGACTAAAGAATTGCTCAATTTTCAAACAGATTTGCTCAACATGTTTTAATGTTGGACAAAATTTTTTCTCTCTTTTTTAAATCAAATCGAAGTTGTTTTTGAAAAATTACCGGTACTTTTCCGTTATACCCCCCTCCCCCCCAGTCAATTTGTCTTCAACACGCCCGCCCGATGTTTCTAGGTATTCCTTCTTACTTAGATTATGTTATGTATTTTTGAGATGCGAGCTTGCGAGCATCCAGACCACCAACCTATACACAGCATTCTGATCTATTTGTGCGAATTCATGTGCATTCTACTTGTGCGAATGCATGTGGAGGCAATCAAACCACAACCACGCCAATTTGTCTCAACAAATCCTCACCGACATCGACAACTTCTGAAAATACGGTAATTACCTATTATTATTTATTTATTTATTTATTTATTATTATTATTATTTTTTTTTTTTTAATAATATAATTTCTTCCCACAGCTTGAAATTGTCACCAATTCTACGTAAATATTTATTTTATTTATTTATTTATTTATTCACGGCTAGAGCCAATTACAGAAAATTCAATAATATATTACATGATACAGATTATGTTATTTGAACTAAGATATAATTTACGACAAAATATTAACAAACAATAATAAGGTACATGAACTAGTATAAATCAGTCAGATAAATCAGAAATCAAGATAGGCAGAGTTTAAGGCATCCATCAGGTGAGACTCGACAAATGTTAAAGGCTGGTATACAGGAAGGTAAGCGAGCGGTCAGATCAATAAACATTGTAGTAATTTGGGAAGATGAAGCTCAGTCGACTCAACAGAAGGTGCAAGCCATGTTTCAGCGAACATTAAGATATCATAAGTGAGATGAGGTGCCTGGTGACGAATAACAGTGCTGAGCCCTCTTACGTTTTAATACTTTCCGGTTTACTTGGTGGTTTCAGACTTTCCCTTCCCTCTAAGTTTCTTGACTGGTTAGCATCCATGCGAGTAGTCACTATGGTTGGAATCCCTGATACATATCTTATCGTTAGGTTCGCCTCGCCACCATCCAGTCTCCGCTGCAACAGTCGACGCAATTCGGCCAGATAGGCCCGCTCGACTAGCAATGAGCACACGATTAGCAGAGGAAGGGTTATCAAAAACTAGTTTCACAGGACGAACCTTATTTTCACTCTTCTTACCCAATCTTACGATTCGTTTGACCAGATCAGTAAACTCTGGGGATAGCTTCGTTAGTTCGTTCTTAATCCTGCTTAAATCCTCCTCGGCTGACCTCACAGAGTCGGACAAACCAGACTCGGGGATATTATAAACAATAATATTACCAGCTCTTTGCGGGCAATCCTCAAGTTCAGCTACTGACACCTCCAAATCGTGGCCACGAGGTAGGGTATCTGAAGAAGAAGGTGGATGTTGTTGTTTAGAGAGGGAACTTGAATACTCAATTGAGTCAATACGTTGAGAAACTTCAGCCATTTTTGATTCGAAATTAGACTCAATACGATCAACTCTGGCCTTGAGCGACTCATAGTTGGATAGGCAGGTGTCAATTTTGCCGGACAGATCGTCTATTTTTCCGATTATTTCGCTACTCCTAGCGGCAACCTAGTCCCCAAGTTCCCTCCTCAAATCAACTTTCAAGGATTCAAACAATTGAGACAAAAATTCTTGGGAAATGCCACCATCAGGCTTGACTGACCGTGCCGCCCTCGACTGGTCCCCTGCAGAAGCCGAGGGCCCGTCCTTACACTGCATGCATTTCCACACCTCCCTCGAATCTTTCTTTAGCAAACGGAATTTGGCTTCGCGCAAACCAGCACAGCCAAAGTGAAAGCGTAAGCCACATACAGCACATATTAAAGCGTCGTCGGAAATCAGTTCTTCTAGGCAGTTACCACAGCTCGGCATGGTTCACAGGTTGGTAATAAGTTGGTAGTTGGCAGAGTTGGCTGCGCCTTCAGACAAACCCGCAATACGTAAGAGTCCTGCGGGTTACGGTATAATTCCGTTTCCCTCCTCGAACTCAATCTATAGGTGCCCGCCCAGTAGCGAAGACAATAAATTGCTGCCTGCCGCCGATAATAGCCGTTCCAAGACTTGTACTCATTCACTGTCTAACTAAGCCTGTTCAATGTTTGGTTTCTATTACAGTCTTCACCATATTCCATCCAGGTATAACAGTATTCTATAATTCTGGATGATTGAGTTATCTATCTTATAATTTTTCCCTGTGTCGGCGTTTCTTTGTCGGTACCTAGTTTATCTTTGAAATTGCGGCACTTCAAACAGCGATATTGGCTTTTGATGGTTGTTTTTCTTTGAAACGGCAGCACTTCAGTGATGTAATACACGCATGCTCGGGCGAACACTCTAATCAAAAGTGAATATATATTATTACAAGAAATGCGTCTCTTTTAAATTCTGCCTCCTACCCACTTTCCAATTCTGAATTATCAGTGCGTTGTCTTCTTCTTGATTGTGGAAATGTAGAAAATACACCCTCCATCTGATCTGCTGCAGTTGTTCATTCATTCAAAATATTTCGTACTCCGTCGTAACAATTGCATCTGTCCCTTTAAACTAGCCAGATTACAGACTTCAACGTAATACAACGTTAATTTCATTGGTTGCAGTTGAAACTTTCAACCAAATGGTAGACATCAGGACACATTCAAAAGTTGACATATATTTTTTTTAAACCTTCAATGTCACTTTTCATTTCAACAGTCAAATTAAGTGCTTCCAGATTAGGGCTGCCATCCGTCCCGATTTATCGGGACATGTCCCGATTTTCGAGGTGTCCCGGGCGTCCTGTCATGATTTTTGAAGCGTCCCGATTATTTTTTTTGCTGTCCCGACTTCGTCCCGATTTTTAAAGTAGTTGAATCTCCGAAGTATTTTGTAAGCCCAGGATGAAAACTGGATAAACACTGCGTGGTACAGATGTCCTTCAATGCAGGTAGGTAGCCGGACACCTTTGACTATAGACATAGGTCTATGTAATATATGATCTAAGCACCCAAATGTGATTTTTTTTTTTTTTTTTTTTTTTTTTTTTTTTTTCAATAATGATATTTCTCTAACTTTTCAAAACGTATTGTATTTTTTCCAAAAATAAAACTTAGTCGTTGTATTTTGTCAGTGACTTGAAGTATATCTTGTCCCGATTTTCTACTTTAGGCTGTCCCGATATGTCCCGACTTTTAGCTTACGCTGTCCCTACTTACGTCGAAGAGATATGGCAGCCCTATTCCAGATCATCCAGGGCGGCACAAAGTTCAGATATGTGAGCTGCAAAAGGCTTGACTGCATCCAAACGCGCATACCATCTTGTATATCTGACAACAGACTTGCTTCTCCGTGCAGCACACATCGAGGGATCCCCCACTCTTCTTTTCTGCCATCGAATACTCTCGATACTATCGATCCAGCCTCCCAACACATCGATTTGATTTTGAAATAAAACGACCTTCTGAGCGCCAAAATTGAAAAAGTTCCAGTCAGGCAGCATGATTGTATGAACGAATTTTTTCAAATTACCTATTGTATTGTGATATGTTAAATTGTATCGGAATTTGAGTACAAAGAGATTGTTAAAACCAGCAACAAACTGAATAAAATTCGGCGATTCAAAAAATATTTTTTGCAGTTTCTATAGATTTTTCAGCAAATATTAATTAAATTTAAGTACGTTTTCAGCATAATTTTGTGCAACCATTTTTTTATGTCCAAGATGATCGTTGGCGATTTCGTTTTGACTAAAACTCTGCTAACATTTTTAGAAAATAAAAGTTGGGCATGTAGATCAGAATGATGTGTATTGTTTGGTGGTCTGGATGCTCGCAAGCTCGCATCTCAAGAAGACATAACATCAAGTAGTCAATCCCTTAGTAAAAATGCAGATTAGTTGGGCATGTAGATCAGAATGATGTGTATAGGTTGGTGGTCTGGATGCTCGCAAGCTCGCATCTCAAAAAGACATAACATCAAGTAGTCAATCACTTAGTAAAAATGCAGATTAGTTGGGCATGTAGATCAGAATTATGAGAATAGTTTGGTGATCTGGATGCTCACAAGCTCGCATCTCAAAACTACATAACATCAACTAGTCAATCCCTTAGTGAATATTCAAATCAGTTGTACATACAGGTCAGAATGACGTTTTAGAAGTACATTTCGGGAGTTTTACGAGCAAAAAAAATATACCAATTGGCCGGATTTGAACCCACAACGTTAGTCTCACGAAAACGTAATCATAGCCATTGAGCTACACTTCGACTATCTCTCGTGGAGACGATCACAATACTTCAATATTCAGTAGGAGGGAGATAAAAGTGGGAGACTAGCGCCGCTGCGGCGGAGGAGAGAACCGATTCTATCCCCTCCCTTTTCAGAACTTCTGACTGCATCGATGTGTTGGGAGGCTGGATCGAGAGTATCGAGAGTATTCGATGGCAGAAAAGAAGAGTGGGGGATCCCTCGATGTGTGCTGCACGGAGAAGCAAGTCTGACAACAGTGGAGTGAAATCTTGATTCGTTTTTGAGCGCCTTTGAATTCACTTTTCATGTTGCTTCCATTATCATAACCTTGCCCTTGACATTCTGACATATACCTATATTGTAGGCTGTCAACGTTTTTTCAATCAATTGCCCAATGTCTTTTCCTTCTGCTTCCAAGGTAGCGGAAGCCTTGTTTTCACTTTTCGGGAGAAAACAATTTTTGGTCTCCAAAAACAAAATTTCCGCACTCCTTTTACGTTTTAAACCATTTTGAACAACTTTGGTTCCGTGTCTGTCTGTCTATGTGTGTGTCCACGAATCCTTGTAACAAGCTTATTTTCCAGTTTTCATCCGATTTGGATAACATTTACAGGGGATGTGCGGGCTAGGAGGTAGACGGTCCTCTATCAGTTTCATCATTCTTGACTCAATATCTCACTCTGCCCATGCGCAAACTCTACCAAGCATAATTTTGTCACGCCCTACTCGTCCGATCTCGCTTAAATTTGGATGATAATTGGGGGATGACGATTTGATCATCCCATATCGATTTCAACATGATTGTTTCATTAATAGCTACTGCGCACCTATGTGAAATCCTTGTAACGACTTTAATTTCCATTGTTTTCATCCGATTTTGATGAAATCGTCAGAGAATGTGCGGTTTAGGTAGTAGGAAACCCATTACAAAACGGAAGTTAGTGAAAAACGTTGTCTATTTCCACGAAAAATAAAGAGTTACAATGTTAAATAAGTTATTGTTTGTTACTGATGATAGCCTAACCGTCGAAATCGATTTAACATTGTAACTCTTTATTTTTCGTGGAAATAGACAACGTTTTTCACTAACTTCCGTTTTTTAACAATAATACTATAGTATTTCGCTGCTGTTTATTATTTCAAAATTTCTTACATTACGCAGTGACTGTAGATGGAAATGAACTCATTCTGTATATCAGGGGAAAGATAGTGAACCTGAAGCCTTTCATGAGCCTCCTTTTTTTTTCACGTTCTCCAGATGTCCATGTAATACTTATTGGGTCATAATGACTAATTAATGCTAGGATTCCCAAAAAAAATTCCATTATCATCATCCCCAACACAATTGCTCATGCCACGGCAAACCAACCCTCTTTCGCCTAAAAACAGAATCACATCCAAAATACGAGACAAAATTTCCTTCCATTTTTGAGTTTCGTTCTCTATTTCCTCTTGTAATAAAATATCGACAGTGGATTTATCCTAATGCGTCTCTCTAATTTTCGCCATTCAACGTAACATTCTATATGATCAAAATTATTTTCATGTGCTGGTATGTTATCATAAATTTTTTTCCATTTTTTGAACTGGAAAGAAACCCTTGTGGAGAACACAAATTAGAATGGGGCCCAGATTTCTTGTCCATTAATCGACAAGGGAGGCAGAATAAAGCAATCCTCTAATGGATCTGTACAATATTAGAGAGTTTTTGGCGACTTCAACTTGGCGTCACCCGTCACCATAGTCTTGAGGGAGTAAATGAAGATGCTAACCCAAAAGAAACCGGGGGGGGGGGGGGGGGACACGGTTGCCTCAATTTTGATGTCACGTTAACCGTGGTTGAGCAACGCGATATTTTCCCCCAGCTCAGAATCAGAATCATATATATTTGTCAGAACATGCTATTATGTAGGACAATCGTCAAAGCAAACATTGTTGTACAAATCAAATCAGCATTTATGTAGCCAATAAAGAGGGGAAAAAAACAGATTGATTAAAACAATAATAATAAAATAAAACAAAAGAGTGTAGGCAGGTCATTAACCCGCCTAAAAGGCGGCTCGGCCGGGGCTTCCCGACCGAGCCCGGACCCGACCCACCATGGCGGCCTCCCGGGGGGCGCCCACCTATTTCTAGGTAAGCACCCCTTGCTACGATTAATAAATCGCACAACCGAAAAAAAACACCAGGCGAGACCGCCCCCGGGCCGATCGACAGCCCCGAACCCAAAATAATTTGCTCGCTATAAAGCCATACACTCAATAAATACAATCACTCTAAAAACAATAACTCATACAACTTATATAAATCTAAAAAACAATAAAAATATTCAACAGTTAACAAGTTATCACAGTCTCATAATAAATATCTAAAAAGCTAACTCGAGTACTTTTATAAAATTCCTCGGTTGCTGACATAAAATTAACAATGGCTACATGATAAAAACTATTTGAAGGTGAATAAGTGGAGTAAAACGTCCCACTAGTCAAAAAAATAAATATATATTGCTTGATTTTTGTTTGCATGAAAAAAATTACTATCTACTATTTAACAATGGCACATTTCATCTTGAAAAAATCACTGGTGTGGTATAGTTCTTGCTTAATGAGTTCGTGTTGTATGGTGCGCTTGAAAAGTCTGAAAGAAAGCTCTTTAGTCTCCTCGCTAAGCAGATTGAACATACGGCACCCAATTTGGTAGGGGTTTGAAATCATTGAAGAATTTAGTCTAACTTGCGGGGGACGGAGGTTTTTGCGGGATCTGGTGAAATGATTGTGATTAGCCGTGCCATCGGAAAAAACATCCAAATTCTTCTTCACAAGCAACAAACAATTGAGCGCATAGATGCTAGGAAGTGTCAGAATCCCAAGTTCTTTAAAATGTCCTCGACAACTTTGATTCCATCCAAGCTTGAGGACAGTACGGATGGCTCTTTTCTGTAGTTTAAAAATGACCTCCGCATGACTGGAGTTCCCCCACAACACCACACAGTAGGAAATACGGCTTGCGAAACATGCGTGATACACCATAAGCAGAACCTCAGATGACACAGAGTAAGCGAGTCGGCGAAGAAGGAAATTGCAGGATGCAAGCTTTGAAGAAAGCATGTCAGTATGGCTGTGCCAGGACAATCTATTGTCCACTGAGACTCCCAACACGTTCACAGTATCATCAAGGCGACCATTTAGCTTGAATGACAATTTTTGCGTTTTAGTATTGTTTAGAATCAAAGCATTTGCAGTGCACCATTTATTTACTATACTATGTGATTGGGATACGTTGCATTCAAGGGATTCATTGTCGGGTGCAGCTGATAATACTGAAATGTCATCTGCGAAAAGGACTAAGTGACCAGAATTTAATGGTTGATATGATAGGTCATTCATGAATAATATAAATAGACAAGGACCTAAGACGGAACCCTGTTTTATCCCGCAGGGAATTGTAACCCGCTCGGAAGTCTGACCATTGAATGACACTACCTGAGACCATCCCCTGAGATAGCTCTCAAAAAAAGCAACAGCTCCTTGACAGAAACCGTAATGGACCAACTTTTGTAAAAGGAGGTCGTGAGGAATAAGGTCGAAAGCTTTTGAGAGGTCGTATAATCTAAGTTCCACACGATTTCTCCCCTCCAGAAAATCCAGTGCCGACCTTATCAATGAAACAACAGCGTCACAGGTACTCCGGCCCTTCATGAAACCAAACTGATTTGCATGAATGATATCTCTCTTCTCATTGAAAGATTGAATTCTCTTCAGGACCAGGGATTCCAAGACCTTTGCAAAAATTGGGAGTTTTGATATTGGTCGAAAGTCCTCATAAGTAGTGCAATTACCTTTCTTTGGAATAGGTGTAACTAAAGAAATCTTCCAACAATCAGGAAACCCACCAAGCGCGAAACAGAGGTTGAAGATATACGAAATGGGCTCGATGATATGAGGGGCAACATCTCTAACCATAACGGAGCTTATTCCAAAAAAGTCGGAAGAGGGAGAAGAAGTCAATGAACAGACCACGGAGTAAACCTCCTCAACAGTCACCGGCTCTAAAAAAACTCATCGCAGAAATGCGGAGCCCTGCCCATAAAGTCGCTGAATTCACCATTTGGATCCCCCAGCCTACTGAGCTGGAATACCTCCGAAAAAACATCACTGAAGCCATGGCAGTCAAATCCATTAAGGTTAAAGGAACCCTTCGATTTGGAATTTAGCTCACTCCGCACGACATCCCATGCTGACTTAGTTTTATTTGAAGAAGTCAGTATTTTGTAATCATTAGTACTCCGTCGGGTTCTCGCAAGCATTTTGCGATATTCGATTTTGGTCAAACGAGCTAACTTGACAAAATGCTCTCTTCTGGTTGAAGATGCCAAACTTTTGAGGGAATGATACTTGTCGCGGAGATCCAGAATTTCAGAGCTAAATTTTATTCGCTTTGATGAGTCAGTCTGAGTTCGAGAAGTCACCCAGGGGCATGTCAAATCTATTGCATACATGAACATTTCCATGAAGGTGTCTGCAGCTGTGTTTACATCCTTGCACTTGTACACTTGGAACCAATTTGATGTTGAAAAAATATTATTAAGTGCAAGGATGTTGGCTCCCTTAGTCAATCGTCTTTGTGAATACATCACACTTTTCTCAATCCGACTCTCCATCAGATGCAACTCAATTCCCTGGTGGTCAGAGAACCCGATCGGACTGACCATTGCACGATAAAAACCCGGATCGAAATTAGTCACCATAACATCCAAGCAGGAAGGACTACCACTTTGGCCATGGTAGGGGAAACGGGTAATTTCTCTCAGTGTTACATGTAAACCGAAGTTGCTTATTAAATTTAAGAATATATTTCTGTTTCTAATTTGAGAGGCATTGGAAGTATCCTCAAAATGGATGTTCAAGTCTCCCATAACCACAATCATTTTATTAAACCTTAGAACGGAAAGAAATAATTTATCCATGCAAGTAATGAACTCTTCTATGTTGGTTGATGATGGTGGCCTGTAAACGCAGCAAATTATTAGGTTCATTGTTGATAAGCTGATGGCAGAAATTTCGCAAGAAGACTCCACTGACAAATTCTTGACGTCCGGAAGATCACACGATTCAATACCTTCACTAACGAAAATAGCCGATCCTCCACACCTTCTCGCTTGTCGGCAAAAATCGGATGCAAGCCGAAAACCAACTGGAGCAAATAGCTCAATTTCTTCATGATGGCAGCACCAATGTTCGGTTAAGCCTAATATTTTTATGTCTGGACGATTGGAGATACTACAGTTAATTTCGTCAAACTTAGAACGCAGTCCCTGAACATTGGCTTGAAAAATTACGAATTCATAGGACTGCAGTTTCGTATATGAGCAATTTAGTCATGAGTTATTGCTGGATGCACCACCATCAGTCGCAGAGACTATCAGGGGTGCACTTTTAGGAATGACTGAAACAATACACTGTCGTAACAGTTTACTCACAATCCTTCTCCCTTTCGCACCATAGAACGGCTCGGTAGCCTTTGCTTGAATCATATTCTTGTCAATAAAGCATGTATCTATGAATTTAACAAAACTGAACTTGTTCGATAATAGAAGTAGAAATTTATTCAGTTTGTAAATTTCAGTGTTAACGACAGACCATTGCGGCAAAAGATAGTTGAAGGGAGCTTTTAACAGGATAAGTTTCGATCCAGTGCCAGACTGACAAAATCTCAGTAGTTCATGCTTGAATTTCCTCAACTCATTGTAAGAAACATCTACCGAGCCGGACGAAAGTACTATAAATTCAGGGCGAGATGACTCCATAGGTAACGATCTAAGCAACACAGAGAGAGGAGCATCATTCATCAACAGAGTGTTAACGGAGTATTTACTGGGAAGTAATGATCGCACTTCAGCACCCAATTTATACAGGTATGAATCACCCAGAAGGAGGACGTTTGGCGTCTTATGTACTCGTGGAAAAGCAGTCAGTAGATCCTCACAGGGGAATACCCTGTCAGAACCACAATTTGAAGATCTAATCTTATTGGTTGCATTTTGAGTTGTTAATTCATTTATAATAGAGTTTAAAATCTCCTTTTCACGTTCAAGATCCTCCAACTCCAGGCGAACCATTCTCAGCTCTCCCTGAAGCTTATCAGTGCGCATTAGTAATTCATTACGATGAGCGTTAGCTTCATTTAAATTTGATATAAATTTTTGTTCGTTACTCAGAAAGACCTCATCCTGATGAACCAAACTGGCACAAACACTACTATAAAGTGATTCAACCTTTTCAAGTTTACAAGAAAGATCTTTTATAATTTTAGAGTCATGGCTCTGTGAAAGCGATTTTTCCCCAATGACACCCTGAACAGTCTGTGTGTGTGAATCCGTGTACTTGACACAAGGTTTGCTCCCAGAATCAATCGCAAAGCTCCGGCCATCATCACGTTCAACTCTATTTATCAGTTTGCTTTCTAGGATCCTGATCTTCTTTTTTAATTGGATGACAGAAGCTTCAAGTCCCTCTTTTTCCTCCAACCAAATAGCTTCGTACCTTAAATGGTCATGCACGGAGGAATTTAATAAGTCTCTGGACGAAATATAGGCGCCGTTTAGCGTTGAAATTTCCTGTCTATGACCATCTAGTTCATCTATTCTGTCTCTTAACACGCTAAATAGCGTTTTAAAATGCTTTAAAAATAGGGAGACATTTAAGTCATCCATGTCGAGTTTAAAAGTGTTAGCAGCAAGGATTAAATTATCTTTTATTTCATTCAATTCTCGATCACCTAGGGGTATGGAATAAATACTATCCATAGCACCGCCAAAGGAATTTTCGTAATTTGAAATAGACATATCGAATAAATGACAGGTCGAAGTTTTTTATTTTTGTCGTCTATAATTAACACCCAGGCAATGCCCTCTCCGTTCCCAGAGATCGCCGTTTGCGAGACAAACTGCTCGATTTGTTTATGAAGCTCTAGGTGGGTCCGGCTTTGATAAGGAACTCATAAGTTCAAGCGGGGACAGGCAGAAGAGAGAGAGAGAAGATAGAGATCACTCACCGCGCTTGCGCCAACCGACCCCTTCCACAATTTCCGAGAGCTTGACCAACGAGGAATGACCGACGGATAATCGGAATCTGTCAGTAATGCATTCAACCGAAAACGGGACACCGTGAATGCAAATTACCACTGAAAATCTTCAGAGTAGCGGCAAATTGCGCGTGAGACTCAACGCTAACTACATGCAAAAGATCGCGGGAACCGAACAAGCAATACTAGGTAAAAAGACCAAAAGATCAGTGCGAAGATATCACGAGATGTAGTCAAGATGAAGAGGACCAGTCAGCTGTCTTGTTGTCTACTGGTTTGTCTAATCAACTTCTTTATTTTTATATGAAACGCCAATTTTCTATGTTAAATTCGAATTTCATGATAGTTTCATAACCAATACGGGCTAATTTATCATTTCTAGTTTTCAATCCATAAACAGGGCATGGATATAACGCAATGATATTAAGCCTCAAGTGGGGAACACCGCGGTTTAGTTGCACTTTATAGGTCATTAGTCGTTACGAACTTCATGTTTTTAGGTTTCCCGTTGGGTAAATCATCAGCAAGTATGAAAAAGTATTTATCTCTATGACAATGAACCAGAATTTTACCTGATAATCATCAGTGGAGGCAGTACTTCACGCAATGTTCACAAGAAAACAGCTGAGAGATCAGGCAAACTAAGAACAATGCTGCAGAGAAGTAGTGTCTTGAAACTCAGGTTCGTCATTCAAAATATGTGAAATAATAATAAAAATAAGGCTCTAATCGAAAAAATAGAGCCTGTGTACAAAAGAACTGATATTCTTCGATCGAGTTGAAAGCTAGATTGTGGAGGCGGACTTCAGATAGCACATTCGGTTTCTACGCAACTTGAAACGTAAAATAACCAAGTTTGAGGGGTGTTCAAAAAACCTACCCAAGACATCAACATAATTAGTAGATACTGGAGCATTCGAAAAAAAAAACTATCATTATTTACTTCACCAGTATGCAAGTAATGTTGAAGTGACATGTTGAGTGTTACATTTAAAGGAAGGCCAGGCTGGTGTCTTGTGCCTTTAGGTCCCTTAACAGGTGACTTAAATGAGCCATTATAAGGTACGACGTTGCTATTGTCCCCTCAAGGTCATGTACTAATGGGTACGTAAGGGTGGCGTTTAGAGCACGTTAGTGGTCACCAAAAACTCTATTTGACGTTGGAAATGGTCTGTCGTTTGTATCACGAGGTAATACGGATAGTAATTTTTCGTTTCCTCGAATGATTACTTCATGAACTTTTTCATGAGAACAAAAAGCAGTTTCAACAGTTCTGATGTCAAAGTCATTACCGCGATGATGAATTGTTACTTTCACAGTTTTGTTTTCTGGCTGGAGACTCACAGTGAGAGAACATCTTCACCGGTGTGACAGTGATATCACCAGTAGGCACGATCATAGAACTACCCGAAGTAGGAGGAATTCGAATGCTTACCTGGATCTTAATTCAGGGTGGTCCCCAAAAAAGAAATTTCCCTGACCGAACTTCAGATTCCCCTGACAAAGAATATCAAAATCAAATACTGTTTTTTGTCATTTTTATGAATTTTCAAAGAAAAACTGAGCTATTTAGATGGCTTCAAAATTTAAAAATTGCCAGGAAGGGGGCGGGGACCCCCTACATTTCCATTTCGTACATCAAAGAATACAATCCTAGGTTTAACGTCGTGTATATGTATCAATATATTTATATATATTAATTGCTATGCAATTCTTAGGCCGACCCCCAAAAATTTTTTTTGTAACGTCCGTAACGCGAAGCGCAAGTTCGTGGGTTCGAATCCCAGCCAGGCTTGACAAATTTTTTTAGATCCAAATTTTTTTATATCCATTTTTTTGCATCGTGGGTTCGATCCCCAGCCAGGCTTGAATATATTTTTTTTATATCCAAATTTTTTTATCGTTTTCTGGTTAAGAATTGCATAGCAAATTATCCTCGTTTTCTACACAGTAGAACAGAGAAAAGATCCGGGGGGGTCCAGGGGGGGCGAAGCGAATATATAACGAAGAGTATATATATATATTCGCCCCCCTGGACCTTTTCTCTTTTCTGTGTAGAAAATGAGGATAATTTGCTATGCAATTCTCAGCCTGAAAACGATAAAAAAATAAAGTATAAAAAAACTTAGGATATAAAAAAATATTCAAGCCTGGCTGGGATTCGAACCCACGATGCGAAAAAAATGGATATAAAAAAATTTTCAAGCCTGGCTGGGATTCAAACCCACAAACTCGCGCTTCGCGTTACGGACATTTTTCGTTACGGACGTTACAAAAAAAAATTGTTGGGGGTCGGCCTAAGAATTGCATAGCAATTAATATAGGATGTATTCCCAGAAAGTCTCTTAAAATACGGCTTAAAAAAATCGTTCCTTCTTGGCAAAAGACAGGTCGAGTTCGTTGGCCAGCCCGATCGCCAAATTCAAATTTACAGTGTCTCAAAAATTCTAAAACATCAGTTTTTTGACAATAGGGCATGTGGGGTGTCACAGTCGAAGTGTGATGTGAATCGTTGATTCGATTACGACCACTTCCAGATCTCTAAGATTCACAAAGTCCTAGATTATGTATACAAACTAGTTGTTGAACTATCAATGGATCAGTCCACTACTCTGCTTGGTATGCTCCCTAGTTCAATACTCAGTTGATTTTTCCCACACATGGTTTACTACTAAGTGTTGTAGTAACCGAGGGCCATATTTTTGTCACAATGTATCTGCGTGTTACTCTCCAAACAGTTTAACCACCACTCTTGATAGTTATTTTTGACATTCGGATAACCCACCTATGAAATAATATGTAGTATGATGAAGTAGACTGTTGCAGTTCAATTGTTTAGGAATTGGAATATACCTAAGAATGCTGTAAATTATAACACAACGTTTTCATTAAAACAATTCCCTGACATTTGGTGGTTTTTGCAAAATTCCCTGACTTTTCCCGACGCTAAGAATTCCCTGACAATTCCAGGTTTTCCCTGACTTTTCCAGTTGGGTGCCACCCCGTTATTCAGTGTAGTGCCAAATTTCAATAACGTAGGCTTACCTTTTAGAGCTTCTTTGATTTTTCATCTTGATCCTTCTTCTCTTTGCGTTTTTGTGAACCACTTTTGTGACGGTATACCTACACCAACTTTACCACCACTAGGTGGCTCCTTTTGAGTAGGAGGAGGAGGGGCCATAGTGAAATTTCTTTAACTACATTTTGGAGGACAGACACGATCCTCACGATGGTGACATTCAAAACTGATGCCATCTTTGTCCTCTCCACCCGCCCATCTACTCATCCTGTTTCACTTGGGTTGTTCGGACAGAGAGCCCAGGGTAGAACTACGTTCTGAAAAGGGAGGGGATAGAACCATCCAGGACTGAGCCTGTCCGAACGCGCTCGGATGATTCTGATGGGATAACCTGAACCAAACCTGAATTAAAGCCTTCCTCATTTCCACAGAAAATCTGAGGAGTAGGAAATCTATCAAAAGGGAACATATCCACTTTTTGGAAAAATTCGTTTTATCAACATATTTTTCTTTGCTTCTTTGGCATATAACTGCGAAGAGCATTACTTTTAGGGCGAGACACTTTTTACGGGAGACAACATTTTCCGATGATTCTCTCTCTCAACCAAATAGTTGCTACGGAACATATCTGGTATTTTTCATCGTTCCAAAAACCTATTGGAGCAATTAGTAGGTAGGTACATACCTAGTGAACTACATCAGAGTCCAAGGAAAGAGAAAACGCCTCTCAATCCGAATGACGTCTTCTCGTCATGATTTAAAACATATGATTGTAGGTTACTCGTTTTAGGGAATAGGGAGTAAGAAGGGAGGGAATTTGACTCATAGATTAGATTCATAGAGAGTAATTTTCCAAGAGAAACCTCAATTTCAAGTAAAACCTACGTTTTTCAACATTAAAACCAAATTTTCTCGCCTAATTAGCAAATTAAAATAAAACTGACTATAAAGTTGGGTGCGTCTGTTACGAATTAATCACGAGGCAATCCTCTTTTATTCTTGCGGGGTTTTACTGCAGTTTTGATGTAGTTTATCCGAAAACATTTGTCAACACTTACCCCCTTCCACCCTGTATATATACATAATCTCTCCTTAGGATTCAGATGAAAAATCCGTCCTTTCGCCAAAAAATTGAGCATTCCAAGAAAAAAGCTCATTAATTTAAAACTCAAATTCCAAAAAATTGCTAAAGTGGGCAAAAACGGCTAAAAATACTCAAATTACTATTTTTTAGCATAAACATACCAAGTCAAAGTCTCAACTATAAACTAGAATATATACATTCATACTTAATCATCATTACCATTTGCATAAAAAAATCGATAAAAACTGCAAAAAGGTAAAAATCCTTAAAATGGTTTGTGCAGCAGAATATTATTCAGAGTTTTTTTTCTTTTTCGTGTCATGAAATTTATAGTTTCTGCGCACTTTGAATGGTGACATTTCAGAACAGGAGGACAAACAAAAACGGGAATGACAACAGATGTTCCCATGACTGGAACTTTTTTCGCTTATTGACAATTCCAACATTTTGAAGTACCTACCAAGTTTTAATGTAACGACATGAACGTTACACTAAAATACACACTAACTGGAAATTTGAATCATATACATTACATATCGATCGAGGTGAACATGGCAGTACATGAGTCGAGAGAAGTTCAATAAAGTAAAACGGTACCCACCTATACGCTCAAGTTTAGTAGCAAATCAGGTCATCAAAACTCACATATTCAGTCGTTTTTTTTTTTAATAACTACACTTAATTATTGTTTAGAAACAATTGAGGTCACACTAGAGAATCATTCTTCTCTCAGTGTGTATGTACAAAACAGAATAAGAAACTTACGAAAATTGCTCAACGAATAGTTCATCACAAAAAAAGAAGTAAAATCTAGCACATAGGACAAAAATATTAAACTGAAAATCGAAGAAGTTCATTTTCACTTCTAAATGAGAACGGAATGTAGTAGAAAAATGCAGTCCTTTTTACAATTCATCTTTAGATTCTTTAGCATTTCCACTTCTATCGTAATTCTTCAGTTCTGAGGTAGAATGCTTGGAAATATATTTAATGAAATCATTCAGCTCTCTACCACCCTGCAAAAACAATAAATATCAAGTTAATGTTTGAAATATAACTGCAGTAAGTAAAAGTTAGGTATTTAAATTGTTAAATAAACATTCATTAACAAGTTCACTGCCCAACCTGAAATCCAAACTTTCCAACCAGTTCCATCACTTGAACTGCACAATTAACAAGGTTAATTACAAATTGAAGGAAATATTTCTGCTTGCAAAAAAAGGGATGAAACAATTTATTCTCACGAATGTGGAACAAGGAAAAGCACTAGGCTCAATCCCTTGTAAAATTATACTTCAAATGTCACTGGTGCTTCCATCCAGTATATGGGGCACTAAATTTGAGAAGCTTGAGTTCCAGAGCTGCACAATGGATCACCTTGCTGAAGTTAGCAACCTACTTCAACTAACCTGGGCCTTTGGCCTTTGAAAACGAATTCTACATATCTGTAATACACTGTCAAGACATTCTAGCCAGAAAGTGATGATTTTGAAGATAAATAATGACGACTATGAGGGATATGAGAATGAGCAGCAAAGCATAACCGTTTTCCATGCAATTAGCGAAGTTAGCAACATCAAGTGTGGTGAGTACGTGGATGGGTGATCGCAAAGGTAAGGGTGCCCCGTCCAAGTAGTTTTCGAGCTTTTGTATGGCGAACCCCTCTCCACCCAAGAGAGCGAGGAAATGAGTAGTGTGGTGAAATCACCACCAAAAATAAGTTCTCACGAGAGAACTATATACAAAAGACGTCAGGCTACGTCAAAGCGAAATAACACAAATCGCCGGAATGATTATGAGAAATACATAATCACAGAGGAGATAATGACCTCTAAGTCAATCAAGGGCGAAACAAGCTCGACGCACTCTATGAAGCGGGGGTGGAACATCGCATTTCAACTTCCGCCCACCGAGCGCGACCGATCAAATCGGAAGCTAAGGAGGCTGCGGCCCATCTCAAGACTAACCGTTAGGTGGCCAATAGATCCAGCCAATCAGAGACATATAAATATCCCCCACATATAAATATCGGTTGACGGGGCCCGGAGCTTTGATTCACATCTCTACACTCGGATCTGACGTTTCTTCTCTACTACACGACGAAGTCACTACACGATCTGGAACGAGGCAATCTATTCATCTCTTCAAGTTTCCTGGTAGCATCGAGATTAGCCCTTTTCCGTGCTACTCACTACCAGCGTTTCTTCAGTCAGGATACCACCCGGTCCAAAAGATTCTCAATCTTTTCGGACGCCCGCTGGGATATCCTAGTCGGTTTCGCCCGGACCAACTTGATTTATTCATTTGGTCGCCCGCGGGGAACCACCAGGTAATCAATACCTCATACGGATTGATTAACTGCTCAAGGGAGTTCTTTTTAGAACTACGTTGGAGGACCCTTGCGAATACACGGACGTCTCTGTATTGCGAAGCGAGTCCCCGACATTTACGAGTGTCCTTGTCAGGGCAATATCAGAGGACCCCGTCGCTTGCGACGAGAGAGTCCCTGAGAATTTATAGTTTTTTTACAGAACCAACAATTCAAGGAGTTTCCTAAATGGAACAATCTCCGTCTTTTCACCCCTTCGACGGGGTGGCCGATCCGAGCGCTGTCGGCAGCCCGAGCCTCGAGACAGAATGGGCGGGAAGCAGTCACGCGACCGCCCGCCTACGCATTCCAATCTCGCGCGACCCGGCGCAAGGTCGCCCGCTCCCCAGCCGTTCTGAACCGCTGGAGGATCTCTCAATCAACTCCATGAAGGACGTGGTTTATGTTCAGCAGCCTGAGACACGGCCTGATCAAGTTTCTTTCAATCAATCTTTCTCAGAAAGAAATAACGAAGATTTCCTGACAAAAACAGAAATCTCTACGCGACTTTCCGCCGGACATACGGCTGACACGAGTGTTTTATACACTCCTATTATACACCCGTCGCATGAGCATAAAGGTACTTTTCAGTACCCTAAACATAACGTCTTACCCTAAGATGAAAACATAAGGTTGAGACCTGAATATTCTCCTATAGGGAAATATCACGGCGAGCAACCGCAAGAAACACGGATCGAGGTTAACTCATCCCATGGCCCTAAGGTGCTTTATCCAGAAAGAACTGAGGATATTCAAGTTAATAAAAGTACTTTTTCGTACCTTCCGTCGGGACACCAGCAAGGTTATAACCCACATAACCAACCTACCAGTACCTCCTACGAGGTACCGCTCGGTCTCCCGACTCCAAGTTCAACATATGCAAATCCACTACAAGTAGCTTTAAGCAAAATCATCAGAACGAATTCTGATCCTCCTTTGAAGGACAGCTAATTACCTCACAATGGCAGTCGGGTGAAAAGCCCCAACCTGGAATGGTTCTTTACTTTACTTTTTTTATACTCCTCTAAACCATCTGTAGATGAGTCAGAGGTGACGTACAGTCAGCATAACATACTTGAATAAATTGCTAGATCCCTATCTCTGTAAAATCAATACTACGAAAACTAACAAGAAAGAATATTGCTCTACTATTTAGCCACTGTTTGGGTCTGAATGAGATTTCATTACAGTAAAGAAAGAAGATGAATAACTGTAGAAAAAATGGGAACAAGGTGGGGATCAAACTTGACCGTTTTTGGGGTGCCTGATACCACGATTAAGCAAATAAAATGTTTAAAAAATCCAAAGGTGTTGGACAACACAAAGGCGGGAAATTTACTTTAAAAAAAAATTGTTTTCTTCTTTTTTGCCCAGTGACATCATTTTAAAGATATTTTAGTGGTGAACATGATGGTGAAACCAGAATTACAATATCTTGTTCTGTTCTAGAATTAGAGCTGATGAACCATGAAGAATCACGATTTTTTTCTAAAAGCAGGTACTTTATCTTTAAGAAAAACCACACTTCTTCATGGTTCATTAGCCATTAGCTCTGATACAAGTAAAGAATGCGATATAGCAATTCTGGTTTCATCATCGTGTTTAGCAGAAAAAGTGTCACTCGACAAAAAATGGAAAAAAGTTGTTTTTTCAAAGTACCTACCTCTTTCTTAGTTGGCTTCTTTGGGTAGGTACTTAGTCCAAAGTTTTGGATTTTTTGTTTTGTTTTTTACTTGCTCAAAGTATCACTCACCCCATATCACTTCGAAAAATTGTGGAAAAAGGGGGGAGGGGGGTTACTTTTGGGACACTGTATAATAAAAAAGTTCCTGTCATACAGCATGATAGTTTGAGCAAATTTTCATAAATTACCTATCGTACTATAACACGTTAAATGTTATTGAAATTTGAGCGCAAAGCAATTGTTGATCATATTGGAAAGTAATGCATGCATTACAGAGACGTCCCTATGAATGGATGGTATATAATTTTGGCAAGAATTCAAATGAAAGAAAAAAAATCATGATTTCTTAGAATTCCCCCCCCCCCCCCCCCCCATATACCCATCCACCAGCTGTAAATTTGAAACTTCCAAGGTTGCATAACTGGACTAAAATCTGGATCGAATAATAGAAACTGTCACAGAAATCAGAGGAATATAGTAAAACTATCATAATTTATAGCTATTCCCCCCTCCATTAATCCCCTTCTGTCATGAAATTTGAATTTCCTGAAATTTTTTCAAAAACTTGATGAAATTCATGATTGAACGAAAAAAGTATAGTTGAGATATCATGATTTATTACAATTACCCCCCCAGGATGAAATTTGAAACTCTTGAAAAACTTGATATAGGCACATTCCAAAATTAGACCGAATTCATAGTTGAACAAAAACATACCTAATGACGTAAATTAGACGAGAATAGATAAAACTGTTACGCTACAGGAAAATAACTCTCACAGTCAAAGAGGTTTGATAACCCTGACCTCATAGCTCAGATCGTTGGAGTGTTGCAACTAGGGGGGAAATTTTCCCTTAGTTGTAATGATGCGAATTCAAACTCCTGTCAAGGTATAAAATATTTGTGGGCAGTTACATTGGCGCAGTCGAAATAGGACCCGAAATCATCACATTTTCTGTCTACACCCTTCACTTCCTCACTCACTTGTCAAAACACACCGTGACAATGGCCTCGCTTAACTGGTGACTTGTTCCACGAAGCATCTGCTGAGCCAGCGGGCCTGCAGTTTCTTTTCGTCATTTGTCCGACCCCAAACCAGCCGAGATGACTGATATTTGACTCCGGGGAAATGTTTTGCTCCAGGAAAATAACTATCACAGTCGAAGAGGTTTGAATAACCTGGCCTCATAGCTCAGAATGTTGGAGTATTGCAACTACAGGAAATTTCCCGTAGTTGTGAGTTCGAACTCCTGTCGAGGTATCAAATATTTTTGGGCCATTACAGAACATAGAGATTTATCACTATTACCCCCCTTCCACCATAAAATTAGACACTCTTGACGTATCTTCCAAAACTATATCGAATTTGTTATGGAACAAATTAAGAGACACAAAATTGGTAAAGATTTGAAGCTTGGGCAGTGCTTGAAAGAATCGGTAATTATCCCCTCCATAAATCCGAAATTCTCAAGGTTATTGCACAAGCAAGACTAAAATTGAAAACAAAATAAAATAAGAATTACGAAAATTGGTTGAGAAATGTCGACAACATTTGTCAAAAAAATCAAGATTTTTTTGCTTTACCCCCTCCATTTTCCCCTCTTCCATTAAAAATTAAAATGTCCAGGGTTTGATGCACAACTACACTAAAATCGGGATGGAACAAAGAAAGAATCTCGAAAATCAGATAAGCGTAATGGCCTGGGCGGCATCGACAAAATTTCTCTCACTCACTTACACACACACACACACACCCCCTTAAGTTTTTTTATACAGATTCTGTCTTGGAAACGTCTGAAACGGATTTGTATACGGTTATCCCCCCCCTCATGATTGGGTTGTCTCACACCGCCTAGATCAGTTCCAATAGGTCGTCCCTATATTGACAAGGCCTAGCTTCAGAGGGCGTCCTAAAAACCAATTTTATCGCAAAACACTCATCCTAAATTCGGGAATTTGAAAAGGTCCAGTCATGCAGCATCATCGTATGAGCGAATTTTTGTGAATTATCGTACTATATTATGTTACATTGTTTTGAAAATTTAGGACTTTGAGTGAAGAGAAATTGTTAGCTACCAAATTTATGACAAGAACTCGTTCTAAACAATAATCTGCTATTAAAAAAAAAGAGATTTTGGATTTGAAACTTTTTTGCAGTTTTCTTCAATTTTTTCCGACTTTTTATTCATACTCAACTATATTTTTCCGCATAAGCTTATACATCAAGCTTTAAATGTTCTATTTTATAGTTGATAAACTTGATTTGAGCAATATTCTGCAATAAAATATACATTTACGATTTTTAGCCTTTTTTTTCCCTGCTATTTTTAGTGATTTTTCCCACACTTTTTTCGAAATTTGACCAATTAAAGTGCTCAAAAAATGCTGGCCAACGAAATCTCCTTTCATTTGGAAAGCTTGATTTGTTGGGCAAGAACGGAATTTATATTTCATTCTTAAAGAGAGTTATCGTCTGGAAAGACAACTCTTTCTTTTTTTAACAAATCTCTCCTCAAAGGCGGAGGGTGCACACCATTAAAGTTCAAAATGAAAAAATAAAAGAAATGGGGAGGACGCCCAAGTTTATCCTACGCCGGTCCTTGGAATCAAGGAAGCTGAAGGAAGAGAAGGGAGAGTGGGATGAAAAGAAATGCCCCTATAAAACGACTGCCAGTTCAAGTAAGAACCCCTAAGGACGCGGATGGTGATACCACGGAGCACTCCTGCTGAGATCCCTAACTCAAGTAACTCCATGGCACTTTTCCCGCACCACACTCTGTGCCACGACACGAACGTGGCCACAACTATGAAGTTGTTGGGTGCCAATCCTTTCGCTTGTCACAGATCATTTCTATCATATTCACTTTTCTTAGCCCACCAGGTCTGCTCCATGTCCACGCTGCCACTGACAATCTGGACATCGACGATTATGGCAGACCCATCGGGCTTGATGGCAACGATATCTGGCTTCTTGCCCCAGTCACTTGGCATGTGATATAGTCTCTCCCTTTCGACATCCCAACGGCTGGATGACAAAGCGCCTACTATCTGCATGGCGACCGCATCGTGACATAGGATGCGGCCACCGTGAGTACGAGGACACTGCTGCACCACATGATAGAGATTCTCATTTTTACCCCGATAGGCACGGCAAAGGTGTCGACTGTCCTGCGACTACTCCTCGAACACTTCACTGAGGTGGCTAAAGTAGTCAACCATGAAGATGGTGGTAGTCGCGGGCCCCAATTTACTGGGAAGAAATGAGGGCTTCAGAGCACTGCCAGAACCATCTACTGTTTCATGCAGAGCAGCGGCGAACTCAGCAGATGAGCTGGGTTTGGGAGCAGTTGGTGTTGCACAGTCTCACCATAACAACTGCTGCCTGATGAAGTCAAGGTCGGCAGCAGTGTGGGTGACCTCCCAGCTCAAGCCCCTAAAAGGGCAAGCAGAAAGAGAGACAATACCGAGCCAACCGGCCTTGACTGGTGCGTGGATGTTAGCACTTGGGACACCAGGTGGGAAGCCTAGCCAAGAGCGCACAGCAGAGCGAACTTCACGATCTAACTCAAGCAGCCTCCCGGCAGTAAGCCTGCCAAAGACTAACCCATAGGTTAGCTTTGGAAGTAAGTACATGCGAAGGAGGCGCAGCTTCTGAAGTGGATTCAATGGAGCCATGGTGACACGAGCTAATGCTCCACCAAGGCCCAAACGGCTTGCGGCTATAGTGGCCCATGACTTCATGACCCATGAAGTCGACCCCAAAGTACTGCCAGACCTCCAACACGGATCGGGGGGAGGGGGGGGGAGGGGTGTCTGTCTTAGGACAAAGCACTCCTCATCCACCACCTTCACCTTAAGTTGGCAGCCTGACAGGACCAAGGAAACCGACCCACACTTAGAAGGGTTGACCACTACACCATACCTGGCTAGCTGCTCAGCAAAGGTGTTGAGGGCGATCTGAAAGCCCTTACAGGTTACAGCGAGTAGGATGACTTCATCAGCAAAAGCCAATGCACTTACTCGCACCCCAGGGGCAAGATCACACCCTATTTCAGCTAGCAGCTTACCCAATGCTGTATCCACGACCAAGTTGAAGAGGAGTGGCGATACAGAATCCTCCTGGCCCAATTAAAAAATGACAAAATCCCCTGACATCTCACCTTGTGCCTTGAGGACTGTGACACCTTTGTATTACAGGCAGGCAACATACTCAATTAAACGAGCAGGTGTCCCGACAGCATGAAGACAATCAAATAGGACAAAATGGCTTACAGTGTCAAAGGCCTTAGCGACGTCCAGAGTGCTAAGATGGAGCTCCCGTTTCTTGATAGCCACCGAAATTACAGTTTGGCGAACTGTTAGGTTCTCCACTGTGCCATCTGCTGGCTGAAATGCTCTCTGGATGTCACCGACGACACCAGCCACTTGGAAGCGAGATGCCAGAATCTTTTGAAAGTAGTGGAGAACTACTGAAGACATTGAAATTGGACTGTAGCCTCCAGGCCCACTTCCTCCTTTCTTGCGATGAAGATGGTTCGAGCACGGGTCAACGCTTTTGGGGGCCTTCCCGACAGAAGTAACAGGTTGAGGATGAGCAGCTTGACACTTTTTGGGGCTTTATTCCAGCGTTGGGCAGAAATACCATCAGGTCCAGCAGATGCGGAGTTTCTGCCACGGCACTTTTGTGCCTTGTCATAAAGCACCGGCGTGCACATAATGCCGCGTAAGTAATCCCTGGTGGAAGCTGGGAGTACCACCGGCTCACCAGGGTTGTGGCTGGGAGCACTCAAGAGTGGCTCCCAAAATTCCACAAACTCCTGAAGAGGGGACAAAACTTGTTCATCCCTGCACACGAGCAGCTACACGAGCCGGATGCTTCCTCCACAATTTCTGGACCCACTGGTATTCCCGCCTCTTTCTCCTTGCTTCCTTAGCTGCTTTGCGACCTCCACGGGGCACCACCACAAGAAGATGTCCTCCCAAATGCCCCGCCATGGTCGCATACCCAACCTGTGAGAAGATCCTCTGTACATAAGCCGTGACCTCATCTTCCAAGCCAACAGGCCTCTCAACAGCCCGTCTCGCCAGTTCCTGCAGGTAGGTGCCCTCATAACCTTCAATACGGCCTACCTGCTTCCCAAGCCTCAATACTTCAGTCTTCAAATACTCAAGAAGACCAGAGGTTCCGGGGGAGGATTTCCGAACGGTGGGCTGTTGTCCCACACCTGTCAGAGATGCTTGGTAGGCCCACTGCTATTTGCCAGGATTGTATCCTGGACAAGCTGCTTATAGTGGGGCCTCAGACGAAGAGATTGGATGGCAGGGAGCATAAGCATGGAAAAACGTGCTTGCAAGAACACATTAATATTGCATACCCCATTACACACAGCTTCTGCCTCCTCTGCTGCCATTCGCCGCAAATCCTCAGAAGCATACCTGGGCCACTCTCGCTCTATATCCATTGTAGCGTTGGCCTGTACAGGATGCTTCTGCCAGATGTGGGCACTGAGGCCACGCTTGGAACTGAAGGTTCCCTCACAGTGGACACACTGGTGGACATCTCCAGGTGCATCGGAAGAGGAAGAATGATACGAAGAAGAGGGAGAGGAAGACCGACATCCCTTCCTGGGGTGTCTCCGAGTGCCTCCCCTAGAACCCCGCATGCCAATGTGCCAGTGGAGGTCAAGAGGCTCTCTTGATGTTTGGTTCATAACAAGAGACGCATGATTAAGGGTCGGGAGACCCATTGACGCGAGCCTCCCCCCTAAATGCCAGCAGGTAATTCTGCCACCCTCTGGTAAAGGGTGTCTGGGTTGCACGACAGGGACGTATACCCTTGACTTGGGTAGGGATATGGAGGAGCTCCAAAGAGATAAAAATGCCTACAGTTACCCTACCCCAGCAACCCCAGTCATCATTTTTAAGGCCATTTTTGAGAATTATGAATAAATTTTTGGAAAATTGACCAATTAAATTAGATAAAAAAGTGGGGGCTAATGAACCCATCTTTTCATTTGGAAGCTTGATTTTTTGGAGCAGGAAACGGGATTTTTTTCTCAACCCTAAGATGAGTAATCGACATTCATACATATTTTTTAAAGCAGAATTTTAGGCCAAAAAAAGTTTAAAAATGACGAACAAGAACATTGAAAAAACTGCACGAAATTATGCTGACAAACTTACTTAAATTTTAATAATATTGATAAAAAATCGAAAAGGTAGTTAACAATTTCTTAGCACTAGAAGAGCTCGAATTTAAAAACAACGTAACATACGACATCAAGAAAATTCGCTCATATGACCATGTTTCATGGTCTGGGGGACTGGTTTGTCATTTTCTTGACTGTGGACAGATATTCCAACAGTCGGGACCATGAAACTCATTGACTTCAAACGTTCGTCACGTTACCCTACGGACTATCCATAGGGTAGCCTACATATTTTAGAAATCAATAGGCAGGGTTGCACCTGTAGCATCATAAGCCATGAGCCCCAAGTGCACTCAAACCTCCGAACTTCTTCAAGCTCTTGCCAGATAAAATGGGACTATTCCATGTATTGATGGCCGGGGTATTGATTGATGGGAGTCTTTTTGAGACTCTAGCTTGCAAGACAAATATAAACAAATAATAATAATAAACAACACTTATATACCCCATTGTTGCAATTATGAAAGAAATCTCTCACAACTCAATGTGAAGATTAAATAAACGGCTAGAGCAGTAAAATCTAAAAAAAAAAAATCTGATACTTCATTAAAAGGCAAGTTTATGACGTCTATGTACCTAGATAGTAGTGAAATTAATGTTCACATATTAAGGAGACAGGGGCCCAATCAACCAATCACCGATAGGTAAGAGAAAGACATAATCTACAAAAGATAGAAGAGTTTTCCATTCTAACCACACATTTGAGAAATGATAAGGGACTTGATAAATAGAACTTACATTATAAGTTACAGGTGATGCTTTTCCATCCTTAGGCGCCCAGTAAATAGTGGGGAACCCACGGACTTCATATGGTGATGGTACATCATTGTTGGTAGCATCCATCTTCACTATAGCGACGTCTTCATTAGCCATCTATAAAGCAAACGGCAAAAAAAGAAAAAAAAATGAGTAACGAGAAACTTAGAATGGGGAACTTTCATCTGTTGGATCGCCACACTTTTGACCACAGATTTGGATTCAGCGCACTTGAAAACCTCCTAATAGCAATTTTCAGCTCAAAAGATCGTTTAGTTTGGGCAACAAATGGGTAAGGAGATAACGGGTGATGTAGTAGGGCAAAGGAGCAGAGATTCCACCAAGGCGGGAGGGAGCCATGACGTCATCATGTAAATGAATTCAAACAGCCGTTTTACCAGTCAGATACCTATCGCATAGCAACTTTTTGGAAAGCTCTCACTCAGATCTTTCTATTCCTAAAAATTCTCTATTGAACTAACAACATCATTTTTATTGTTATCAGGACTATATATGTATATATCTCAAGGAATCCATCTAGAATGAATGCTCAGAAATATGCTATTTTGAAAGCAATATTTTATCCCAGTTTTTCTTAATAATCCGAAATAGAATTAGTTCATTATGTAATAACATAATTTTTATGCTTGTTACACAAATGAGTGAATTTTATTATTAAATTGTAATATTTCATTCTTTGTTTTTGTGTATCATAGTGAACATTGTCATTTTCTCTGCTCAATAAATAGATTTGATTATTACTAAATGAATTTCAAGGGAAAAAACGCTGCAAATTACACAGAGGTTTATTATTTCTGTATTGTACAGCACTTCTACACAGAACATCTGTCTGTCATAAACGAATCATGAGGTAGGTATCTAATGTGTCTGCATAGATGTAGACGCGAACTAAAGAGAATTTAATAAATTTAAATAACACACCTAAATTTTCCTTACAGGAGCTGATGATGCAGTGCCATGAATTGGCTAAACCACAGCAGCGTGCAGTGGGCCTGATTGCATTCTTAGCACACAAAAAAAAAAAACAAATTTTTAAAACCCCGCTAAAAGCGGTTTTAATGACAGAATTTGAAAGAGGTGTTGTTGGGGACCTTGACCCTGTGAGGAAAGGCGCCCCAGTTAACACAAAGTGGGAGATGAGACATGAACTGACGATATCACTGTTTTCTCACATTTTCCCCTTCATAATGCGTTTGAGCGTCAAGACGAGTAGATGCACTCGTCGTCAATATGACAGGTGGCTCATTCCAAGGTGAGTAAGTTATTACTTCTATATCAAAACATTAATTATTTATAATTTTTTCAACTTTTTAATTACAACATAGGTACATAAAAAATCGAAGAAATCAAGTTTTAAAACGGAGTAATTAATAATCCACGTCATTTCAAGTTTTCAACCCGTCAAAAACTTGTTGTATATGATTTGAACTAAAGATCTCTAAAAGAAAAACTTCGTGAAGACCCCGTGAATAAAAATAGCCATCTATCTAAAGATATTGAAATTTAATTTTATAATTGAATTTAGTGTTGTTCCTGTCGTATGTTCCAAACTCGTATCTCAGTTTCTAATAACTTCTATGAAATATAAATTAATTTTTCTTTTATATTCAGTCATAATTATTGATCCCTCTGCACAAAGGTAACAAGAGGAACTTTTTCAGCTGCGTCATTTTATTTTACCACTATGAAAATTTGCCCAGTTTATAAATAACCTAATTTTGAGTTTATCATTGAAAATTTAGATTCTAACGACTTGGGGACAGTTCCATTCGACTCAGCACACGAAAATACTTCAGGAATGGTTACGAACCCGGATTTAGCGGGTACGTTGACTTTTTGCTTACAGTCTGGCTCACTGTGCAGTGGCGCGTATGCCACTAGCTTGCTATTTTTTTGCAGTCATTGATGAAACTTACTTAGTTCCCCCAAAATTTCATAGATCACTTCTCCATTATAGCTCGTAGATAGAACGGATGATCGCACAGCCTTCTGGATGATTTCATTTGATTTGTTTTGAAAATATATGTGAATGAGAACCAAAAAATATTACTGTTACCTTGAAATTTTCTGAGATCGAGATTTTTTCAATATTTCAGCTCTTGATTACTACCCATTAGGGTTGATCAAAATTGATGCTGATGTTACTGGCACATCCCCAGCCGATGTTATGTTAAAAAAAATTTCTAGGGCATTACGAAGGTTCATTATTGAAAACAATAAACCAAAATTAATAAAAAGTGGCTCCTAATTCTGTTGATCCACTGCAATAGCTTCATTTAACACAAAAAATGAATAAAATGAGTTCAAAAAATTGAAAATTTATAGATTGTTAATAGACTAACCTTTTCACCAAGTTCATCCCATACAGGAGTAAGTTTTTTACAATGACCACACCATGGAGCATAGAATTCAATCAGAGTATCCTGGTTATTGTTGGTTACAACTTCATCAAAATTTTTACCAACAGCAACCTTAACTGGTTTTGAATTATCTTCTGGAATAGGTTCAGATTTCAAATATGGTTCCAACTCATTGTTTTTCAACTTCGACAAGAATGATTCAAAGTTTTCAATTCTGTGAAAATGAATAATTTTCCGTTAGTACACATTTTTTTGTACAATGATACATCAACCAAAGCAGTAATTTAGTTTTATCAGTAATCAACTTACGAAAATTCTTCTGTCATAGAGAACTTCTTGTTATCTTTGGAACGGGCAAACACAATGGGTTTTTCTGATGGCACATAGTCATACCCAAACTCATTGAGTTCATGTTGAAAATCATCTTTAGAACTAATAGCAAAGGTGAAGTCATCAGCATAATTTTTGGCCACTTTTAAGATCCTATTTCTCCAATAGTTGGTTCCTAAAATGAGAACAATGAATGAAATAAAAATACTTCTTAATACACACATAAACACACACACACACGTATATTTATAAATGTAATACACCTGAATAGTATAGCTCTATATGTAAACAGAAAATAAGAGAGAACGCAGAAGTATTTTTAATATTCGGCTCCTGCTTTTTTCAAATTATGAACGAAAAGAAAAGAAAATTTTTCTGAATCAATTGTTCACGACATTGACAGAGAAGGATGAGTTAACATGGGGTGCTGCACGTTGCCGGGGCCATCTTTTAATATTAAACCCCAATACGTTGCACTGAGCTCCTCTGATGATGCAACATTCTTCTGTTTTCGTGGCATTTCATTATTCGGAAAACTTCATCAAAACTGCCATCAAAAGTTTCATTATGGGACATGAAATAATGGCTTAAGCATCATCTTACCACTGAAGCACAAAGATTGTTTGCCCTCAGGTTTAACTGTGTTTCAGCTTTTCCAACATAGAAAGTAGGGTATTCTTTATGATGCACCTCATACACCCACATTGGCGTCAGGGATACTGGCAATCCTTTGCATGTCTGTGAGTAGGAATCGTTGGTCGAATCGAATATTGCTTCCTTCATTATCATGGGGCAACCATTGTACCCACGCATGCTGCAGATGTAATGTTTCAGAGTTCAGGTTTTATCATGATTAAAACCATCTTCCCAAACCCCCCTCCCTCCCACACACACACGCACACACACACACACACACACATGCACGCACACACACACACACACTTTTTTTTAAATATAAAAATGCTGAATGATGATGATATTGGGTCAATAAAATAACCATTTGTCAATTTTACTTCTCAGCATGACAGTGTTGGTAAAAGGAAAAACCCTAAATAACTAGAACAAAATCATGGTAGCATACCTTTCTCGTTTTTAGCATAATCCACTTTGTAATACGCCACAACGACAGGATTCTTGAATTCATCAGTGTTATCTCGAGTTCGGTGGTCAACAAGTCCGTGCCTATTTTGAAACGTATTGAAAAATATTAGGAAATGCAGGATGGAAAATATATAGGAACAAGAATTGGATATTGAATGCAATAACTAATGATTAGTAATTAGATCTTCGTATAACCCTTCAGATGTTGCAATGTTCCAACTCTTAAATTCACTGATAAACTTTGTTACTAAGAATTTAAAAATTCTCTTGAACAAGATCGTCAGGAAAGGCCCCGATAATTTGAGGTCGTCTGGTTTCAATTACAGTTGTTCTAAAACGTGCCTTGAGTGCAGTGAGTACTTTTTAGTGCAGTTGCTTCTTGCCTACAAGATGTCTTCAGAGAATTTCCAAATACTTCAACTTTAATAGAAATCTATACATACGTCAAACATACCTCTCTAGTTTGGTTTTCCCCTTCAAACCCATTTGACGTCAAAGCCAAGTACACACATGTAATCTACTCTACCGACAAAAGTGCTTCCAATCTATTTTTTGCCTAGACCTCAAGAGTTTTGTGACTATGGATACTACTGGTTAAACTGACTACAGACACTACTGGTTGAAACGATCAATTTTTGGCAGTTCCTTGACAGACAATATAAATTATTCCTACAATGCATGCATATATATATATATATATATATATATATATATATATACATATATGTGATTTTTTTCCAATAGGTTTGAAGAATTAATCTTTCTATTATTTGATTCATTGTAAGCAGGAAGAGAGTCTCTATTAACAGCACAGGCCCAGCCTACAAAATGGATATGTATTCTCGTTACATTAGCATCAGGTCTACTCCATAGTTCCTTTACCTCCAACCTCATCATCATCTCCACCATATAAACTTTAGGACATTATTCGCTTATTATATAACACATTAGTAGGTATTACACAATATCTGTATTTTTTATTGAACTTACTGGTTCTTCTTCAACCAAGCTTCTAATGTTGATTTGGTACTATCGCCATCATATTTAATGTGGTTGGGCTCAAAAATATTCCACAAATGTTTTGGTCGAAATAAGATGATGCCATCACTAAAATGATAACAAAGTATTAGAAATAATGGATGGAGTGTATCAATTTAGAGCAGAGACATTGAAACAATAAGGTCTATCCATATATGATTGAAATAAGAAAAAAATAAGCATGTATGAAAAAAACAGTCCACAATTTATTTATGGTATGTGAAAAATTGATTACGAAGCAAGTCCTCCCAAGTTTTTACTACAAACTCAGGAGTTTTCAGCAGGGTCACTGATTTCCCATGACTAGCAGAAGATGTGCGATAAAAAATTTCATTGAACTCATTCATAGCAATTTTTTAGTGGTTTACAGGCTGTTTAGAATCGTGCATGTCGACTGACCAATAGATCATAGAAATGTTACCTAGTTTCATGTTTTTTCAGGAGTTCAGGCAGTTCAGTTACAGCAAATCTCAATTTTTCTCTGAGACCATCAGCAACTTGAAGGAATGCTTCTTTTAGAGGAGACGATTTTTTGAAAAACCCAACAACACTGTTGTCTTGAGCAGAGAGGAACTTATCGAAAGCTTCAGTAGTAGATATTTCTTTGGCACTTGGACCAACTTGACTGGCCATATACTTGACGATACCAGCTAGAATTGAACAGAATGTAATAAAGTAGTTAGAAGAAAGCAGAAAAACACATTTATACAGTAACCTTTTATAAGATTTATAAAAGTACACCAGTTTAACTAATATTAACTACACACAATGTGATAATTATTTAACTTCTATTAATAACATTAAATGCACACGTTCATTTTAACAGGAAAATTATACATTTTAGTTATGCAGGCGTTTAATTACAAGAAAAGTTTTCACAAAAAAGGCTCTACACATACAATAAAAAGAAAACTTTTTTCTGAAATTTGAGCCTTAGGATTGAGATAAAAGATCCATTCTGTCGCCAAAAGCTAAGCATTCGATTAAAACAGATAAGTTTGCTAGTCAGCAATTTTTGAGCACATAACTAAAAATCTACTGAAGATTACTTAAATTGCATCAAAATCTGCTAAAATCAATTTTTTCAAACTCCAAAAAAAACGGTGAATATGTTTTGTGCATCAGATTGTTGCCGTAAAAGTTATAATTTACACAAAGTGCTCAAAGTTCAAAACAAATCAAAATAATATAATTCAAAAATTGTCAAAAAAGTATTGTCATGCTGCATGACTGGAACTATCTATGTAGGAAATAGACTGCTGCAGAAACCAATTTCATGATTTTCAACAATTGTTTTGTAGTTTTATACTCACGTCCATCTCTTGGGCCAGAATACTCCTTAGAAACTACTCCATTCTTGAAAATTTTAAGGGTTGGATATCCAGACACTCCAAACTCCGTACAAGTAGCCTTTCCTCCTTCAGTGCAATCCACCTATTAACAGCAAACTAAATAGAATTTTTGACGTTGAGCAATCCACCTACTTCCTACAGCTAAGTGGAGAACTTCTATAGAAAAGCTTCAAACTGCAGCCCCCTATGCACTCAATTACATTGTTCTTGTAGTTGTAGAAGTAGGTTAGGTTGTTAATCATTGGTATACAATAAGCATATTTGATACTTTCATCTAACATTGTAACAGCTCGTTACTAAGCTGTTTTCTGAAGAACCGCAAGTAGCGCTGGCATATCCATTCTATTGTGGAATGACTTGAGAATGAGACAGTTTCTCGTTGACACTACAGGTGTGATTGCTTAGATGTTCTGTTTTTGTCATTGATGTTGAGAGTTCTGATATGATTGAGCCAAAAATTATTATTATTGTTCGATATAATTGTTACAACACACATCATTGTTACATCGAAGGTATGACAGGGGATGGCAGTGCCATACCTTGCTCTACGACAGATAATGTACTGTAGTTGACCGGAATTATTCATCGGACTCTATAACCTAGGGGTAGAACCAAGGTCTCATGTGCTGAAGGTCATGGGTTCAAATCTTTGATGATCGGCATTTTTATTTTCTTCAAAACATATTTTCAAACGTAATTTTGAACTAGGTATTTGTTCAGCGAATCTTTATTTTACTGAAAGGATTGTCAATTTTTCAAAAGCCATGTAAATAGTAGGTAATAGTGATGAATACATTTCAATTGAAATGATCACCAATTTATCGGCCCAAAATTGCATTATGTCATCGCCTGGTGCCATCAGAAATTGAACCATTAGAACCAATATTTTTTCAAGATGCAAGAACCTAAAAACTAAAAACTGCAACAAGATCTCACCTTTCCAACTGTATAGTCAATTTTACTCCCCCCCCCCCCCCCCCCCCCCCCAATGAAATAGAGGGTTTCTTTGAAAAATTACGAGTTTGTTGTCGATTTCTACGTACCTATTTTTTTATGCTGAATTGAATGGTAACTCTTGTATATCTCCCCAAAACCGTTATAACCAAGTTTTACACTTTAACAAACAAATTTGAGTTAATTTGGTGAGTATGATAAATGTTGTTTGTAGGGGTGAAAATAGTTAGCTAAAGTGTAAACCTCGACTAAATCAACCCCACACTCCAAACTCATATTTTCATAGACTGCCATTTTTCAAGAAAACCCTCAATTTCATTATAAAACAATGTTTTTCAATATTAAAACATAGTTTTCTCCCCTAATTAACAGTGCATAATTAAAATTTACTGTGCCGTAGGATAAGTGAGATCTTTGCACAGGTTTTACCGTTCTGGTATCTTGAAAAATATTGTTCTCTTAGTTCAATTTCCGAATGAAAAAAACTAGAGGTTTCCTAAATCAGATAAAATATGCTTTTCAGAGGGCTTTTTCATGTCTCAGCCCTAAGTCTAAAAAGATGTCAGGCATCTATCCAATATATCTGTCAATAGATCTATCAATATCTTACATGAAATAATAATATTGTAATTATCTGTATGTAGGCATGTATTTTTAAATTACTTTATTAATATAATAAACCCTTTAATAAACTACAATTTGTGAGATGAAGGAGTGATTTTATTCATTATACAACCTGTAACATTTCTTTCTTTCTTCTATGTACAAAATTATTAATTTTCAGAGCTTTGTAACCGTTTCTAATGGTATCGTTGCAAATGCGTTCCATTAGGTTTCATTTTTTGGTTAAGTATATTTCATGATGATGATCGTAGGTAGGTATACCTACTATTTACAACTGTTTAGTAAAAGTCTGATTTAATTTGTTGTAAGTCAGAATGATCACTATTTGAGATTGAAAAATTTCAGCGTTTTTAAAAACTTTATAAATTATAAGTAACTGGTTTTGTTCCCAATCTCATTAAGAACAACTTTACACTATTGTTTAATCATATAGCATGGTCTCTCAAGAAAGTTAAAATGAGGGGAATACAGGTATAATACAAAAGTGTTCCGGGCCACAAGGTGAGCAGTTCTAGACAACCCCCCCCCCCCCCCCCCCCCACCAGCCAGAGTTACCACATACAACCACGACAATTACTTGACTGAACGAAATCACTCATTCATTCATGACAAAGCAAAATAAACGTACAAACTCACAATTAGAAGCAGGAATTAGAAAAAAATAATGAAAAACAGCTTGCGAAAATAACTTACTATCAACGGATAACTAACTGGGTGTACAGGATGGACAACTAAACAATACGAAAAACAAGAAAACCTATCTATGCACAAAAAACTGTAGATATAGGGAATTTTCCCAAATACCAAGCCTTATTCTTTATTCTTCTCACTCAATCTGGGTTACTAAATCGTGACGTCACACACTAGGCCAATCATGGAGCGTTCTCCCCCCATCTATTTATTTTCAAATTCGATTTTAATTATGAAAACAAACTCGTAGTTATGTTTCATTACATGTGTGTGAATCGGAGGTGATATAGATAATAGTAAAAATCTTTCAGGCTGAATTTCAGATCGGTGCAAGTTTCTCATTAACCAATTATCACTGCACTAACTGTTAAGACAATCATCTAGATCTAACAAATTCAACATACTTTTGCCAACTCCACAGGTGGATCGTTCTCACGAAGAATATCAGCAGCTAGATCAAATTCAGGTTTCAACTTTTTACAATGGCCACACCTGCAAAAATGAATTGAATACCACACTAAATTAGAACCAAGATCCACTTAATTCTTTTTTTTTTTTAAATGCATTATGCTGGTCACTACAATGAAGAAGAGAAAACTTTTATATCTACATTTAATTTATCCATTGATTACAAGGATTCTAAAGTAATCATATTGCATCAAATACAATACTAATTTGCCAATACTAAATTATCATTTTTAAAATTTATTTATTTTTCACAGCCTTTAGTCAAGGGCAAGATGATAGAATTTTTCAGCATACAGAACCCCCTTCTTGGGAACTGGATATATATATATATATATATATATATATATATATATATATATATATATATATATATATATATATATTACATATACAGGGTTTCCCGCATAAGATGGTCAGTACTTCAGGGCGTAACTCTAGAGCTCATCATTTCTGGTCAAAAGTTCCTCGTAGATTTTTTTTTAAAACGCTTAGTTTTCGAGTAATTCCATTTAAGATTTCTTTCGTATTTTCGACCTTAAATCACTGAAAAAGCAATAACTACTACAATTAAAACAGTAAGTTTAAATTGAGGATACCCCTGGAAAGCGCGTTAAATTTCCTTCCTATCTAATGCCAAATAAAATTTTTTTAATAGGATTCATTTGGTGGAAGAACTGCGAAAAAAAAGAAATAAAATTTTTTAAACCGGATGGTAGTGTCCTATTTCTGTAGTGTTTTTAGCGAAAAACTGGCCCAAGATCTCAGCTTTCTAGCGTTATAATCAATTTTTATTTTACTTTACTAATTAGAGAATAAAGGTATGTTTGTTTGTATGTTGCAAAACAAGTTTTTTTTCTATGAAATCGAGGGTTTTCGTGAAAAATTACCCTATAAAAAAATTCGAGTTTGGGACCGGTTTCTGTGTATTTTTTCTCGCTGAATCGAATGGTACCATTTGAAAAAAAATACGTATTTACGTATTGATTATACCGCTAGAAAGCTGAGATCTAGGGGCCAGTTTTTACACGTGGAAAACAGTACAGAAATAAAAGACACAGCCAGTTTAAAAAATTGGAATTTTTCATACTCGTGGAAATTTCATGTTCAGGCAGCTTTTTCACCTAATGAATCCTATTAAAATAATGTGATTTGGCATTAGATAGGAAGGAAATTGACGCTCTTTCCAATGGTATCCTCAAATTTAAACTTACGGTTTCAATTATTGCTGTTTTAGTGATTTAACGTCGAAAACACGAAAACGATCTCAAAATTGAATTACTCGAAAACTAAGCATTAAAAAAATCTCCAAGAGAAACTTTCGATCAGAAATGAGCTCTAGAATCGACTGAACTAGTTTGTGCCACCATAAGTGTGTTCACCCTGTATACAGGGTGTCTCCGAAACAGGTGTCACACAAAGGAGGAATCGATTCTACAACTAATTAGCAGCAAAAAGTACCTCCCAGAGATTTTTTTTAAACGCTTACTTTTCGATTAATTCAATATTTAAGATTTTTTTCGTTTTTTCAACCTTATATCACTAAAATAACCATAACTCCCTCAAATATTATTGAAAATTAAAAAATGAATACACCGTTGAAAAGAGCGTTAAATTTTCCACCACCCTGATACCAATTCAACAATTTTTAAGCAGGTTTAATGGGACAGAAACCCGGCTGAAAGTTGAAATTTGACAAATCTTAAGAAATCTGTCAGAATTTGGAGTGCTATAGCTCGAAAGTCTCCCATTGGATTTTACCTCGAGAGGCGTGAAAAACTGCAAATCTCACCTTTCCAACGGTATAAGCATTTTCATTTTTATCTTAGTCCTAAGAGGCGAAATTGATGTATGATTGCAAAAACGTGTGAAATTTTCATTGAAATCCGATGTTTTGGGGAGGAAAAAAAGTCCAGTCATGTAGCATGACCCCATGAGCGAATTTTTGAGGAAATCTTCGACATTTCAGTCGCTATTGATCGTATAGAGAAATTTTAGTTTATGATTTTGATAGACAAACATGGAATCAAATTATTAAAAAAAGGGCAAGTTTGTTTTTTGACTGATGACTCCCAATTTTTATCCCGGAATCGGATTCTGCGTTCAATTTTGCGTCCAAAACACCCGCCACTTTTGATCTGCGCATGAGCAAACGTGCGCTACGTTGAATTTGGCCCAGCAGAGCGAGGCTTAGGAATTTACGTTACTGACGGCCGATCAGAGCGAGGCCTTGGGATCTACGTTACTGATGGCCGAGCAGAGAGTTGAATTGGGATCTACACTATTGATGGCCAAGCGGAGCGAGGCCTTAGGCTTAACGCTACCTACGGCCAAGTGGAGGGAGGCCTTGAGATTAACGTTACTGACGGCCAAGCAGAGCGAGGCCTTGGGTCTGCGTTCTAGTACGTACATAAATAGAACTTCTTCATAATTTCATGGCTGATATTTTCTAAGCCACAGTCAGTATTAAAGCTACATCAAGTCCTAAAACAGTTGAGCGTAAAATATTAAAGAGAGCGACCGAGAGAATCGGAGGACGGAATATTTCACAGAGTAAACTCATCAGTTGTGATTACTTTTTTTTTCTTTTAAGCACCTATACCTACGTTTTAAACAGGATGGTTCTAGAATTGGTTATACAGGGATACCTCCATAAGAGTAGTTCAATCGGAATTTGGACAATGTTTCATGCAAATATTACCGATTTTTACAACTAGCGAACGGCATTATTTCGATTTTTGACTGATTTTTCAACTTTGAAATTTTTGAAAACTTGATACATATTCTTATAGGAAATTTTACGCTGATTCCGAATATACCACATGTTAGTATGCTGAAAAAATTATTCCGCACAACAAATCGCAAAAAACAGGCTATTTTGAATTTTTTTTCTACATTTTTGAAAATTTCAACCCGAAGATGTAATCCGATCATGCTGGCCAACGAACTTGAACTTTCGTTTTGTGTCCTTAACATTTTAAAATTTGTTTGAAGTTTCTAGCACAATTCTACGGACAGTTATCGTCTGGAACGACACATACATACATACATACATGCATACATAAAAAAATGCGTTAAACTTCAGAATTATCAGGGATCTAGGTACCCCCCCCCCCCCCCCCCCCCCCCCCCAGAGGTGCAAAGGGGGCCTAAATCCTCGATAAAAAGGTAGAGGAGGTTGACAGTATCCCGTCAGAGAGATACCACTCCTACTAATAGCATTCAATGAGCTATGTTCGGAGTAGATTGGTTTCCAGGGACCTGGATCACCCATCCAACGCCAAACTCAGCTTCTCAAAAACACGAGAAAAGGCGTGCGACATCCGTTGTCCACCAACAGGGCGACGACAGCGCATTCCCTAAGATCCCGACGGGAACTCTATCACACTCCCCCACTTGAAGACATACTTGATTGAAGATCAAGTATGTTAACTAGGTGGAATAGTTACTGGCTGACAACTGATGCTCATTAATAAATAGCTGCATTGGCGATTGAGGATGGGAAAAGAGAAATTAAAACAGGATGGATTGTCAATGAATCTTCATAAGAAGTATTCATTAGGTAATTAACCCCCAATCAAAGATTGGAACAATCGGGAATAAACGGTGGCTCAACTATGGAGACTTATACCTTAAGGAAAATAAAAGAGATATAAATTAATATGCCCAACATTGGGGACTTAAATTGGGTATTAGCCCTGGAAATTGAATAATTGGGAACAATGCCCTTGAATAATTGGGAACCAAGCCCGGGTATAAAGAATAATAAAAAAAATGGCAAAGGCCAGGTATACCGTAGGTATGAAATTGAAAATATAGAAAGGGGAATAAAAGAGAAATTATAAGTCAAAGACCAAAGACCAATTTTATATACCAAAGGGTGATAATGGGAATTCCTTCAGGAACCCCGGGCCATGTTTCTTCTGAAACATTAAAGCCCCAAAAATAGTGGATTGGACTACTAGGCGTCAGCCGTGCATAATCCAAACCACGCTCTGCTACCATATCAGGGATCTAGGTACCCCCCCCAGAGGTGCAATGGGGGCCTAAATCCTCGATAAAAAGGTAGAGGAGGTTGACAGTATCCTGTCAGAGAGATACCACTCCTACTAATAGCATTTAATGAGCTATTTTAACTCAGCTTCTCAAAAACACGAGTAACGGCGTGCGACACCCGTTGTTCACCAACGCGGCGACGACAGCGCATTCTCTGAGATCCCGACGGGAACTCTATGACGGGAACTCTGTCACAGAATATGATTCAGAATAGCCTGAAACGGATTTCTGCATAAAATTTTTTCAAAAATTCACATTCTACAAATTTTGAGGCGAGAGCAATAACTTAATTTTCTTCAAAAATTCGCTAAAAAAAATTAGTTTTCCACTAATCGGAGTATGAGTCGAGTTTAGAATAGTCGTTGATATAATTTTCTACGTTGAATAAAACCGTGACATTCCTAAGCCCTAAGTGTTCAAAAACTTATTTTTTGATACAGCAACCTGCTAATTCGAAATTTTCTGGAACCCCTCCATTTTTCGTAGTTGTTGAGCTCTCCGATGGTTGGAGTAGGCGGACAAAATTGTTAATTATGGTTCAAAAATGTATTGAAGGGAAAAAGAAGAAAAAAAACTAGAGGTTCTGTTTGAAGTGCCCTCCTCGATTCTGCAAGCATTGTAGAGCCCTCTTATTTATTGAGTCGACTGCAGAGGTGGATCCTCTCCACCAGCTCGTCGTGTCTGTCAATTCGTACACTGCACACTTTATCTTTCAGTGTTCCCCACTACCAATAGTCGAGGGGTGTTATAACCAGGCTTCTGGCTGGCTATGGCACAGGACTCCTTAACCAACATCCATTTATGGATGGAAGAATATATAGTAATTGGCCATGGCACAGGGCTGTACCGGCCGATCCACCTAAGGCAATTGTGATAATATCAATGGATGATGAATTTTTTGCTTATCTCACCACAACTGTGCATTACAACTCAAAAATTAAAAAAATAAACATTTGTTCAAACTGATAATTAAAACAATCAGTCACCACCCAACCATTGTTGGCTGGGCACCCATCCACCCTTCCTCGAGTAGGCCAAAAGTATCGTTATCCAGCAGCTGGAAAGATAATGACTAAATCAATATTATTTCATATGCATTTGTCATTCAATACTTTCTTTCTTGTATGAGTTGGCTCCTAACTTACCTCGTGGAAAGAAGCTGAATTCAGCCAGTGGGGTACCTCAACTAGCCCAACCACCTGCTCCCCCATCCACATTCTTCCTACTTTTTGTTGATTTGTTACAGACTGATGAGCCAAGGCGAGTTCAGTCCTGTGAGTGGTACCTCAATCACTTCCTGCACCGTGGCGATCACGTTTCGAGGACAGATGAAGCCACCTTCACGCACGCTGGTATTTTTAATTTACGAAATTCCCACCTATGGGCTGATGCAAATCCACACGCTACGCTCACCACAAGCTATCAGCATGAATTTCGTGCAAACATGAGGATCTAACACGCCTCGACTATTGGTGGTGGGGAACACTGAAAGATGAAGTGCACAGAGCACAAATTGGCAGACGGGATGAGCTGGTGGAGAGGATACACAACTGCAGTCAACTTCTTGGAACAACCAAGCAAGCACAGCGGGCTCGACACCCTAAATAAGAGGGCTCGACAATTCTTGCACAATCGAGGACACTTCGAACAGAACCTCTAGTTTTTTTCTTTTGCCCTTCAATACATTTTTGAATCACAATTAACAATTTTGTCCGCCTACTCCAACTATCGGAGAGCACGATTCGGAACAACGGGAAAACGGAGGGGTTCCGGAAAAATTCTGACGAGACAGGGACTCTGTCTGTAGGGTTAGAGCTACTTTTAAAGTACACACACTAAAGAACACAACAATAGGGCCACTAATGAAATGTTTCTGTGACAGTGGCTGTGACACCCTACGGCCCCAATAAGGGTCAGTTATATCTAATTTACTAAGTGGGAGGTGTATGCATTATCATTATGTGCGTGTCTACACTAGTAATGAGGGAGGGGGGGGGGGGAATGTTGGATACAAGGATTCAGATGCTGTTTTATGCAGCTTCCAGGGGCCTATTTCATAAAGCAACAAGTGACAAGTTACAAGCCAATTTTATGAACAAGTTGTAAAAAATGAGTGTTCAAGCATTTCATAAAGGTACAAGTGTAGACTTGTACCTAATGCACTGTGAGATTTAACAAGTGTACTGGCGCATTTGGACAAGTTACAAGTGTTTCCCCATCATTTTGAACAAGTCACTGTTTTACAGTTGTAAAAAAATGGCCGATTTTTAACCTACGTCCATTCACCTGTAAACTTGTTATTTTCCAGCATTGTGAGTTGAAAATTTTTCGGTATTTAATATGTGGGAATCATCTTCTGCTGAAGAATACAGACAAGAAAGAAGCATTCAGCGTAGAAGACGCCAAAGATTTTTTCGGACACGGATAATCTCTCATTTGGTGGGTATTTATGAGTTTACGAGAGATTTAGGATATCTTACCCTTGAAAGATTCAAATGCTGCGTGACTGTAAAATTTTTCCGGATCGGTTATTGAGGATCTCCCCATCATTGAAGAACAAAGGGAAGTGTGAAGATCATCTCGAAGTTACAGATGACATTCCTAACCCAGCAGCATTAAAACTTGATGAACTGATTAATCATTTCCGCTGAATGAAGGAGAAAAATCCGATTATGCCAGCCTTCAGAATAAGTTGTCAAATACACACTTTCTTCATTTTTCAGTTTATAATTTGTCTGTCTTCCAATCATTATGCCTTGTCATGTAAGATAAACAACCTATCGTGTACTTAACACCGTTTTTATACTATGATTCGTTGACAAAACTTCAATTTCGGCATCCCGCTTGACGTTGTTCATTTCGTTTGTCCCCACACGCTATTTTTCTTTTCTTTGTAACGGGCTAAAAATATTTGCTACCTCGACAGGAGTTCGAACTCGCGTCGTCACAACTACGAGAAATTATTATTAATTTCTCGAAGTTGCAACGCTCTAACGACCAGAGCTAAGAGGCCAGGGTGACCAAACCTCTTCGACTGTGAGAGTTATTTTCCTGGAGCGTAACATTTCCCCGGAGTCAAATACCAGCCGTCTCGGCTGGATTGGGGTCGGACGAATGACGAAGTGTAACTGCAGGCCGCTGGCTCAGCAGATGCTCGCTGGAACAAGTCAGCAGTCGAGCGAGGTCATTGTCACGGTGTGTTTTGACTCAAGTGAGTGAGGAAATGAAAGGCATAACAACAGGAAATGTGATGTTTACAGTCTTTTGGCTCGAGAGGGATTTAATTAATTATTGTTTCGTATGATTTTGGGTCCTATTTCGACTGCGCCACTGTAACGGGCTAAAAATATTTGATACCTCGACAGGAGTTCGAACTCGCGTCGTCACAACTACGAGAAATTATTATTAATTTCCCGGAGTTGCAACGCTCTAACGACCAGAGCTAAGAGGTCAGGGTGACCAAACCTCTTTGACTGTGAGAGTTATTTTCCTGGAGCGTAACATCTGCTACACTTGTAAACTTAGCTTCTACACGTGTAACTTTTCTACTCTTGTACTCTTTGTTTTGGTGAAACACTTGTTCGAGTTTACCGTGCATTACAAGTACTTATACACTTGTAACTTGTTGCTTTATGAAATAGGCCCCAGGAGTCCATTTCAATCTCACTAAATCAAATCAAATGTATAATTGGTAATGAATTGAATGAAATTTGGTACTAAATGTATACTGCCGTCCTAAGCGAAAAAGTCGTAAGTGATTTTTTGACCAAAATGAGTTAATGGCACCCCTCTGTTTGGGGGGGGGGGGGGGGGGGGGGGGGATGGGCAGAGGGTGTTTCTACCGATTTTCGGAGTCCCAGTGTCGTATCTGCACGAGAAATGCCTCAAACAAGCGTACGAATAAATGGCTTAGTGACGATTCCATTGGTTTTGCTCAGCCAATATTCGTAAGTATACTTTTCAGAGGAAGAAAATTCGTACCTGGATACGATTCACTCGCTTCTTATTTCGCATATACGGATTCTCTTGTTCTTAAAAGTCAGATACGGATTTCAAGCTTAGCATTTTGGCATTCCTGGAGTCACTTACGATTCTTGGGAACCATCTTGAATGTGCATTTCGTGCTGCCCACAAAACAGGAGGGAATAGGGACGTCCTCCGAGCACAATTTTTAAGCAAATATTAAAAAAATTCCCTAATCTTGGGCTCACCGCGTAGCTCAGTCTCGACAAACATTTAAACTTCACATGATGAAGGACGATAAGCCGAAAACAGCGTGCAAAAATTTGGACCCTTCTGTTTTATGTTCCCGGTACTCTTTCGTTAGCCCAAGATTGAATTTTCCTATACCAGCTTTGAGTAAGGTGAAACTTGCATCCTTTCAACTGTAAGTAAGACCACGTACTTGCCCAGTCCCTTAACGTTATACCATAGAAATTCGGTACCTACGGGAGCCCAATCAGTGATCGTCGCAGGGGATTAGGCTTGCCCAGATTACTCTCGCCTCGCCCAGCTGACGTATAACCCAATAACGGCGAGGATGTACTGAAACCACAGTACTTCCGTTGCTTTATGGTAAACCGATTTTTTCCTGCTGTTAGTGATTTTAAGTACAGCTATCCGTATTGGTCTGGTGAGGAATGGGCACTTTTTGGGATAAATGGACAAGAGATGTTCGGTCCAATTTTGGAAAAAAGTCTAACTAAGAAATATTGTGAACGAAGAAGTTTTTCTTTTTTTTTTTTTTTTTAATCCGGCACTAAGGCCATTCGTCCTCGTGCTGCTTCAAAAATTGTATCTTTTGTCCTGCAAGGAAGGACTAGTGTCGAGATGAGACGCAGTCATTTCATCCAAATGGCATAAAGTGAAGAGTGGGCTTTCAAATATATATGCCAATTCTACGTAGGTATACGATTTTCAAGATTTTATTGAGTGTGTCCAGAACAGCAGAAAGAATGCTGTGGTAAAAGAAATAACCGTTAATGATTTCACTTAGTGGAGTGATTTTTCTTCTAAACCGAAAATTAATTCAGTAACTCCAAAGCCATATATCCGCGATATTGTCCAGATTTCAGAACTGTGAAAACTGCGCTGAAACCTCACCTTTCAAACAGTGCAGTCAATCTTACTTTTACATTGCTAATCATTAGGGGAGGAAACTATGTTTAATGTTGGAAAACTTTTTTTTTTTTTTTTTTAAATGAAATTGAGGGTTTTCTTGAAAAACGACCTTCCATGAAAATACGAGTTTGGGGTCGATTTCTAGGTATGTTTTACGCTGAATCGAATGGTATCACTTGCATATATCTCCCCAACTCCGTTGTAACCGAGTTTTACACTCTAACTCACAAATTTGAGATCATTCGTTATGATACATTTTATGTGTTTTTGAGGTGAAACTAGTAAGCTCAAGTGTAAAACTCGGTTATAACGGGGTTGGGGAAATATTCCAGTGTTACCACTCGATTCAGAGTGAAAAAATACGTAGAAACAGACCCGAACTCGTATTTTCATAGAAAGTCATTTTTCAAGAGTACCCTTTTTCAAAAAAAAAAAAAAAAAAAAAAAATTGCAATGTTTTTCAACACTAAAACAAAAGTTTCCTCCCCTAATTAGCTACCTATGTAAAAGTAAAATGGACTACACCGCTGATTCAGGTTTCAGCGCAGTTTTCACAGTTCTTGCATAATGAAAAAAATATTGGTTCTCATAGTTCAATTTCCTATTGAAAAGACAGGTTTCGCAAATTAGGTAAAATTTGCTTTTCTGAGGGCTTTTTCATGTCTCAAACCTTAAGTCTTAAAAACGCTCAGGCATCTATTCGGTAGGAAATTTAATGCTCTTTCCAACGGTATCCTCAAATTTGAATTTACACAGCAATTTGAGAGAGTTATGATCGTTTTAGTGACAAAAGGTCGAAAACACGGAGAAAAAAATCGTAGAAATCTAATAACCTACTAGAAAACTAGCGTTTAAAATGAAATCTCTATGAGGAACATTCGATCAGAAATAAGCTCTAAAACTGATCCCGGAAGTAACGGGAACTTAGTTGAGACACCCTGCCATCATACACGTATAATCGCCTGTGTTTTTACGTACCTATGTAAGTTACAATTTAATATGTATATGTTTTCAAGTATTTAGTCAAATTTTGGTGATATTACTTTCAAGTGCCTAACAACTACATTAGTCTAACGTTAATGTAAGTCACAAGTCGTTATGTCTGTGTTATTAGGTAGGTAGGTAATTAGTCAAATTGTTATGATATTACTAGGTTCTATCAAGAGCCATACCTCATCATCTCTACCTCATAGTGTACCTACCTACACATCAACAATAATTACTGTGAGACTATTTTTAATTGTTCCATTCATTCTACTCATCTGTTTCGATACAAAAGAACAGGTACAATTTTTCAGCTTAGTATAATTCAAATCATGCAAGTGCATTTGGCAGGAGTAGCGAATCGTAATTGCAATTTGCTAGCCAGATACTCGTATATATAGCAGATACGTAGAAAACACTAAGTAAACTGCAGATGAGTTTCTCGCTTCGTAAATTATCCTCAATGTCAGTCAACAATACGAGACTAAAATTCGTACGGCGTATTTTGCTGTTTTATGATGGAAAAATTCAGTTTTTGACGTCGCCAATCGATTCAGCAAGAAATTTCCTACAAGGAGAATGTTCAAGATTATTTTGGAAACTAACGCCAATATCGACGCAAAATCTATTTGGTCGATTTTCCAAAAATGAGATTTATGTAAATACGACTTTTTCGCTTAGGACAGCAGTATATATGGCCTTTAGGCCATTTTTACTTACCAACCAGAGAAGGAAGGTTGAAAGTATTGTAAACTTCACAAGCATCTCAGGTGAAATTGCGACGGATTAGGAACAATGAATCCATTACAGCCTCAAATCAAATGTAAGTAGTTAAATATTAATTTCTCAATCTTCGACCCCCCAGAGTAAGGACGCCCCTCCAACATTTGAACTAAGGGTCGTCTTTGCATTAGGAACTTCCACTGGAGGGATGCCCTCAAACGTCCCTCAAACTTCGACGGTCCTTCTAGCAAACCACATTAAGTTGCCGAGTTGATGACGCCAGTAGATAACTGATTCTGACTGATTTTTAAGTAGGTACATACATAATAATAAAACTAGAAAAGTTAATTTGCTCTATCACAGTTAGAAATCATTAAGTACAACTAAACATTGCCATCCGCGTTGATAAGAATGCCGGTGACGATTGATTCAATTTTTTAATATAAGCACTATAATTTGAAAGAGGTGTTCCATCGAAGACCAAAATATAGGTAGATAAGATACACAACTAATAGAAAATGTAACTCACCTAACTGAACTGAACCTTAAAACTACATAACCGCTTCCACGACCCAACCGAGTTCATGACCCCTTCAGGGGAAGGCCGGCTTGCAATTTGAGATACACATGTACATACCTACTTCGTCAACTTCACTTTTAATCAAGTGGTTTGAAAGGAGTTCAATATCATTGGAATAAATCACATGCTCAACTATAAAAAGCCACAGAGAAAAATAAAGTAGAAAGTGACTTACCAGGGAGCATAAAACATGATGAGCATAGACTCGTATTCACCAATGCGAGTCTTGAAGTCATCGTCCGTCAATTCGATAGCTGAATTAATACTAGATGCCGGATAAAGAGTAATTGCTACGAAGAGAAATAAAACTACTTGTAACATGGTGATCTAAGTGGTAGAACTCATACAAGGTTGAGTCAAGGCAACGACAGCCTAGCAAGTGAACACACCGGATAACACAACCACGTAGGCGAAGCTCCTCACTTGGTACCATGTATTTGAAGCAGTCAGTCGGCAGTCACAAACCGTGTCCTTATCCTATTGGATGGAAAAGAATCCCCACTCCTGATGAAGGCATGAATCATGGATGAAGCGTGTAATCATGGAGTAAAAATACCATGGAAGTTTACATCCACGTACTTCGAGTATTCGCGTTTTCGATTAACGGTAGTTGCGCCACCATCGCATCGATGATGGTGAGATAGATCCTGACTCGACTCAACTTGCACAAGGCAAATTACCATTCCTTCACTGAATATTTACTAATAAATCAAGAACATCAACTGAAAACACCATTTATGAAGGTCATGCCCGTACTCTAGACAACAAAACCAATTTAACGGCCTAAAAATATTTGCTACCTCAACAGGAGTTCGAACTCGCGTCGTCACAACTACGAGAAATTATTATTAATTTTCCGAAGTTGCAACGCTCTAACGATCAGAGCCAGGAGGCCAGGGTTATCAAACCTCTTCGACTGTGAAAGTTATTTTCCTGGAGCGTAACATTTCCCCGGAGTCAAATACCAGCCGTCTCGGCTGGTTTGGGGTCGGACAAATGACGAAGTGTAACTGCAGGCCGCTGGCTCAGCAGATGCTTGCAGGAACAAGTCAGCAGCCAAGCGAGGTCATTGTCACAGTGTGTTTCTACTTGAGTGAGTGAGGAAATGAAAGGCATAACAACAGGAAATGTGTTTACAGACTTTTGGCTCGAGAGGGATTTAATTAATTATTGTTTCGTATGATTTCGGGTCCTATTTCGACTGTGCCACTGTAATGGGCTAAAAATATTTGATACCTCGACAGGAGTTCGAACTTGCGTCGTCACAACTACGAAAAATTACGGGAAATTCCTCAGAGTTGCGACACTCTAACGATCAGAGCTATGAGGCCAGGGTTATCAAGCCTCATTGACTGTGAGAGTTATTTTCCTGGAGCGTAACACCAAGTAGGTACAGGAAGTTGAATGAGAAGGTCAGAAGGTTTTTTTTTTTTTTAAATATTATTTACAAGTAGTAAGTAGGTGTAGGTACTTACAACCAGTAGTCGTGGGTTTTACGTTGCTATTAAAAGTATTCAAGTAGTATTTTATTTTAGATTTTCATAGAAACGATTAAATTAGTTTTGATTGTACATAAATTACGCAAAATGCACCACCGATTCTCGTCATTTCACCTGAGGTTAAAATGCTCAGCAGGTAATATTGTGTGGTTTCTTAGAAGAAGTGGAGGATATTTGCGTGTGCGACTTGTTCCACAAAGTTTATCAATGTTGATGAATGTAGTGGATTTGTCGGTTGGTTATGCGGATTTACCCCTTTGGGTGAATTTATATACTTGGCTGGGAGTTGGTACTCCCGGTGGAAAGTTTTGTGAGAAATAATGATCCGCTGTAGGATCATGGGGGTTATTCCCTTGGGTATAAAAAGGGGGTGAATGTGGAGACGTGGTTATCGGATATGAACCCTTTATGGTATCTAGTCTTTGGGTCTGAAAAGGACCGTAGTCGGATGGTACTTTTGGTGTTGTGGGGGACCACAGAAGAGGGCGGAAGCCCATGGTTGGACCTTTGTAGGCTGCTGTGTCTGTCCTCTGAAAAAGAGATGTCGAATGGAAGGCCATGTGCTTCCTTGACAGCGTGTATAGCTGAAAGCTGAGTGTCGAATAAATTGCCATATAGGTAATGTTTGTCGAATGTGGATCGGTAAGCAGAGTCAGGGTTTGTGTAGGAAGACCCTTGTAGGTCCTGAAAAGGACGCTTAGTTTGTATTAAGGCATCTGATAGAGAGAAGCCTTTATGGTCGGACGTTGGCACTGTGCTTGGAGGTTCCAGCGTACACCGGCTGTGTTGATTCCGCTGTGGTCCGCTTGGATGATTGCATTGGTTACGGGAAGGCTAGCTTCTGTGTTACCCTGTGGCGATTTCGTCCCGGGAGAGTGGTAGTTGGAGGCCGTTCCGTCTCCGGGAGAATCGTGAGTTCGCTTGCCTAGAGAGCGACTCAAGTCCTGAAAAGGACTAAAGGTTTGTTAGCCTCTTAGTCCTGATAAGGACTATGTGAACGAGCAGACCAGGGTGCTAGGAGGTGAGGCCTCCTATTGAACACGGGGTCGCACTGCGGGTTCGACCAGACGAGGAAGTGAAGCTTCCTACGAGCCCAGGATCCTCGCACTAGGTAACCCGGTGAGTGCACCTTCCTTGAGGGTTACCCGGCCTCAAACCTTTCGGACGGTTACGAAGTGTAATCCGGTGGCGGGCTGGTCCAGAGCGGGGTAGCGAATTCCGTTCCTGCCTAGGGCCTCGGCATTGTACGAGGGCTTGATAGGGAGGTCAGACGGCCGGGCCAAAAGGCCGGACTTGCTACCTATGTGAAGGTCTGGAAGTTCTTCGTAGGTAGGTATGCTCGCTTGAATGAGCTTCTTGATCCCAAAGCCTGTGAGCGCCAGTGGAGTTGGATCGCAGCTGTTTCTCTTGAGGAAGACTTCTTCTTCGGAGGTCTTCTTAGTAGGCTGGTCAGGATCGGTATGCTCGGCAGGGCAGTTGGGTGCAATATTTATACCTCCTGCTCTGCCCAGGTGCTCTGTGATTGGCTGTTCTATTTGGTGACAGTTATTCGTGACCTGTGTGTGACGGGGCGAAGAGGTAACTTCTCCCGTCCGCCGCTAGAGCGCTCAGTCTCCGCTGGCCAATGGGATTGCGAGTATTGTGACCTTGCCGGCCTCAAGGGCGTTTTAGGGGGACTTGTCCTCGCCGCGTGCGTCCTTGCGGGAGCCAAGGGCACTAAGCGGGAAGGCGAGTTGTCCGTGTCAACTTGCCGGCGCGTGGGACTCCTCTCTCGCAGTGAGCGTTTGGCTTGTTTTAGTTCGGGAGTACTGACTCCCGTTAGGACCTTGTGCGCACCCGTTCTTGGTCCGTAGTACTTTGAGTAAAATGTCCTTGACTGACTGAAGGACATTTTCTCATTATTATTGAAACTTGTGTTTCTTGTTACCTTCATTTGTATAGTTTTCCTGTCATGTTTGGAAGGTAATTTTTGTGGCGTGTTTCGCTGTCTTAAATAGCTTGACTCAAATAGTGAGTGTTTAGCTTGATAGGTGGCCCTTAAAAGGGCCGTCGAAGCGTAGTGTGGTGTGAAATTCACCACAATGAACATCCTCACACTATAAATATAGCGAATTTGCAAGATTTTGAGAATATATTCCACTTCAAATGCACCTGCAAACTTGGGAATAGCAGATCATGCAAGCATTTACCTACCTAGTAGTAGGTACCTAGTCACGGTTTTCTGGTAGGTAGGTACATACCTATCCTAATTAAAATTATATTTAATAAATGTGTCTATATCTAATAAATATATCTTTTTCCAAACATTAATTAGACAATGTAGGTAACATAATTACGAGAAACAAAATCACCTACTTACATTTTTGTCGCAATGTTGAGTGACACACAAAAAGCATGGCGTCGTGAAAGGGTCAATCTATTTTCATTGACAGTGCATAGTCATGGAGGCATGGACTGTTTGAACGTAGGTTGGTGCCATAGCTTCAGCATCAGGGCAATGACTATCGAAGATGACGAAGAAGTAGGTTACTACAAGAAGTAGGTTACTTTTTTTCCATAGTTCTGTAAAAATTTGGGAGCAGTTTTGAAGTTGGTGCCTCAAGCTCGATTACTGAAAAATGTTGAAGTTGGGGAAGAAACACGTTGAAGTTGCAACCAAATGGTAACGTTTCATCCTTCTTATTTGTCCGTGGCACTTTAGTTTAATTCCATTGTGGCACTTGCGTTCTCTCTTGAAATAAAGTATGGTGTTTGCTACAATGTTGAACGCTAGGGAGTTCTATTCTACCGCCTGGAAATGTTAAGAAAATATGTTTTCCCTGTTAAATAAGTAGTTGAAATGCTCGTAATTTATTCAAGTTATTATATATATTAATATCTTAAATGACAGTCCGAACGTGCCGATTACCTGCACAGTTAATTAGTTACGTAATTAAAACGCTGCAAAATATTACACTAAGGTTACAGAATATGCAGATCACTAGTCTATAATTAATAAACGCCATTTATAGTATATATATTATCGAAACTCGGGGCTTCGCGCCTTCCTATGGGTACACTGCAGACCCCAAGTGGAAGAGTTAGAAACACTGCAAGTATATAGATTTGAAACAACAATACACACACAACGACACATGAAATTTCTCCCATTCAAAACATCTTTTAATCAAATAAATCTTAAAACTTGAACAAATGGCTAGCGCGTTACAAAATCAATTTGAAAATACGATTTGGACTCTTGAAAACTCTCTCATTTGTACCTACTATTAACATTTGAATATCCCAAGTATGATTAACATTAATTAGGTAATTATGGTTTTGAAAAAATTGGGGGTATTAGTAAAGTTGTTGCCTAGTGAAAAAATAAATAAATAAAAATTAAATAAAAGAACTGCCCGCCCTTCCCCACCACTTCCAAACAGCAGTAATAGAGCGGGATAAGACAATACAGTTGGGGTTGAGATGCGCGATACCTATTTTATCACTGGACTGCTCCACTTTGATCGGGTCTGCCCCCGCCAATTACTCCAATGTAATTTATTTGTCCAACTAATCTACAATCTACCAAAATGATTGCTTTACGATATTTTTCATTCATTTTGAGATGCGAGCATCCAGACCACCAAACTATTCATTGACAGTGATGGGCAAATTCAACCATCTAGCCAATGTGGCTACCACGATGTGGCTTTGAAGAAACAAGAGGATCAACGTCAGTCAGTCTTGAACACCGATGATGAGGTCTGCTGTAGGTATCCAAGTTGGATTTCAAGACGAATAGTTTCTTCTGTGCGGAGTTAATTCAATATTAATTAAGAGGAACCAGGAAAGAAGGCAGATGGTGTTTTCAGTCCGCACATTTGATGTGCAAAAGCTCCTTACTTGTGTTAATGACCTTGTCACTGCCGTGGATATTTATCACAATTACTGTCGTTTGAAATTCATCAAGCCCTTATTTGCTTATCAGAAATCGGGAAGTTCCCCAACCATCTGTATGAAAAATGCGATGCATGAAAGTGACAGATCTGGTAAATGTTTAAATGAGGATATACCTCAATATATTTCACCACTGATAGGTCCATTTCTATAAAGCTTGTAATTATCCCTTCACCCTGTTGAAACCGTATTGAGTTATTTTTCCTCCTTTCACTTCACCTGATTAGCTATAATCCCCCTTCACTTTGCTTGCACTTAATTGGTTGTACCTCCCAACCCTTTCCTTTCACTTGATTGGATTCAATCTCCCTTCACCTGTGACTATAAAAGCTGTGTCCTTTCTAATGTGTCTTCAGTTATTGTTTTTTACTGATGATGGCCTAACCGTTGAAATCGATTTAACAATGTAACTTTTTATCTTTCGTGGAAAGAGACAACGTTTTTCATAAACTTCCATTTTGAAATTTGAATCTTTCAGAATGTCGTTGGTTGGGGAGTGATGGTTGTATGTGTAAACTTCACTCTAAATATCCTTTCTAATGATTTCGGCGGCATTTTGCACAACCCTGAGTTGTTCTCCTCTTGCCTTGTTTTTCTTTTCCTCATACCAATTGTCGCGTAGAATTTGTTCACCTGTATCTATTAAACACAGGAACATCGAATCTGTTGGAACCTTCAGTAACAACCAAACGAGATTCAAAACTTGCTTCAAGTTGTGTTTTAATACTTTTCATAAAGGTGTCTCCCTATTAATTGCATCAAGAATTTCAGTCTATGAGAATTGGCAGTCTGCACTATTCTCAATTATGGCCATAAATTTCATCTATTGCTTTCGTCACGTAGGTCAATGGGGATCTTCCTGATTTCTGATAAATTCCCTATGTAGCAAGGAGGTCAATAACACAAGCAAGGAGCCTTGTCACTTCTTCAGCCAAACTACAATTCCTTACGGTTCCATGGCTGCTTCCATACATACTTTTCGTACTTACCTATATCTAAAGTGCGGACTGTAAACACCATCCATCTTCTTCCCTGGTTTCTCTTAACGCCATATTGAACTAACTCCCCACAAAAGAAACAATTCGTCTTGAAATCCAACTTGGGTACTACTGCAGACCACAACACCGGTGTTTGAGACTGACTGACTTTGATCTTGAAGTCACCTGAAGTAGAAGTGAAGTCACATTGGCTAGATGGTTGAATTTGCCGTCATCCGTCTCATTGCTTGCTTTTTCAAGAGAAATTATTCCATTAGCATTCACTTTTGAACCATCAGCACTCCATTCACTCACCCCCTTCTCATAAACAAAACACTTATTACTCACTGTGATTTTAAAACACTTACGACGTCGTAAAATAAAACAGCGAAACAGCTCTATAAATCGTTTCACTGCTGAGCTCTAGGAAACTTTAAAAAGCACTGTGCGGTCGTGACAAAGGCGCACAAATCACCCTTCCTTCCTGCTCTGAACAAGGAAGCAATTGAAGTGGATTCTGATTGGTACTGTTTAATCAAGACTAATTTATTTTATTTTATTTATTTATTTTTTATTTATTTATTTATTTATTATTTTTTTTTTTCAATCAAAATCACCGTTCCCTTTTGAATTCTGTGAGAGACCCTGGTCAGCAGACCCATTAGCATTTGTTCATAAATGAGTATCTTTGCGACTTAGACAAATATTATGCACTATGTTATGCAGCATTATCGACTCGTCTTTGGTTCTTATATACATACGTTCATGTTACAATATGTGATTAAACTATACTGCCCACCAAAATTGTCTGACGTTTTTTATTATGTCACATATTTACTAGTAATATTGATGTTGTTCTTGGTCTACCTCGTTAATTGAGCGTTAGTAACAATTTACATACAGAGATATCCCGATTTTGATGCTTAAGTCTTCTCTGTAATCTGGGAGTTCGAGTTATGTTATGTTCTGTTGTAGAAGTGAATCAGTTTTTTGTCTCCTCTGTGAAGTTGAGAGAAATGAGATATGCGGTGTTAGAACTTCAATGACGAGCGTTAAAATCAAGGAATCTTTCTTGGATGCCTAACAACGAATTTCAATTAACATTGCGGATAATTTTTATTTTCTACGAGGAAGCTTTTTTGTGTTTTGTCAATCAGCTCTTTTTACGGTGTTATTTTTGACCACTTCTTCTTTTTTAACATGGCTGGTGAGGATATCTTTGGGATCCTAAGGTGGTAATTGGTCCTCGTAAGATACCAGTAAGGACATGGGGAGGTGCAGAAATCTAATGTTGCTTTCGTTCTAGCATTTTGGCTACTACCACCTTCTGTGTCTCGTCTTCAGTTGGCACTTCAGCCTTCTTCTTTGCAGCCTATTGCTTTCACCCATAGAAAGTGTGGAGCGTAGAATCGTCTACTTCCTGGCAGTTTGGACATAATTGAGGCGTCTACTTTTCCTATTTTATGAAGGCAGGCATAAAATAGCTTATGTCCTGGCTTTCTATATTTAGTGCTACAAATAAGCACTTAAAAACTTTCTTTGCCTTAAAAATAGATCTATAACACAGGTAATTTTTTGTTATTTCCAACTATATCATTATATTTCAGTAATATGCTTTTTGAAGGCTTTGGAGCTTTTTTAAAATTTGTATATATAAGTTACGTCGGGTGCCGAGAGAAAAGAGTTTTTAAAAAGCACTTTCTTTATTTGGAACCGACGGAACACAAGTTTGAATAAGGAAAACGGAACGGAGATACGTAGCGTACGAGCGGAGCAACGAGACTGACTCGAACGGTGGGGGAATCAAGCTTATATAGCCTCGGTGGGCTGATTCAGCAGAAATAAAGATAGATCAGCGGTTTTGGTTCTACAACACCTCCCTCCCCAAGTGGGAAACTGCAGAGAAAATTTTTCGCGAAGTTTTCTCAGATTGGAAATGAGTTTAATGAAATTTTAAAGTTAAGTTGAAGTGAGATTGAAGTTCATAAGTTTTAAATTGAAGTGTTAGGGATTCAAGTTTATTGGTTTTGTTAAGTTAACTCGCTCCGTGTTTCTTGTTTTGTTTAAAAAAAATTTACAATCGAAAAACAGTAGTAGTTTGAGTTACAATTACAGTTAAAACACATTGTAAAAACATCATAAAAACAATTACAAGAAAACATCATAAAACATTATAAAAATCATAAAACATCATAATCATCAATCATATAATCATTAAACATCATAAAACACATAAAACACATTAAAAAAAAATCCAAACACTGAAAAAAGTATACACACAAAAAAATACATAGAAAGAGATTACGAAAAAATGAGGTATCTAAATTATAATATTAGGTCAAGGGGATTTATGTAGGTTGATTTGTTATTTTGGCTCTCCCACATTACTGTCTATAATTTATGATTGTGTACCCGAACAGTGACAATATTAATACGTAGAGTATTATAGTCCATATGCTAGGCAATATAGAGGGGTACCAATTAAGACCATCTTGGTCGTTGTCAAAAGGGTTTAAGTTTAAATGAAAGTTGTCTTAAGTTTTTGAGGTTGATGTCGTCCAAACGCATAGACATGTGAGTGAAGTTAAGGGAATCAAATTTCGGGGTAGATATGCTTAACAAGGTGGGACTTCCCGTACTGGTAAGTTTTGATGACATTAATTTGTCGTGATAATAAACTGAGTCAGAGTTGGGGTTGACGAAATGGATACCTCGTAGGGTGAGTGTTTCCGATTTATCTGAACTTTTAATCTGTAGTTGGTCCTCTTGAGGAAAAACTACCAATAATTGGTTGGTTTCGGGGACGATAGATATGTAATTTGTTGCAATTGATATTTTCGTGAATTGACAAATACTCGTGAATTGACGAATGACTCGTGGAGCCATTCGACAGGATGTTACGTTCACAAAAAGCATTTGCTTGTGATAACAATTCCACATTGCAATAAAATTGCTCCTTAAAAATACAACGATCGGATAGTGGAAGGATCTCATTACCATTCTTCAATAGATATTTAAATTTAGGTATTACTGTAGTGTACTCTTCGTTGACATGCCAAGGTGTGGAGTATAAATAGTACAAATGATAATCAACATTTTTGTAAACTGGTAGCGTGAGGAAGTACACAATTCTGTTGCTACGAATGTTACATTGTACTCTAATTAAGGACTCATAAGTCAGCAGATCAGTTAGATTTAGTGACAATTTTTGTAATTCGATTTCCAGAACGTGAGTACTTATGATACTAGGGTGTAAAATGCCTTGTTTGCAAAAGGTAATTGATGTTTCGATTTCTGATAGCAGATTGAGGATGAGATTCATGGATGTTTGAAGATGATACATTATATCTTTGTAGATAAGTGTTTGACCATCAAATGAGTTTACGATAGTATTTATTTCCGCAAATTTATGTTTTATTTGGTCGCTATTAAATTGAATGGTTTGGAGGGTTTTGTTGTAATTGGTGATAAGTTGATTAACCACGGAATACTGTTACGGAATACACTGGAGTCACAGGAGAATTCGGATCGGTTATTGAAGAGTCGGATATGTTCAATTAAGGTTGAGTGGAACCTTTCTATTGCTCCGTTACTATTGGGATTTTGACTACAAATGAAATGAATTTCTACTTTGTGAAGGTTCAGGAGTTATTTTACTAGAGACGAATCGAATTCTGCCCCATTATCGGATATTATCATTTTCGGGATACCGTGATGGGTAAAGTATGTCAACAGATTTTTTACAACGTCAAGACTTGAATTGCTTGTTAAGTGATATGCTTGAGCATACTTCGAGAAAGCATCAAGGATGGTAAGGAATTTGCCGCCATCTAAGGTAAACTTATCTATGTGTACTATCTCGAAAGGTCGCGTGGGTGTTGGAGTTACGTTAAATTTTGGTTTAATGGGTACGCGGTCGTATTTTGTGGCTAGACAAGTCTTGCAGCGGTTAATAAAATTTTGTATGGTACCTTTTTGGTTCGGCCAGAAATATGTGCGTTTGATTTTTGCATATGTTTCCGTTATGCCTCTATGATTCGTTTTCCCGATATGATAATTAGATACCTATTATGTTTTCCACTTCGTCTTCGTTAGGGACATCCTGTACGAGATCAGTGTACTTAGTCATTTTTAAAGTTGACTCTCTAAAGACGCTCATCATCACGGATGCGAATTCTTGATAGATTTCTCCCTTATCATCATTATAGAAATACAAGGAGTATTCTATATGTGGGCGTACATATTCCTTCACACAATCGATTACATTATTTTTGAAATTGGTTTTCGAGAATTCTACATTTATCCAAGTTTTAGTTCCGAATGGTTTTGTTATTTTTGGAATTTTGGGATTATTCGAAACGAGTTTTATTAATATTTGATTGAGTCCATGGTTGACTATACCTTCTTTAATTGGGATGGTCAGGACTTTATTGCCTTCGGCGTTGGAGTGTATTGTATCAATGGAATCTAGTTCGGGCGCTGCCGATTCTAGGTTGACGGCGAGGGACTGATTGTCTCTATTGGTAGCGTTTTCGATACCTTCCCTAGATCGTCTATAGGTTTCCATTATTTCGTCTACGACTTCACGAACATTCGGGTCATTATCGAAATCTGTAATTATTTCGCGCATAGCCTCTTCGTCGCTTAGAATGTTATCTATATTTGACGTACTAGGTTGGGGACTATCGCTGTTGTTCGGTTCTATTCTAGATAGTGCATCGGCTACGTGATTGGCAGATCCAGGTTTATATTTAATAGGAAGTCGTAGTCGCTTAATTTTAATCGCCATCTAAATAGTTTGGATGAGCAATCTTTTAAACTGAAAAGCCATTGAAGGGGACGGTGATCGGTGAACAATGTGAATTTACGTCCATATAAATATGGGCGGAATGTTTTTAGGGCATAAACGATGGCTAAAAGTTCTTTTTCTATTGTTGACAGTTTTCTCTCAGAATCGCATAATGTTCGACTCGCAAAATGAATCGGTAAATCCGCTTTTTGATCGTTATATTGGCTCAATACGGCTCCCACGGCTACGTCACTTGCGTCTGTAGTTACGTTAAATTCCTTGTCAAATTGGGGATATTGTAAAATTGGTGAGTTCATCAATAGGTTTTTACAGTGGTCAAAGCATTCCAAATATTCGTGACTATCATAGTTGATTTTGGAATTTTTCTTTAAGCAGGCTGTGAGAGGTTTAGTTACGTATTTCAGCAAAGTTGGGTATGAATTTTCTATAATAGCCTAAAAGTCCGAGAAACTGTTTTATTTATTTTCTCGTCTTAGGGACAGGAAATTTTGCAATTGCCTCTACCTTATCCGGGTTTGGTTTTACTCCTTCAGCGGATACAAGGTGTCCTAGAAATCCCGTTTCTTTACGCAAAAATTCCGTCTTATCTAGCTGAATTTCTAAGTTTGATTTTCGTAGTCTTTTGAAAACTTCCCTAAGGCGTTCTACGTGTTCTTGTAAACTGGTACTGTAAATCAAAATGTCGTCGACATAAATCAAACATATTTCATTTTGAAGTCCTCTCAGAATATCGCTCATTAGGCGAGAGAAGGATGGAGGGGCGTTCTTTAAACCGAATGGGAGTCTAAGAAATTCGTAATGTCCTGTGTCCGTTGAGAAAGCAGTTTTCGGGATTGACGATTCATCTAATTCCATTTGATGGAATCCAGAGGCCAAGTCAAGAGTACTAAAGTATTGGCATCGTCCAAGTTTGTCTAATAAGTCCGTGATGTTCGGTATAGGGAATTTGTCTGATATCGTCCGTTCGTTTAGTTTTCTATAATCAATGACAAGTCTATATTTAGCTCGTCCAGATGCATCCATCTTTTTTGGTACTACCCATAATGGAGCATTGTAAGGGGAATTTGAAGGTCTTATTATTTTTTGTTTTAACATGTCGTTAATCTGTCTTTTTACTTCGTCTTTGTACACGTTCGGGTATCTGTAAGGTTTGGTGTAAATCGGTATCTCGTCAGAAGTTCGTATGTGGTGCTTTACGTGATTAGTGAAAGTTAAAGGTTGATCGTCAGAATGGAATAAGTCAGAGTATTCTTTTAGTAGTTTTAGAATTTCTTGTTTCTCTTCCTCATTCATATGGTCTAGACGTAGTTTAGTTAGGTCTAGCCTAGGTTTAGTTTTAATTTTTGACTGATTAGGAGCCGAAGGTTGATCAGTGGATTCGCTTTCAAGAAAAAGGTTATCAAGGACAGGTTCGCCTATGATGGGTTCGTTTTGCCTAAAATCTAGAGGTTTTTCGGTCGGATTCAAAACATGAACATGGGCATGAGAGTTATTCACTAGAGCTAAGCATTGGGGAATTTCTATGTCTCCTACCTTCGTTCTAGGAATGATGGCTTCGCCATTTTCTATGTTTTTCAATTTTATTTTTACTTCTTGAATGGTCCTTGCGTCAATTTGATAGGATCCTACTTCCGGAATAGTATCTGAATTTTTCGCGTTAGTGTTTGTGAAAAACAATTCCAGGGTTATGTTCGGGGTTTTAAGTATTCTTTTTCTGCATTTTACATCGGCTTCAAGGAATAGTAAGAGGTCTGTTCCGATAAGCATGTTAAATTCGTCATGAAATTTAAACATGATGAACGGAAGGTTCAGTCCATATGAGTTGAACAATTCTCCGCAAGGTACTAGCGCACTTTGGTTGAACTGTGAGATGCCATGTGCCGTTCTTACTAGTCCTGAGTCTGGTTGAATTTTTGAAGGGAAATATTTGTAGGCAATTTCGGGATTAATGAAACTCCTAGTAGCACCTGTATCTATTAATATTTTAAGATTTGTTTTTGGCATTATTATACACGGAAGTTTGCCTTGAGGATTTGGAAAGTTTAAGAGTTCGATAATTTCGTGAGGCTCATTTCCTCTAAAAAAGGATCGTTTTGGTAACCCGTGCTGGTTTCATTGGAAGTTTCCAAGAACATATTCCCGAATTCGTAACTCATCTGATCCATCTCTGGATCGTTGTATTGATGTTCATATTGAACAGCCGTATTCATTAGGGTTGAATCGCAATATTGGGCGTTCTGATTATCCAAAAATGGTCCTTGAATGTTTTCTGGTGGCTCAGGATTCTCAATCATGTTGAGATTGGCGTTTTTGGTCGAAATGGACATCGGTACGACACTTTTGTTCATACTCGATCGATTTTGGAACCAATTTGGATTTTTCACCTGATTTTGTGGATAATTAGGTTTTGTTGAATTTTGGAATTTTGAATTCGGATTTCTATTCAAACCGGGCTGATTTTGTGAGTGAGTAGGCTGTTGAACGTTTTGAGTTGTATTATATTTTGGCGTGAAGCGCGGAGCATATTGTTGGGGAGACCTCGGCTGGAATTGATAATTAGTCGGGGGCTGCGGCACGGAATGCGGCCTTGGCATCATCCGGTTTGCTGATGCAGCACCTGGCTGATTACTGTTCGTCGCCCGTGCTGGTGGCGAGCTTTGTTGAGTTGGTCTGAAGGAGGAAGATTTATCTTTGGGTTTTAAATTGAAATCATTAGTTAGCATGGATAGAGCCATGCCCAAATTGGTTGGATTTTTGGTTCTAAGTAGGCTTCCTAACGGTTCGGAAATGCCGTGCACGAATACCCTTAGAGCGTAATTTCGCATGTATTCCGACAAAATCGGAGCATGTTCACGCATATTCAGTTTAAGATACGCCACCTGTGAATTAAGAATTAGACATATACGGTCATGAAAATTGAAACAATCTTCATGCGGGGATTGTTTCATTGCGCTTAATTCTGACAGTAAAGTTAAGTATCACGCTTATCGCTATAAGTTTGAATTAATGCCTTCCTAAGTTCTGGGTATGTATCTATAGTGTTGACATAGATTTTTTCAGCTACTGATGACCCTAGTTTAGACGTAATCACACCTAGGATCACATCGTTCTGGAAATCATCCCTATCAACATGATTATAAAACCTTAAATATATCTTGTCACGTTGTTTTAGGAATTTTGCTAGTATTAATGATTCTCCGTTGAATTCGGGAATTAATCTATTATATTCCCTACGGAATTCTGGAGGCTGCTGGGGCGGCTGTTGAGGTTCAGGTAGAGGTGCTACCGGAATCGGATCTGGTTGAGATAAAATCGGAATTCTTGGAGGTTCCTCAGGAATCGGATTTAATGCTCTTTGCAGTAGAGCAGCTGCATTAACTGGAGGTGCTGGTCCAGGTGGAAGTGAGATATCGCCTAGGTCCATGCTTCTGTGGAGTCTGCGTAAACTACTCCAATCTCAAAAGCTGGCTAGGGGTTTTGGTTCCTTGACCTTAGGAATTTTTCAGAATTTTGATTAAAGTTGATTAATGAAGCTCTTAGAGTAGAGTACGAGTATTCAGTAGGTACTCTGACGGTTTATAATAATTATATTTGGAACCAGGGTACGGTCCTTAGAATAGATTTATTTATTTGACCAGGGTACGGTCTTTAAAATGATTTTTATTTGACCAGGGTACGGTCTTTAAAAATTATTGATTTGACCAGGGTACGGTCTTTTAATATTTTAAATTGATGAGACCTGGGTGCGGTCTTTAGAAAACGATTGAATTGACCAGGGTGCGGTCTTTTAAATCTACGTTGATCGCTGGGGAGGAGGAAATACAATATTCCTTTGTATTTACCTCAACACGACGGTATCCAGTCGATGTTTAACCTAAGACCAGGGTGTGGTCTTTTAAATCTACTTTGATCGCTGGGGAGGAGGAAATACAATATTCCTTTGTATTTACCTCAACACAACGGTATCCAGTCGATGTTTAACCTAACTGAAGAGATGTGAGCTGAACTGATGAAAAATTGTAGATTGAAGTTACTTACAGCCTCAACATCTTCTTCAGGAGTTCGTTGTCCGTATCTCGTAGAGGTCTTTGCCGTATCCGTGTGCACTCCGGTTCTGTTGAGCGCGGGGTTCTTCGACACACCTTAACTGTTGAAACAGAGATTTCCGAATAGTCCGAGAAAATCCGAGAATCGGTGTGTCCTACAGCGACTGCACCAGTTACGTCGGGTGCCGAGAGAAAAGAGTTTTTAAAAAGCACTTTCTTTATTTGGAACCGACGGAACACAAGTTTGAATAAGGAAAACGGAACGGAGATACGTAGCGTACGAGCGGAGCAACGAGACTGACTCGAACGGTGGGGGAATCAAGCTTATATAGCCTCGGTGGGCTGATTCAGCAGAAATAAAGATAGATCAGCGGTTTTGGTACTATAACGTGTATATATATATATATATATATATATATATATATATATATATATATATATATATATATATTTTTTTTTTTTTTTTTTACAGTAGCTAATGTGTTATCAAAATCCTTTGACGCACGGAAACCGTGGTTTATTGTGTGGGAGATTCCCTCTTTACCAACCTACATGTTCTGGAGCCAATCATCCTCCAAACTCAGGATTTCCCCACCTAGGTTGTCTACCTCTGCAGTCTTCTTTGGGTTGAGAAAGCCAACAATTCTGAACCATCTAGCTTCGAGTGCGGGGCATTCAAAGTGCGGATACTGCTGCTCCTAGTAATCTGCGCACTGGATAACTTATTTAGGTTCCGATTCTGCTCTGAGGTTTCCTGAAGCACCTAAGCTTACTCTCCATCCCCACTACGCATTGCATTCTCCCACTAGAGAGATAGAGGGTGGCTTTTCTCCTAAGGTAGCAGGGTGCATTCATCACCTGCTTTCCATGTTTCTATTCTGGGGTGTTTTATTTTGTGTTCCTTCTTTATCCAATTCTACTAAGTAGATTTTACCGACCATCTAGCTATGTCCAAGACAGTTATGTAGCACTGTTGCCCCCCTTCTTATTTTTGTTACATGTGTTCTCCAGGTTTTCCAAGGTAACCGTGTTGTTTTTTCCCAGGGTATTCAGGACTTCCCAAAATTCAATAACCATATTTGACCTGCTCTGAGTATTGACTTTATATACGGATCAATTAGCAGCTCTTCTGGATGTATTGATGCAGAATTTTGTTTCCCACAACTTTTCTGTAGGACCGAAATTGTTTCAAACAGTTTGTTGCAGTTAAAGTTAAACAGAAAAATACGTTTCAAAACGAGGTTTCTGGAGGGAGCTATTTCAGTATAGAAACATGGGGTATATTCGCAAGCTGCATAAAATTTCCCATAAAAGTAGACCATAAAATGTCGGGGGGAATAGCTTCATTTCGTCTCACTGTGCCATGTCTCACTGTGTTAATTTTGTCTCTATCCAGTCATGTATATTGACTAGGTTAAAATGGGAAGTTTATCAAAGCATGGGAAGATTATGGTCAAACCTACTTAGACGTTTAGTGACAGCTGTATAGTACAGGAAAACGGAGGTGGTGCGGAGGGGGAGGGGGGTTACTTTTCTGTTTAACCCTCCATCGAGCACACACTTTTCCTTAGCTAATTTTGCTCAGGGTGGAATTTATGCTCTTCTATATCACTTACGTCGTTTTCAATAGTTTCAACCAAGTTTTTCAATTTTTTAATTTTCATATCAAATTCCATTCAACCAAGTTTTCAATAGTTCCAACAAAATAGCTCTAGACGGGGAATGGTTTCTAATTTCAAGGGAGCGATTCTAGCCTTAGCCATGATTAATCTGGAGATATATTGGCCATTCACGTTACTGACTACATATATTACGGCAGCATAGGCCCTTTCTGAGGCGTCAGCGAAACCCACTATCCATTGCGGAACATTTGAGCTGGGGACGTGACGAGGAATCCTAAGGAGTTGCAGCAAATCTAATGATTCAGACAACTTCTTTTTCAAAGCCACTATAGTTTATGTCGGCTATGAAGGCAAATTTAAATAGCCTGAATCGAGTTAATATCGTAGATATTTCGGGAAGAAGACTGGGACCTACATGCAATATCTCCAGCATTTGACATCTTGCTTCTAAGGAAATTATATTAGTTTCTGCACCAGAGTCTAATAATAAAGTCTGCCTTTCTAGCGTGATCATTAATTGAGGGAATTTTTAAAATAGATTTAGCGGGAGGTTGGAGTTTACCTAGCAATTAGTGGGATTACAATCTATTGGATCTGAACTCGCGACTTGAGATACTATCGGCACTTCTTTCACTCACTGCACTTGGACAACTGACTTCACTAGACTGACTTCGGTAATTGGCGGAATCCTGATGCTGTGGCAGCGTCCTCGCTGGACCACCTGATGTATTGGGCGGGAATGTCGAGCCCCTTTCAAAACTTGGGCTACTTCGTGGTTTAGATTTCATGACGGGATCGCATATTAGGTAGTGATGACGTTCGTTACACTCACTACACCTTCTCTTCGACGTACAGTTCATCACTCTGTGGTATGGAGAAAAGCAGTTTATGCAAAGATTGTTGCGTTTAATAATCGCTTCTATCCATGCCTTGACCGAAGATAGGTACTGCTCGAACGTACTGGCGTCCATCCGATTTAATTTCGGGATCGTAGATCTTTTGGCGAATGTGGCTCTGGCTATTCTGTACCTTCCGGAGTTTTCCGAGCACAAGTACTGATAGAATTGTTCGTAATTAGCAGATTGATGCTCTGTGCCTTTAAGCCATTGTTCGGCCTGAGCTACCAACTTCCCCTTAAGGGATTCGAACTTCACGGGATCCGGAAGATTCAGTACGTTATGTACTGCGGAGTTGAAACTCCGGATAAAATGAGCAAATTTCGTAATGTCTCCATCATAATTCGGAACGGATGAAAGCAACATATGCATGACTTTCACTGCTTCATAGGGAGTTTTAACATCATCCTGTACTGGATGCAAAACTCAGACGAGTATATACTTAACACGATAACTTTACCGCGAGATCCAAATCCGAATCGAAATTACAGTTTCCGTTTTCAATATGGCGATGACAACGTGGTCTGTTGCAAGGGATCCTATTCTTCAAATGCTCAGCTCCGTGAAACCTAATTTCCGGGTTAATCGGCACCAATGAACAATGAAATAACTCAGTTTACGGGAGAACAAACTTTATTGTAAAATACAATTGAAAATGAAAATATAAATTGGGGAATACGGACTATAATAATAATTACACCTTTTTACGCCGGGAGCGCTCGTCTTCAAGTCCAGTGCTTACGAAATATAGATAATATTTTAACTCAAAATCATAAAATTGCGGGAGAGATCACTTTTTACGCTGGCGCTGGACTCGGGAGTTGAGTGAACTAGAGGCGGGAATACCAATTCGGGTCAGAGGCGGGAATTACAAAGTTACGACCAAACAATAGTTTCAACCAAGTTTTTCAATTTTTTAATTTTCATATCAAATTCCATTCAACCAAGTTTTCAATAGTTCCAACAAAATAGTTTTTCAAAGCCAAGTTTACCAGCATTTGACATCTTGAAAGTCTGTTGCCTATTGGACTATGGTCCTAGTTAGTTGCACCATTTTTCCTGCGTAAACAAAAAACTGTATTTTTGAAGTCGGACTATATTCATATTTTTTAATAGCTTATTTTCTTCAAATATTGGCTGAATGGAAATACATGATAAAATATTTTCAATCTCATAAAACTACATTAACTACTTGTGAAACTTTTTGGAAATGTAAAAGAATAATTGAAAAACAATAATAAGTTAAATAAAATCAATACCTACCTTGCTGGCGCAGAGCAGCAATCAGGCCCTGTTTGTGGGCACGGGGTAGCGTGAAGACTGCCAGAGCTTCTTTTCATATTGGCGTTCAATTGATCAATGAACCAATTATTCCCAAGGCAGCCAGAGAAACTACTTAGGAAGATATTTGATGGCAAAAGATGTAAAGAAAGACTACATTGAGAGGGGGGGGGGGGGGGGGGATACACTTCCTGCCAATAATCTTTGTTCTCTGAACTTTCAAATGACATTGAGGACGATCCTTTTGATGCCCATGTGCGTGACAGAGGGTTAAAGAATCAACGCTTTATGATGGTTCAATGGGTACTTGTAACGTGGTGGGTTGATATTTAATCTCAATTTGCTAAGTATCTACGTTATACCTCTGAAAATGTTTGATTTTGTCATGTCTTTCCCAGCCACCAATTATGGTAATAACAATAACAGTGTGATGCTAATAATAATAATAGATATTATTATTCTGCTATAATAATCATCATCCACATTCATTTAGCGAATTTTTGAAGAAAATTAAGCTATTGCTCTCGCCTCAAAATTTGTAGAATGTGAATTTTTGAAGAAAAAAAATATGCAGAAATCCTTTCAGGCTATTCTGAATCATATTCTGAAGTTTAACGCATTTTTTTATGTATGTATATATGTATGTATGTATATATGTATGTATGTATGTGTCATTCCAGACGATAACTGTCCGTAGAAATGTGCTAGGAACTTCAAACAAATTTTAAAATGTTAAGGGCACAAAAAGAAAGTTCAAGTTCGTTGGCCAGCTTGATCGGATTACATCTTCGGGTTGAAATTTTCAAAAATGTAGTCAAAAATTTCAAAATAGCCTGTTTTTTGCGATTTGTCGTGCGAAATAATTTTTTCAGCATACTAACATGTGGTATATTCGGAATCAGCGTAAAATTTCTTATAAGAATATGTATCGTTTTCAAAAATTTCAAAGTTGAAAAATCAGTCAAAAATCGAAATAATGCCGTTCGCTGGTTGTAAAAATCGGTAATATTCTTCAAAAATTCGCTCATGGGGTCATGCTGCATGACTGGACTTTTTCTGCTTTATTCTGCAATCTGCTCAATCTGGGTGAACACAGATCACTGGCCTCAAACACGTGGTACCGAGGAAATTGTGTACCTGTATGGTTTACGTTGGTGGGTTACGTTGCGTGTGAAGAAACCTGCCACGTTTCTGGAATTGAGCAAGCAATAACTCTTCCACGGGAGTTACTTGGTACATCAGCGATCATGGGAAGGATTTGTTCCTATCATTGAAAACATTAAATCAAAAACTATTGACATAAATATTATTGATAACCACAGTAAAAACTGCATATTATGAGGAAACTCTGAAAAGATTATGAACTTTGTTTTGAAGAATTGTAAACGGGAAGAGTTTAGTGTACATATTTATGTTTTTGCATGGGAAAATGAACTTGGATCTGGTACTAACGGAATTCATAAAGGAGCATCTCAAAACACACTCACACACATCCTGAAAATGCCGTGAAAATTTGAGTAAAAATGGTAGAAGTTACTTGTTGCAAAAATTATACGATTTTGCAAAGCTACCTTCAATTTGTATCCAATGAAATTCTTAGGGAACCATCCACACTGAACTATTTGTTCGAAAAATCAAATGTTAGAAGTTATTGGCTAAGAAAATCATTAAAATTTGCTCACAAGATCACGCTGCGCACCTGAGATTTTTCCAATAGCATAAGATAAAACTTGAGTGAATAACTCGACACGTGTGGAATGTTGGAGGAAGGAAATAATAATTTTTAATAATTTGGTTTTTGCCAGGAAGAGTGACTTCGTATAAATATTATTATTGCTATAATTAACTTATAGTTTTTTCTTTTTCAGGTTGCCCTCTGCTTCTCTGTTTGGAATAACTGCAGGAAGTTTACTCTGTTATGTTACAGATTGGAAACTCATTCTTGAGAATGTACCATACTATGGTGGAAAGTTCAAGACTGATGAATAATAGGTAATGCAAATATGGTATGTACAGATTATAATGGCTGCCTTGAATCAGATGCTGGTCAAGAGTATTTTAATTCAGGTGGTTTCAAATGCATTGGAATCATATATTATTTAATGCATCATCTACTTGTACAGCTATTAACAGGGGACATGAGTGCCAGTTGCTATTCATCTGTACAACCAGTGTATTTCTGTACTTGGTGATTCGGAAATTACCCCTTAATGCCCTATAAATGTACCTTATACACTTACTTGTGGGGTTTCATTATTCAATGTTAATTTTCATTATTGGATCATCACTACTCATATGACAATGTACCCTCTTATCCAGTGGTGTAGAAACGCCCTGTTTGATTTACATGATCCTCGTACATAATGCTCCCCTATTACTCTTTGGTCGGGCTCCTAGTTTCTCCAAACCTTATGGCAAAATCACCCCCTTTTCAGGTATCTAGGGTCAGAAGGTTTGGGAGGCTTTTTGCATGAGGATGGAAAGGTGAGGTGGAAAGGAGGGGAGGGGGGTTTACTTTAAATGGGGGAAGGTTAATACTGTGCAGCCTTACTCTTTGCAAGCTATTTCAGAGAAACTGGCAAGGTTACAGTACGAGACCTCTACCTAGAAACTAGTGGCCGATCCTGATCTTTGTTTGAACAATAATATAGGTTTAGACATGCTAATATAGGAAATAAGGATATAATTCATGTTTGCACATGTACATACCATACTATAAATTCAATGGTATTCACCATCTAGTGCATATATAGGGCAATGGAATTGGAATGATATTGTCGAGAGGTTAACCCACACAAACCTTCCATCAAACCCTCGTCATCAAAATCGGTCCCAGACCTTGGTGTGTCAATCAATATTACTTTTGTGCAAACGCAATGGCTATTACTCAAACATTCACGACAAAATACATAGGGTGTGATCCTGGACATCCCCCCCCCCCCCCCCCCCCCCCCCTACTAGTTTGAACGAAATTCGACTGATAGATAATGATAAATCTAAGTTATAAGAAATTCACGTTTGTACATATGCACAGGCTTATGGGGGACTTTTTAGAAGCTCATCCTCATAATCCCAGAAAATTTTATGAAAATCGGTCGTTTTATAAAAATTAATCTAGTGGGTTTTTGCCTGTCAATCAATCGCATATTTCTGGAGCAAATACCTAACTACCCCCACCCCCAGAGTTTTAACAAAATCCGACAAATAGACAATGAGATATGGATGTAATAAGAAATTCACGTTTGCACATATCCATGAGCACATTGATCTGACGGTAATGAATGTTGTGGGGGACTGTCTAGGAGGTAACCCACACAATCCTTGAAGATTTCATCAATATTGGTCCATTAGTCTCAGATTTGCCGTTGGCAATCAAATATAGTTCTGCGCAAGCGCAATAGTTGTCACTTTACCAATTGTGGTAACATACATAGAACATATATCACCAACTTCTCTGGAGTTTGACCAAAATCGGACTAATATATGGCAATGGAATTGGTAGGGTATTGTCAATTAGTCTCAGAGTGTCAACCAATAGTGCATGCACAATAGTTTTACACAACCAATTGCGATAAAATACATAAGGCTTCTTCCTGAAAAATACCTCCCCCCCCCCCCCCCCCCTCCGTATTTGCACAAAACTGGACCAATAGGTTCTGAGAATTTTATGTTACAAGAAACTCAAATTTGCACATGCCCCGAGGCTACTATTGATGCGATGACAATGGACGTTGTAGGGGACCATCTAGGAGCTAACCTGCACAATCCCTGAAAATTTCATAAAAATCGGACTAAAACTTGATATAGTTTTGGACGTGACAAAGATTTACCACAAACACACGAAGATTAGACAGACACGGAACCGAAATTGATCAGCAAGCTCTGAAACGCAAAAATCAAGAAGAAATTTTGATTTTGGCTGAAGACAGCAATTTTTTCGAATTTTTGCAAGAACACGGAGTTTCATACCTTAGGCAAAATAACTTTGATAGCAAAATAAAATAACCGTTTTCAGACCATTCCAAGACCGAAACTGAGAAAAAATCATAGGTGTATTCAGCTGCAGTTTCTTACGTCCCATTCACTCTCCTCCACAGATAAAATGCTGATACATCTTGCTATTCTCAACCTTTTCCGTGAATCTCTTTGTTCGATTTTACAATGTAAAAGCAGTTCTACTTCATGATGGTTGTTCCTTGGGAAGGGGGGGTTACTTGTAGCACATTCATGTGACATTATAATGATGGGGGTACTTCCAGTAAAATGATGATTTATTCTCTGTTCTCACCAAAATCCAGACTTAAGGACGTCCCTGTAATCCATACATTACTTACCAAGTGTTTTTTAATCAATCAAATTATATTCTTTTTTTTTCCTTTTTCTTCAGATTGGAGTCACCCTACCCACTTCATTTTGGAATAGATACATCGCTGCGAGTAGATGGCAATGTTATGGTCGATTTAATTAATTTATTCATGTACAAAATAATGTTAAGTTAATGTCCTTTTATTATATGTTCATATTCTTTGAACATTTCAAATACAAACATCAACATTATCATGTGTCTATTTAGTATGTCCCAGCTCTCCTTAGCAACATTAGGACTAAACCAATGTGACTATGATAAGCAAACTGCTATACAAAGCAAGTAAGAAATTGATTTCCCAACTTTTATGTACCTAATTGAATATAATATTACATGTGTGTATAATATTGCAATACAGAATTAAAACTCATATAAAACCATACATGTTTGTAAATATTCTACCTCATTCCAGTGGTATTCCTTAAGGAGCTGTTCTTGAGTCACCCTCATATTCTCACTCTTCAATTTGTCATCTGCTCTTAGTTTTTACTCCTATCATCTATTTGCGATTGATTTTCAGGTTTATTTATCCTCCAACCTCAACAGTATTGTTGAGGTAGCTAGCAAGGTGAATTCTTACCTCACATCTGTTTGCGAATGGGGGTCTGCCAGTGGAAGTTTAATCAATTCCAATTAACCCCACGAAATTCAAGCCTTAGTAATAGCCAGATCTAAGTACAAACTGAGTGCATACCTCCTATTATGATTATTGACACAGTTATACATTTTTCATCCTATATTAGGAATGTAGGTTTAATTTTTGAATTACCGAATTTTGTTTAGAAAGTTTTTTTCAAAACGATTTGACATAATATAGTACGATAGTTAACGGAAATTTGCTTATACAATCATACTGCATGACTGGAACTATTATTGATTGACAATGCGCTTAGTTGGGATCAAACCTCGTCAGTCAGTTTCTGGTTTCACCCACTTTGGCATCTGTTTTCCAAATTACCTACCTCTCACCTCTAGTATGTCTGGCTCCATCGCACAGGTCAAACTCATTAACGATCTCTAGACATTCCTCCTCAATTTACATTAGGTCACTTTTTGTTAGTGGGGCAAAACTGTGGAATTATATTCCTCTCCACGTTAACCCCTTCGCGACGGGCGTCGTTCAGCCACTGCAACGCTCCTGGCCTGACTGCCTCGGAGCCCTCCAAACCCCCCCCCCCCCCCCCCCCCCCCCCGTGCCTGAATAATTGGCCCTCCACGCACGGTGAACCACCTTCGCTTTTCGGAACTGGATCAAGAATATTAGAATTTGAAATTTCCCGAGTATCATGATCACCATCATCGAGAAAATCGACAAAACAATCGTCTTTGAGTTGATCCAAAAAGTTTGTTGAACGAGCTTTAATTTCAACGTCAATCACATCACTACCTAACTCACTGTCACTCCCGGTTATTATTTCGTTAGGAATTCCTTCATCCGTCCACCTGTGAGGAATAAAAACGTAAAAGAAAGTACAAGTATGAAAACAGGTATGAGTAAAATTATGACAAAGACCGAATGCGGGCAAAAAGCGACAGTGTCCAAGTCAACGTTTTTCCTGCTATTTTTATGTGAATAAAAACTCTCGACAACGTCTTTGATCTCAGCACATTCTATTAGATACTAGACGTAAATGTTAGATACAATGCCTCTCAATGGATGGCATGAGAGTCGATAGAATGGAGGGAAATTCGAAAACGCGAAAGCAGGCGTTACGGAGCACTTGAAGGCCGACGTATTAATACGTCGTTACGCGTTACGGAGGACATCTGTGCCGACGTATTAATACGGCGGCCGTCGCGAAAGGGTTAAGGCAATTCCCATCATAAGGACAATCATAAAGCATTTGTTCATGTATTAAAAAAAAGGATAGTAGTCCTTCATTTTTAAATTTTATTCGTTACTGTTTTGGACTTGAAACTTAACACTTTATCTACCCCCCACCACCTACAGGCAATTTTTATTAATACTCTCAAATGCAGTAAATTTAAATAATAATGTTGTTGCATAGCAACATAATTACTGTTATTTGAAAGAAAAAAAGAATTCCTTGTGTACCAATTAGGTACTAATTTTGTCTGATCACAATAAAGGTTTATTCACTCGTATTTATTTAATTATTTGTTGTCTTTAAGATTGAAATATCCTGTGGTTCAGAAAAGCCGTTTGGGTTTCTAGGGGGAAAAACTGAATTCTTCCTTGAAGAAACAAATTGATAACAATCTATGAAATTCCCGAATCACTTTGCAATTTTTTTTATCAGAGTTTGGTTGGGGAATTTTTTACTCTAGTCTCTGACACTACCACCAAAAGAATAAGGTCCAGCCCTTCCGATTTATACATATTAAGACCTAAAAAACAAATACTAGGGAGGATGGAAACTCAAATGATGGGTCAAATATTTGTTGGAGAACTGAAGGGGATCTCATCTGAGATTATTGATGACAAGGGGTTAGCAAAAAGAGAGGACCTGGAGAATATAAAAACCGAAATTGCTAATATCAAGCAAGAAAACCAAGCTCTGTGTAAGGAAATCGCTTGCCTTAATGCTAAAATGGAGGCAGGTGATCAAAACTGGACATAATAATTTGATCTTCGGGAGACTTGAGGCAAGAGCTGGCAATAATTACATTGCACTGATCGAATACTTTATTAAGCAGGTACTGAAAGTGGGGTTGATTGGTCGTGCAGTCCCACATGGTAATGCTGGTATGAGAAGGAGGCCTAGATTGGTGGAATCGGTAAGTGGAGAGGTTGTACCTACATGTTGTTTTGGGAAAAGTTGCTCAAAAAAGAACGGCTGACTGAGTGCTCACCTGGCATGACTGCTACATTCGGGCAAGAAGCATTAATGGTCAATGATTCGCCATATCTCTGAAAAGGGGGCTTCTTACTCCTGAAGGAAAGAACGGAACATCAGTGCTGAAGAGGCGACCAATTTGGATTTGTCAGGAATGGTTGGCATGTCTTTGAGTCGGAGGATTGAACACAATCTTTCACACCAGGCCTCAAGAGGTAGGATCGGGGGTCCATCACAGCAGCTCATAAACTAGTGGCATTGGTGAGGCATTTTTGTAGTTTCCAGGTCTTGGTGGTATAAGTATTATTCAGTACAGAAGCTAGACTTGTCTATCAATCGTACCAGTGTCATCTTAGTTGGGGATGTAAATGCTCGAATAGAGCAAGGCCAATGTTTCAAAGATAACAACATGAATGTGTTTTTAAGCCCTTTCTCACAGCACAGAAAGTAGGGGAAGTAAAATATAGGAGTTATTTAACCCATTCGCTGTGGACCTCGTTTCTCCAAACATCCTCCCATACGGGAAAAACAAGGACCTACCAAATCACCACCATGCTGTAGATTCAACTGTGAGTTTCAGACTGTGAAAATCAAAAAGATCTACATCGAAAATACTTCCATACTTCACACCTTTATCAATAATAGTGTAAGAAATATACATGAAGTAAATTCTCAACTGTAAATTGTATTGAGCACAAAATAATCACAAAACTATTTTCTTTCAACTCCTCTTGACAGCAACATTTTTATATCAAAACATCAACAAATCCTGTCTCTAGCACGGCAACTGTTTCCCAACACCACATCCTCCTGTTTCCTCTTGATGCCCCTGCAACCAGTCAGCATGCACCACCCTCTGTCGACCATTGGGGAGCCGGACCCTGAGGACAACAGCGGTTAGTTGTTTGCAGATTACACATGGCCCAACCCACGGCCGTTGAAGGTTTGGCGCCAGACCCTTCTTCCTCCCCGGGTTGTATAGCCAAACTTTATTGCCTTTCCCAAACCTTGGTGTCTCGGCACGTACCTCATATCGTCTTTTCGCCTCTTCTGCCACCTTTCCCAATGTTTCTCGGGCTACACCATGAGCTTCATCTAATTTTTGCTGCAGGGACTCAGCGTAGGCTGTGGTGCTGACTGGGTTCGGTGAAATTCCTATTAGTAGATCTGCGGGCAGGGTAGGTGTCCTTCCACAGGTTAGCATAGCTGGTGAGTATCCCGTAGCACGATGAATGGATGCCCTGTATGCAAGAAGTGCCAATGAGAGGTGCTCATCCCAGTCCCTTTGGTGTTTTTCGGTAACTTTGCGAAGCATGTCAATTAATGTACGGTTGAATTGTTCTACACCCCCGTTGCTCTGAGGTCGAAGAGACGTTGTTCGTGTTTCATGTGATCCTAGGCTCCTCAGGTTGTGTACCAAGCCACGTGCCACCGTCTGGGCACGTTAGTCAGGGGCTGGGAACGCCTCTGGCCACTTGGTAAACTGAACTACTGCGACAATAATGTACCTATTTCCTTGAGCTGACCTTGGGAAGGAGCCTATGACATCCACAACGACGTGTTCAAATGGTACCCCTGTGCGGTACTCTTGCAAGGGTGCCTTTTTTGCTCCCTTTCTTTCTGCCTCCCTGCAAGCCACACAGGCTCGGCCAAAGTGCCTCATGTCCCGATGCATTCCCTCCCAGCAAAAATGTTGTCGCAATTCGGAGATAATTTTCTTGGTTCCAAAGTGGCCCATCTCATGCACAGTGCGGAGCACCATCAGTCGGTATTGCCTTGGGACCACAATTTGAGTCACACGTTCTGTGCCTGCATCATTCTCCCATTGTCGCTTTAGCACGCCTTCTTCGATGACCAATTGGTCCCACATTGCCCAGAGGGCTTTGGCTGTGGTCCCGTATGTACCGACTTTCTGCCAACTTGGACTTGTTCCATCCTGTACCCACCAACCTACCTGGGCCACCTCAAGATCCTTCCCCTGCTCCTCCTTCCAAGCTAAATCTACCTCTAACTGAACTCCCCCCACATCCACTTTGGTGTATTTTTCTTCTTGCCTAGAGCAATATTTGCATCCTTGGGGTAGGCAGGGCCTGCTGGACAATCTGTCAGCACTGCCATGTGCTGAGCCCTTCCGATATTCCATTTGCACACTGAATGCCTCTGGCATCTCCAGCCAGCGAGCCATCTGCCCGTCAGGCTGCCTGAAATTCTTCAGCCAATGTAAAGAAGCATACGTACAGTCACAGGTGCCCCACTGCCCATAATGTCTGAAATGCTCTAGTGCCAACTTCACGACAGTCACAGAGCTTAGGGCCTCGCAAGCATCAGCTGAAATACACCAATGCCTTCTTGGCACCCTGCCACTGTGACAACACTGCCCCCACTGCTTTCTCACTGGCGTCAACGTCTACAATGTATGGTAGGTCTGGTCTGGCATGCCCCAGTACAGGTGCACTCATCAGGGCTCTTTTCAATCTTGAAACGCCTCCTCGCACTCTGTGGTCCACTCAAAAATTCCCTTCCCTCTAATTAGCTTGTAGAGGGGCCCAGCACGGCGAGCGAAATCTGGTACAAAGGGCCGATAGTAGGAGCAAAACTGTACGAAACTGTGGGTCTCCTTTGCAGAAGCTGGTGTGGGCCAAGTAGCTATGCATTCCGTTTTTTCTGGGTCTGTCTCTATACCATGACATGATATCACATATCCAAGGTATGGAATACTGGGGCGGAAAAGCTGGCACTTTTTTGCATTCAGTTGAAGCCCATGAGTTAGAAATATTTGGAACATCTCACGTAGTAGGGCATGTCCTTGAATGTCGCCGCATCATCTCGCACATCATCCAGGTATACCCTAACTCGGCCCTTCCCCACTAGGCGATACAGTAGGCGATTCATTGCTCGCTGGAAGGTTGCTGGCGCGTTGCCTGGCATAACCATGAACTGCCATAGTCCTCGAGGTGTGCAGAAGGCTATTTTTGGGTGATCCATCTCTGTCATTGGCACCTGCCAATAGCCGGTCTTCAGATCCAGCGAAGTGAACCATGAGCTGCCTCTTGTTGCTAGGAGCAAATGTCGACATGTGGCAGTGGGTGTGCATCTTTTCGGGTCACCTCGTTCAGCCTTCTGTAATCAATGCAGAATCTGGTTGAGCAATCTATTTTCTTCACTAAGACAATGGGACTGGCCCATGGACTGCTTGAGGGCTCAATCACTCCCTGCTTTATCATTTCTGCAATCAGTTCATCTACTTCTGCCTGCCGATGTGAGGGCATCCTCCAAGGGGCCTGCCTGATGGGGATGTCTGGCTCTACTACAATCTCATGCTCCACACCCTCAATCCTGCCCAGCCTGTCCCCCTTTGCTGCAAAAACATCTGAAAATTCCTTGACCAAACTGGCCATCAATGCCTGCTGCTTGTCCGTCAGTCCCTCTGCTGCTCTCTTTCTTTCCAGTTCTGACAAACCCTTCCATCCACAGTGGCCATCTACTTTTTGCCCTTGGGTTCCATCTTCATCCAGTTCCATCATTGCCACATCCCCTTTGTTGACCCTCACCACTCTTTGCATTTGGTTGCTATCTTCAACTGGTTCTTCCATCGTCACTTCAGCTGTGGCCACATCGATCTTGCACTTTGCTTTTGCAAGAAAATTCACTCCCAAAATACAGTCATCACTAATGTCTGCAACCAAGACAGTATGTTCCCGGGGTCTTCCTCCACCCAACTCCACTTGCACAGCCACTCGACCCTCCACTGGAAACTCCTGGCCCGTCACTGTACGTAATACAAGCCCCCTTACTGCATCTTCTGCCCATGGATGTACTGTTACCACCCCTCACCGCACAATAGTCACCATGGCGCCAGTGTCAACCACCATAGCACACGCTGTTCCATTGATGAAACCTCTGACAAGGTTTGAAGCTGCTGAACTGAGTCTGCAGACAATTGGTAAGCTCTCAGTTCCCTGGCTGTGGGAATGTCTCACTGCACCTTGGGTCACAGGCCCCCCTCTTCCTATGATCTTGGTTTGTTTCCCACCTGCCGGTTCTTTGGGTAATTATAGGATGTGTGTCCAGATGCATGACATGTCCCACATTCCACTGAGGGGGCAATACCATGCTGTGTGCCTTTTATCATTGCACCGCCAACAACCACCATAATCCCTCTTTGTCCAATCTGCTCCCACTACCCTTATGTGGGCCTCATCTTCTACTCCACATACTGTGGCAGGGTTTATGCCACTATTGGCTCTTAGAAGGTTGGCGTTTGCTTGCAGCGCATATCCTACAGCCTCTCTCAGTGTAGTTGTTGGGTAGGCCACTACAAGCTTACGGAGCTCGATGCTCCTCATGCCATTAAAAAATTGATGTAGGGCTATCAAATCTGATGAATCTAGGGCTATCGAATCTGAAACGCTGACAGGTCCTCTTTTGGCCCCTGGACTCGGGCCCTCAACTGTGCCATGTACAGGTGCTCCCGACCCGTTGTCCCATACCGCTGTTCGAGTGCCGCTACCATTTGTGAGAATAAGGCCTCTGGTCCAAGATTCGAAACCTCAGCCAGAGGTGCATCGTGCAACACAGCTACAAGCTGCACCGCCTTTTCTTCACCTTCCCACCCATTATAACGACTAACCCTTCCAAACTTAGCAAGGTAGTCCACCCAGCTCGTGGTGCCATCATACTATCTTGTTCTTACCAATCTCCACCTGCGACCTCCTCCCTTGGTCCTGGCAGTCTCCAGCTTGTCTAACGTCACCTTGCCGTGCCTGCACTTCTGTAATCACATCTTCATAGAACTCCCTCAGTTGAACATTGATAAATCTCTGGACTCGTTCACTGCGAGCTGTAATCTTCTCAATTCGGCCGTAAGCTTCTGCACTTCGTTCATCAGTTTGGTTGCTTTCTATTTCAGCATTCGGTGGAGTAAGACCTCTGGCGTCAATATTGCCAGAGCCATTGGGTTCCGTGGACCTCACAATCCACCCACTCCTTAACTGTTGACCAACCCGAACAGTTCTGTATTGAGCACAAAATAATCGCAAAACTATTTTATTTCAACTCTACTTGACAACAACATTTTTCTATCAAAACATCAACAAATCCTGTCTCTAGCACGGCAACAGTTTTCCAACAATAGCATCAAATGCAACAATTGATATCAATATTGTTGGAAAAACACAAAGAAATCTCGTTATCAAACGTGAAATCGATACTTACAGTAATGATTTTCTTGTCACTATCGATGTATTTTCTCGGATCTAAAGGTGATTACTCTCTCATTAAAGGAACACTGCCTAAAACCCAACCCACCATACGGGAAACAATGGAAGACACTCACCCATTCCCAAAAACCCGTACGAAAAAAAACTTCCCCCTTGGCTATCGTCTTTCTAGAAATACGGCCAGGATGATCCTAAAGTATTTCCAGAAAGACGTCTGCACGGAATGGTTTAAGGATGCTGGAATGTTGGTAGGTACCTACTCAACGGGAGTCTACAGGGTGAAGTTTCACACAAAGGTGCAAGTGGCAACTCCGTTATAGACTTGTGTATTCTACATACCTTTCAGAGGAGTCTGTTTTTACTAGCAAGTCAAGTAAGTACTGGGGGCAGGCGCTTTTGATGTTAAGACATCTCATCGTACTGTTTCAACGGCCTGATGATGATGTCTTTACATTAAAAGTGCTCGTGCCCGGTACTTCGAAAGGTACCTATGTAAGTAGGGAGAAAATGTACCTATGTTCTGGGACTTTCATGCTTGAACATGCTCGTCATTAAACCATCCCACTTGAGCCTATATATTACTTATCATGTGTATTATGCTACCATGCAGTTGTAGTCTGAATAGCCAAGATCATAACCCACGTTCTAATGTGCGCTGCCAATAAAATTTAAAAAATGAGATTTTCTTCCCCATCCCCAGCAGAAGATATGTCATTTTTAGATAACCTCTTTCAGTAATGTGGAGAAGTTTTTAATTCGATTGCAGAAAGAAATAACCGGGAAAGTTTTTCATGAGGCCTTGAGGAAAATTGACCAAGAATTAAAGTGCCGAGTGAATATTCTATGTGACGGTTGCAGTGGGCAATTTTCCAGTAGGTACCTACTGCATTATTCGATGCTCTCCGACCTTTATGCAGTAAGTACTGATCATTCAGTAAATTATAGCGGTAGAGATATGCCCAGTAATCCTTAGAAGTAGAAGAATTAGAAGTAAATTTGTCTCTAATTTTATTCAGTCCAACTCTGCACTTGATCTCATTATATTTTTAAATGAAGCTAAGAGTGGGCTACCGAAGAAGCGCCAATGAGAGTGGCGGTGAAAATAACAACTCCCAGGGGAGTTAGTGAGGAGAAAACTAGTAGGGTAGTTGCAGAGCTGGGTAACTAACCCTATACATCCAATCCCACCGATGAAAGTGGGGAGCAGGTTCATAGGTAGTCCCGTCATATTTATAGAATCTTACCATTATTATAATTAGCGAACTCGGAAAACGAATGTTCCCGTTTTCTCCTGGGAGGGCCGAGAGAAAAGTTTATTTATGACTAGGAGATTGCGAAAAAGTGACTTTTTGAGCCGTGACGGGAGGGGGTTTATCGTGAATCTGGCGGGACAAACCTCTGACAGCTTGTTTCGATCATGTTAATTTTTTCTTACACACAGACTGATCTGTAATTAGTGGGAACACATCTCGGATATTGTTCTTCAACAATATAGTTCTCGGATATTGTTCTTGAACAACTGACTGAAACCAGCGGTAATTTCCAAGTTTCGGTATAGTTCAGGGCTTAGAACTCCAGAGAAAGAATTTCTCGTTAGTTTGATAAAAACTACAAAAGTAATTTTTGAATTCCAGATTTTTTGTTTGAAAAACGGATTATTATTGAGAACAAGTTTTAACATAAGTAGACATAATTATTAGTACCTAATATAAATATTGTTAGAAATATACATGAAATAAATCCTTCAACTGTAAACTGTATTGAGCACAAAAAATCACAAAACTATTTTCTCTCTACTCTACTTGACAACAACATTTTCAATCAAAACACCAACAAATCCTGCCTCGCATGGCAACAGTTTCCCAACACCACATAATCCTGTTTTCTTTATATGCGCCTGCAACCCGTCAGCACACACTATCCTCTGGTCAGTTGTTTGCAGATGACACATGGTCCAACCCATGGCCGTTGAAGCTTTGGCGCCAGACCCTTTTCCCTCCCAGCGTTGTAAAGCCAAACTTTATCTCCTTTCCCAAACCTTGGTGTCTCGACATCTTCGCCTCTTCTGTCACCTTTCCCAATGTTTCCCGGGCTACACCATGAGCTTCATCCAATTTTTGCCACTGGGACTCAGCGTAGATCGTGGTACTGACTGGGTTCGGTGAAATTCCTGTTAGTAGATCTACTAGCAGGATAGGTGTTCTTCCACAAGTTCGCATAGCTGGTGAGTATCCTGTAGCGTGATAAATTGATGCCCTGTACGCAAGAAGTCCCCATAAGTGCTCATCCCAGTCCCTTTGGGTTTTTCAGTAACTTTGCAAAGCATATCAATAAGTGTATGGTTGAATCGTTAAACACCCCTGTAGCTCTGAGGTCGAAGGGATGTTGTCCATGTTATGTGTGATCCTAGGATCGTCATGGTCTCTGCAAAAATGTCCGCCTCAAAATTTCTGCCCGTCAGGCTGCCTGAAATTCTTCAGGCACTGTAAAGAAATGTGGTCTGTGCATACAGTCACATGTGCTCCACTGTCCAGTTCATTATGTCTGAAATGCTCTAGTGCCAACTTCACGGCTAACAACTCCTTCCTCAAAACACAGTAATTCTGCTCTGGCGTTGCAAGCATCGACAGAAATATGCCAGGACCTTCTAGGCATCCCCATGCCTCTGAGACAACACTGCCTCCACTGTTTTCTCACTACCATCAACGTCTACAATCTATGGTAGGTCTGGTCTGGCATGCCCCATCACCAATGCACTCATCAGGGATCTTTTCAACTCTTGGAACGCCTCCTAGCACTCTGTGGTCCACTTGAAGTTTCCCTTCTCTCTAATCTGATTGTACAGGGGTCCAGCACGGCGGGCATAATCTGGTAGGGCCTGTAATAGGAGCAAGACTGTACGAAACTGTGTGCTTCCTTTGCAGAAACCAACTTCACCACCTACAGGTTGCAGTGGGCGGGGTAACGGCGAGGGGGAGCCTGTCTTTGGTGGGGACGAAGGGTCTACCCCCACCTGTGACCTTGAGCAAGAAGGCCCCCCCCCCACCACTCCACCTCACCCTCCGCTTCCCACATCCAGGGTAGTACCAGTATGATCCACTAGTGGCAAAGTTTTCACATAACTTTTTACCAATTTTCCAAACTCGTAAATTGACTGTTTTCTTTGATTTAGTGGAAGAAGGATGGAAAATAAAAGCCAGTGAGATTTACTTCACGCAAATCTGTCCACAAATGCCAGAGAAAGCATTGGAAACCCATGGTATATTGACAAATTTCATACAATTTAAATTTAATGTAATTTTATATTAAATTCTCTTTGGTTAAGGAACAACTACAAACGAAAATGAACGAATTAAGCTTATAAGTGAGAAAATTGATCAACGACTTAAAATTATATGATACTACAACCTCCCGACAGAGGGTTTAAACAGCCTTAAAAGGAAAATACTAAAATTAAACAAGAATAGAACACTTTTATTGAACAGATAAAACTTGATAGCAAAGGCAAGGCAAGACAATATGGCAGTTACGAACAGAATACAGAAGCTTACTGACTGGTTTACAACAATGAACACTAGGTGGCAGCACAGTATGGCGCCAAATCGAAAAAGTGAGTTATTTACCAACCTAACTACTTCATAAAAACTATAAAGTAATAACTCTCGTTAAAGTAATAAGAAATAAGTCTCACTCAAACATTTTCAATGAGCATATTTACATCCACAAATAGATGTGGTATCTCATCAGTTCTTCTTGTTATGCATTGAAATAATTCGCACCTTGAAAACATTATTTTCTAACCTGGGGAAGGCATATAAGGGGAAAAAGGGGGTTTCTCATATTAAAGGGTACCTATCAGGAAAAAAACGTGTTTGTCATTTTGTTTTTGTGGAATTGAGATAGTGATGCCATCTGTTAGGGTTTCAAGGAACCTTTCGAAAGGTGAAGTCAAAACAGGGATGAAACTTTGTTGTCATTAGTATTTTAAGCGCTAAAGTTAACCCAAACCAGGAAAAAACAGTTGTTGTCCAACATTAAAGTTGATTTTCTCAACATACTGCTTTTTTGACATATACGTTTCTTCCCCTGTACCCTTCAATTTTGAAACACCATAACTCTTAACAATTTTTTGGGGGAAATGAAACAAATTGGTGTTCATTTGACACAAATATTTGAATAATTTACAAAGGTTCTTCAATATGAAACTCGATTACCTAAATATAAACTTTTATCCTTAATTTTCGAAGACCTGGTTTTTTTAGTGCTGAAAACTTTGGAATACAATTACTCTCTTATAAATCTATCAATTCAGAAATTTCTGGAGGTAAATCGACGCAGAAGTTAATCCTGTCTAACTATTCTGTGTAACGACAATCGTTTTAAATTGTATTTGTAGGAGAAATTTTGAAAAATGTCTTAAAAACGTGTTATTTTGGAGGTTTTTATTCACGAAAAATGCTTTATGGAACCATTTTAGGTATAGGAACAAGGGGTACATTCGGAATCAGCATGAAATTTCCAGATAGGGCCAAAAAATAATTTTATCCCTCCAGAATCGCTCGAGAACCACGATCAGAACGGTCTGTCATAACAAACTTTTAGTCTCAATGACGAGAACCCAAACAATGAGAAATCTTTTCAACAAAGCCTTCAGAATGCTGAATTCCCATACCCCTTTCTGGTGGTTAACTTTCATCTCGCAACGGTACGCATGCTTATTGGCAACTACGAAAAGGTTCACAATTTTTTTTTTTCTCAATAAGTTAGAAGGATCGTTCCATCCTCTTCGTCATTCCATGTAAAGGCATTGAAGCAATTGTTGTGGTTGGTGGACCAACGAGAACACGGGAGTAACCAGCTGAGTTATGACAATAACTGTGATTTGAATGTATTAAGTATAGAAACTGTTGAATATGAGATGGTTCGTGGACAATATATTGTTCAGAGAAATTATTAAGTCAGTAAAATGAATGTTGTCGTTTCGCATGATTTACATGAGTTATCTGATGGAATTCAAGTAACTTGTCATCACTTCTCCCATTAGTTGTTTGATTTCTTATTTCTTTAGTTACCACTATTAGCATGGGTAATTGTTTGAAGCGATCTTCATCTGACGACATATCCTTGCTAAGGGGAAATGAAAATGTCAACGACGGGCATACCGATCCTCCGCCTCCGTACTCGGTAAGTGCTGAAGTTCAAAACTTTTTATTTCGAAACCCGCTCTAAAGACGAAGGTTTATACTGTATTTTTTAGGTGAGCTTGATCTAGCTATTTGTGCTTCACAATTCTTTGTTTATTATGCAATCTTATTCTCATTGGTACATTAGCTTGATGTATTGTTATACATATAAAGAATACAATAGTTACTGTTGGTCTCCACAGATCTACCATTTACCTGACGCGAGTCTTCATGTGTTTGCAATGCACTCTTCAAAATGACTAATTCGTTGTCAAATAATTTTCTCAACTAAATCAGATTGTTTGGTCTTTAAATTTTGATACCTACGTTGACAAGGACCAGCTTTGTAAGCTCTTGTCAAAGATTTTGCATCTAATAACTTTCTCAGAAAGTGTATTAGTAGGTTGCCTCCTCAATTTTTAATTACATACTTGTCCCGTCGTGGTTTTGTGCTGGATTTGATGGTGATGAATTCTCAACTCGTCTAGCGAATTTCTGACAGAGTGGATGGTTCTTCTTCGTTAACAACCCCATCTCCTCTCCTCGCCACAATACTAATTATTATATATTATTACCTTACGAAACGTGTGCTCACAGCTTGGGCAGGTGTTCCCAATGAAGCTTCAACCTAACAAGGTCCGCCATTTAGAGCGCTATGGGGCTAAAGCTGGTTTCACATGGAGCGGAACGAGCGTGGAAAGACGGAAGGACGGAACGCAATTTGATTGGCTGTTGGGACAACAGTTGAGGATGGTGGCTGCCATGTTGTCGGAATGGGCGGACGGCGGTAGAAATTTTTATACAGTTTCCACATTCTGTCGAGCTCTGTGCAACCTCATTGGACAGGACTTGCGTCTCCGTGAAGCTGGAATATTGGGATCCTCCACCGAATAGTCTCGATAGTATCGATTTGGCCTCCTAACACATCGATGCATTCAGATGCTGTGATAGGAGTCGTTTCAGAGCGCTCTGACAGCCTCCCTCAAAAGCATTGCCTATTGAGTAGTGAAGTACTGTGATTGTTTCCTGAAACGGTAGTTGTGGGGTAGCTCATTGGTTATGATACCGGTCTCGTGAGACGAAGGTCGTGGGTTCGAGTCCTGATGCATGGTCATTTTTTTTGCTCGTACAACTCCCGAAATATACTTCTAAAACGTCATTCTGACCTGCATGTCCAACTAATCTGAATTTTCACTAAGGGACTGACTACTTGATGTTATGTATTTTTGAGATGCCAGCATCCAGATTACCAAACTATACACTTCATTCTGATCTACATGTCCAACTAATCTGAATTTTTACTAAGGGATTGACTGGAACTTTTTCAATTTTGGCGCTCAGAGGGTCAGTTGATTTCAAAATGAGCAAATCGATGCTTTGGGAGGCTGAATCGATACTATCTAGAATGGCTATTCAATGGCAGTAACTATATTTCAGCTCCACGGAGACGCAAGTATTGGACAGGAATGTTGATAACCGCAACTAGAGGTTTCAGATCAGAGAGGCTTTCAGTAGGAAGGTTATGATTCTGTTCACCAAGGTGACCGCTTCATGTGAACAATCTTTCAGACTCCGCCGCCTCTCCACTGGTTTTTCCGTCCTTCTGTCGTCCTTCCGTCTTCCGCTCCATGTGAAACCAGCTTAAGGACTTCAAAACATGGTGGTTGACTTGAAATTTCCCTTGTTGATACCTTGCGTCATCCCTTTTTGCTCTTGAATTTGTTCCCCGCATCATCAACCTCATCAATACTGGTAAACAATTATAATTATATTAATAAGTAAATAATTATGATAAAGAAAAACAAAAACAACTTGTGTCTTTCTCGACTTCCGTAATTGGCAATAGAAGAGGAGCAAATCGGTAAAGGCCATATCACACTTGCATTTTTTCAGCTTTTTTCTTGCATTTTGAATGCTCGAACATGAAGAAAGCTATTTACCAAGGTCAGCTTTTTCGACCATTGCACATCCTGGCGGAGCATTTTTAAAATCACTTGGGGAAATTAGAACTTGTTCCAATATCACCTAGGAGCCCTAACCCGACGGATTTATTAAACCTGCATTCCCCCTGGATGCGCTGTTTTTGCACTTAATCCTCTTCAACAATCACAGCTGTATCTAAGTTCTTCTTATCAATTTTTAAGTCAATCAGGTCTGGCTCTTGACGGCGGTCAAACGACCTAGAAGCGGTCATCTGTCTGATTCCGACTCAGCTCTGAGAGCTCTCGACGCACCACCAAAAGCTATCTTTTAGTTGGTTGTATTTCGGAGTTTACAGAACATCCTTCAACATAGATGCTTGACCGTTATTCATAAAATTAAGGTCTCCTCGATAGTTTACAGATAAGTCGCTATTAGAGCATTTAAACACACGAGTCTGAGGCAAACGTTGAAAATTAGTCAGATATGATTTGTCCGAAGGAAGATGTTCTGTGCAACCCGTATCAATAATTGCCTTGAAATTCCGCTTACCTTCAGACATCGTGAAGGTAGAGCCATGTCTTTGGCGCTCGCTAACAAAGTTAATTGAGCTTACGACCTGTTCCTCTTCATCTCCCATTGTAACCCAGACTTGCGCTTTTTCATCCCCTTCACAAGAACCGACAATCGCGAAAACAGAGTCTGGGTGGTTCTTAAATTCCTGAGCCAGCCTTTTTGCTTGACCTAGAGGCATCGTAAAAAGCTTCGGCTTTTTAGAAACAAACGAGGTCCTGGTACAATTTGAGTGCAAGACCGCTTTGGAGTTAAGGGGAATTTTAGTATTGGTAGGAGGAATTCGGACATTTGTTGGGTTAGGACATTCGTTTGCAAAATGCTGATCGAAAATACTACAATTAAAGCAAATCTTATTGGCGTTAAAACACGTAACTCTAGTGTGACCTTTACGTTGACAGTAGACACAAAAACCGGGTTTCTTTGAAGATGAGTCGGAAAAAGTATTCTGTTTGAAAGGGAGTAGCGGAGACTCAAGATATTACACGTGGCTACCCCTTCCTCTTTTCGATCCACCTCGAGCCCTGAGAGAAGCGATTCGACTACGTATCAAAATATAGCTAGACCCACACGAAGACGATTGCTCGCTTCTGAGCTGTTCCTCTAAGAGCATGTCACGAAGATCTTCCAACATGAACTTGAAACCATGAAGTTCAGCCTTTTGATATGTGACAGTATCGTCGATGGACAACTCAAAAATCGTCTTGATGTAATCAGGGGTAAGCAAATCAGGATTAATATTGGCTAGTTTCTGCCTAATTTCGTCAAATCTATTCAAGAATTCAATAGCTTTTTCCGCTTTAGGGTTGTTGGGAAGTGGTGGAAGATAGGTAGTATTGGGACGATCTCTAAACACTGGGGGAAATATAGGTTTTTGATTAAGAAAAATTCACTGTTAGATGTCACGAACTTCCTTCTATTCGATCGTTCCCACGAATGAACAGAAAAGGGTGCCCTTGCCACTTATAATTTTTTTTAATTATTTCCTTCACATTTTGCACTCCTTGCACTTTTCGGCGACACGGGGCCGGCCGACCCAATTTTCGTTGTATTCCGATATCAAAGGGTTTGTTCGGACACGTAGTTCCGAACCAGTTCGGAATTCATCTAGTTCGGAATCGAACTGCAAAGGGAGGGGATGGGAACCGGTTCAGAACTCTTAGTTCTGAACTCCCAGTCCGAACGCCATTTCGTGTAGTTCGGAATTGATAACCTGATAACCTCTCCGTCTTTTTCCCAAAACGTGGTTACATGTTTGTAATTTGTGTTATAAAAACTATAACTCAATATTTTTGTTATACTTTATCAGGTCTGTTAACCGTCTGTTAATGTTTATGAGGCCTGGTAGTATCTTGTGATACTACATTTAAGCAGCAATACCTAAAAAATTGTTATTCAATAAAATGTTTTGAATTTAATTGTGTACTTTCATGTTCAATGTATTTTCGCCCAAGGTTTGACTTTGATGTGTTTTGAAAATGGCTACTGAACACATAAATCTGAACTAAACCTCTTTATCATTAGTTGAGAGTTGCCCTGTCAGGAACTGAACTTGACCTCGGTAACTCCTATGAATTTCATTGATATCCCTCGAGCTGTTTTGGAGAATAGACCAAAAAGTGCTAAAACCGATTATCCCCCCCCCCCCCCCAAAAAAAAATTGGCCATTTAAGAACTTTTTTGCTAATTAGGTAAGTACCTACCAGTCTTACGGGATGAGGGGAACTGAATATAATTTGCACCAAGAAGAATAACTCCTATGAATTTCATCAAAATCCCTCGAGGCGTTTAAGAGAAAAGGCAACAACTGCTAAAACAAGACGTTTTTTCACATACTTCGATTTGTTAACCCTAAAATAATAATTTTAGGCTATTTTAAGTAGGGGTATAGAAACCCATCTCTAGAATCGGCATGTTTTTATGTCGTACCGTAAGGTCGCAATCGTGTACCTACACGAGTTACTTACAGTTGTATGAAACGTTAAGGGCAAGATAAATTGAAAAGACATCAGATTAAAATGTGAGCGCGAGAACGTGAATTAAGAAGGCTGATGACAACTTGAAAGTTGGGCGGGAGGTACGTGCATACGGGGCGGGGCCAAGCTTGTTTACTGCGCATGTCTAGAACTATTAGTTCTGGAAAAAAGACAGAACTGGTTCGGAACGGTAACGAACTACTACGTCCGAACAACGAACTGCTAGTTCGAGGTCTTCCAGAACTGGTTCTCGTGTTGTCCGAACAGCCAAAAGTGGGCGTGTCCAGTTACGAACGGTTACGAACTACGTGTCCGAACAAACCCAAAGCAATCGGCCAGTTATCACCTACAATCAACTCCCCGTTCGGTTGTTGTTGTTGTTCTTGTCCTGCCCAGGCACCCGCTGGTTGTGGGCACTAGTTGGTATGGCCCATGACATCACCCCCGACAACAATTCACAGCTAGTCCTCGAGCTGTGTGGCCAGGTCTAGGTTTTTTTTTTTGTCCTTGTTGGTCCATTCATCCTCTTAGTCCCATAGATCTTCATTGGCCTGGGCAGAACTCACTCTTTGGGGAGTACAATAGGTGACACCAGCTTTTTGCTCATCCAAGGGTTTCCAACTACTAATTGGGTCGTCCAGGGGAGAAAGGGTTGTTCGTCCAGCCGCTGTGTGTGGGACAAGGGACTAGTGCAAGGAGTAGTTAAAGCTGAAAAAAAAAAAGAAGATAATTTTGAATACATTTGGTCGAAATTTCCCTAGTGGCAAGGGACCTGTTTTTTTTTTTTTTTTTTTTTTTTTTTAATAAAAATTTAAATTTAAAACTCAACTACAATTTAGGAATTTATATAATTCAATAAGACAATTGAAATAAGTTATTATTATTATTATTATTATTATTATTATTATTATTATTATTATTTATTTTTTTTTTTTTTTACATTATTATTTTATTATATATATATATATTCCTTCTTATTATTATTTTATTATATGTTTTTTTTTCTTATTATTATTATTTTGTAATATATATTTTTCCCTTATTAGCATTGTTCACTATTATTCATTATATTATACGTTATACATAAACATTTAACAGTATTCAGTCTTTTCCATAGTGAGCAATTATTGTCTAAGAAACAAAATAAAATTTTGGTTGAAACTGAAAATTAAATTATCTATAATACCAATACATTCAATAAAGGGATATTGTCTTACATACTAACGCAGCTGCGGTTACCGGTAACACACACATAGCAGACACTTACCCCGGGGTATTATTTACTCTGTACTGGGGAAATATTAAGCAGGGGTGCATGCAAAGCGAGGGTCTTAACACATAAACAAATAAAATGTAACAAATAAAATGTACACCCTCCCCCCCTTGGCCACCTGGAAGTCGCCTCCTGGTGACTGAGCTGTTGATACTAAATGTTGAAATTTGTAATGTTGATTAGTACACACAAATTGTATAATATAGTCAGGAATTATTATTTAAATTATATTATTGAAGGGTTTATAAAAATGCAAGTATTAAATAATGCAAGCATAAATATAAAAAAAAAAACAGTTTGTTCCTGGAAAGTGAGAAATGCACATTATTGTGGATCCTGAAAAAATTTAGTACTCTGTAAACAATGAGATATTAAGTTTGTGAAATAGGGTTTCTCCTGGCAATTGCTTCGTAACATCTCAGTGGAATCCACCTGTCACATTTCCATGGATGTAAATCATCAACAGGGTCCTGCTGGGAGTAAACACAGATTATTGCAGAATTGCATGTTATTTACTACTACTACTAAGAATGATAAGAGTAATTAAATAGAGTTGAAGTTAAATAAAGAGGGCGAAACATTGATATGGGGATCGATTAATTATTTATCCCCTAGCTAAGAAGCAACAACCTAATCCTAAGGCAAGTGCCATCAGTAGGGATGCTGTTGATACACCGGTATTTATAAGGGACCAACGGTGGTGTTGATTGTGTTGCTGTTGATGCTCCGCTGCTATCTGCAAACTCTTAATAGCAGTCTGTACCCCTACTCCAACAGCGGGGTCAGGTAGTGATGATATTAAAGAGTTTAAGGAGTCATTATTACTAAGGAGAGCGAGCCGCTCCTCCAGAGTTGTTAGCCCTCCTCCAAGTAAATCAGGAAGGGTAGGGTGATGGTGAATTGGTGTTAAGGCACCTCTCAAGTGGGTTTCCCCAATGACTCTCCCATACATCATCAGTCCATTGGCTAAGATGTCGCAATTTCCTCTATTCATGAGGACTCCTGCCCCGGCAATGACGATGTGTGGGTGGATATGGTCAATGGTGGTATGATTTGGGCACTGTAGGGTTATAGACCAGGGTGCCTTAGTTGAATAGGCCCAGTGTGGGCCAATTTGTTCAAAGATTGGTTCTCTTTGTGATGGCCTCAGCTGTCTTTCACAACCTTCATGTTGGCCGTAGTAAAGGCTTTTGGTACATGAGGGTGTGGTTATGCTAATCACTGGCACATTTACTGGGCAGATCCTTGGAGAGAAATGAGTGCACTTTGAAAACTGTCTCTCTGTTAGTGTTATGTAGTGCTGCATGTCCTCACTTATCCCCAAGTAAGAGTCTAACTGTGCCCAACCCATCCAATGGCCAACCCCACTATCAAAAACAGGCATGGAGTGGACTCTAAACAGATTAAAAGACCTTGCTGTATCCGTTATTGGGATGGTGACAATGAAGACAAGGTCATCCTCAGAAGCAGCCGCTTCCACTCGTACTTGCTGGTAGTAGGAGTACAAGGATTCGTCTTCAGGCGAGAAAGGCAAATGCTTCCTTGATTGTTGTAGCATGCCTTGAACTTGCATCAGCGCTGTCTGCAAGGTACGGTAATCTAAAGTACTGGGTGAGAGGGTTCCTCTGGTAGCCGCTTCAGTACCTTGCTGAAGTCTGGCCAATTGCTGGCAGGCTGATGCAAGTTCACTTTCGAGTTTCCTAATAGCCTCTACCCAAGACAAGTGTGTCCACATCAGCTCAAGTTCGATTGAAAGGTTGAGCATATCATGGAGTACATTTTGTTGGGTTGCGTTCAAGGATTCAATGACCAGCTTCAGTGTGGAGGTGTTATTTTGAATCTGGTCTTCCATTTTTGATAGGATGGAGAACTGTCCCTTCCCATGATGCATCACACCATCACCACCCTCTGGGTATTCTAGTTGGGCTTGCAGTTGTTCGAAGTCTTCCTCTGAGGGTACATCAAAGAGGAAAGAAAATATCCTACCTACTCCTGGTATCAGGGAGATGGATCGGGTTCGACGCCCACGTTGGGCGCCAGAGGTTAGAAAAGCAGGTTTACCCAGTGAGTGTCGAACAGACTCCAGCTCATGTACATATTCTTCTATTCTCGCTTGGAGTAGTTTGGTTTCCTCTATGAGGTCATAAGGACCCATCTGAGCAGTTTTTAGCTCTTTAACTTTCTCTAACAGTATCGGAGTTACCTCTTTCAGTTCTCTTGCTGTTTGGACAAGTTCTGTAAGGTTGTAGTGCACAACCAGGCGCCAACTGGAATCTGTTAGTATGGTGGACTGGAGACCTTCAAACAGAACTCCTTGGTGAGGTTCTCCCATTCCACTCACAATTCCTGCCATGGTTGGGACCATGAGGATGATGGTTACAATGAGTAACATTTTTTTTTTCTTAACTGTTCTGTGGAATGAGGAAAGTTATTAATTTCCCATTTTCTTGTATATATATAAAAAAAAAAAAAATAAAATAAATATAAAAATAAATAAAATAACCCTATGTTTTTCAGAATGTGCAATAGATTGATATATATACCTTTTTTTTTTTTTTTTTTTTTTTTGAGATCGTCCTACCGACTGCGCCAGCTGGGACAATCTCGAAACACTGGGGGAAATATAGGTTTTTGATTAAGAAAAATTCACTGTTAGATGTCACGAACTTCCTTCTATTCGATCGTTCCCACGAATGAACAGAAAAAGGTGCCCTTGCCACTTACAATTTTTTTAAATTATTTCCTCCACATTTTGCACTCCTTGCACTTTTCGGCGACACGGGGCCGGCCGACCCAATTTTCGTCGTATTCCGATATCAAAGCAATCGGCCAGTTATCACCTACAATCAACTCCCCGTTCGGTTGTTGTTGTTGTTCTTGTCCTGCCCAGGCACCCGCTGGTTGTGGGCACTAGTTGGTATGGCCCATAACATCATGTCCTAACATGTCGTCCTATCCATCTGCCTCTACTCCTACCTTTTATCAGATCAGTTCAGTTTGCCATCGGCTTTCCTCTCGCCCGCAACACCCTCCTGCTATTTTCAGCGCATAAAACTCATCCTTCCATGAAACCAATATTCCTGTCATTGTACATTATTACCCCCGCTCGTGTATCACGTCAATTCACGAGTGAATGATCTTCCTGCAAACGACGGAGACAAACGGGGCCCCGTACATCGACTGCGATTAACCGGCTGGTGAGTTCCTTTCAAACCTTCCATTTCAACTTAGGTACATATATATATCTTTTTTCCACTGTTCCATCATTGCTCTTTTTTACATTTCAATTTAAATAGACATTCCGTATCGTACAAGGGTCGAAGTGAATCGAATTAAACTCTTGTACTAAACGTTTGAGTTGAAACTTAGAGGCAGGATCACAGGTATAGTGTAACTTTTCCATTAACTCCTTAGGATTGATCAGATCCTGCACTAAATCTTGGAAATACTGGGAAAGTGACTCAAGAATAAAATACCTGACCTTTTTCCTAGCAATTTCTTTATCTTTTTCCGAGAAATCACCAGGTGCCGATTCAGAAGGGTCCAGTACAAAAACACATTGTTGAGGTTCAAATTGTGGTTCTGTCGAATCTGAGCTTCAGAACCTGAACTCATTTCCACTACATATTGGGATCTTCAAGTAACACAACCGGATGGTTCACTAGAGCTACGCCATGGTTCTGAACAGATAGGTGTTCCTGAACATACCCAGTCGGGGGAACTGGAGGAATCCTATCGTCAGCATTAGGATTTTGGGAAGAGCAAGACAGTTTAGGATTCGAGGTTTGGTCTGACTTCACCAGTCGGGACAGCGAGACGTATTTATTGTTCAAGTCGGATAACTTTGACTGTAGTAAACCAAAATTTACCTCCATCTGAGACTTAAAGCCCTCCAAATACCTCACAGAAATTTTAATTCATATAACTTAGTTGCCCAAATACCCTTTTCAATTCTTTTCGTTTATTCATAAAGTCCGATAAATTCTAGATCAGGCCTATATCACGATTTTACAACTTAACATCTACCTTCTACTTAATTCGAATTATGACAACTATAATTACTACAAAGAAATCCAATATAAGGGTAAGCACAAGAAAAAAATAAATAGGGGGAGGCCTCCCAGGCTAATGAGCCTATAAAATCACAGGATTCGCAGAATCATAAATGTACTGATACACAAAAACAACAATTACCCGGATTTCTGTGCTATATTTCCATGACGGTCGGCCGACATTCAAACATGCATATAAATCTCTGTAAATAATTCTAAAAGGTAGGATTATTCATATAAGTTTTAAGATTCTTCAATTCTATGACTCTTGACTTTTCAACGTATTCGTTTTTGAAATTAACGTGTTACATTCATTTATCTATGGGGGTGCACACCCCGGAGACAATATATCCGATGTGCGTCTTTAGCTCCGTCATAAAGAAAAGCATGATCTCCGACCGCTATCTCATTAATTTCTGATTTATTCTGATATATATATATATATATATATATATATATATATATATATACATATATATATATATATATATATATATATATATATATATATATATATATATATATATACAAGTCAGAAAGATACAACCCGTCCCTTCTATATCAAAGATAGTCTCGGGTTTGAATGACAAGTCATTCCAAAAGATACAACCTGGTTTTGCATCCCTTCTATAAAATCAAAGAGCGAGTCTCGGGTTTGAACTGAGATATGTTCATTCCAAATAAATTCGGCATACCTGGTTTCGCACACCTTACTAGTTCAGAAGGAATGGAGTAGATAGGGTCGGTCCCAAATGAAATTTCTGAAAGCATAAGGTTCGAGTGTTTGATGTGAGACCGTCTTTCCGTGATCAAAATTTAGTTGCAATCGACTCTGCGCCTCAACCTTTTAAAAGGTTAAATTCAGTGGGACCTTAGCTCCGAGGGTCTAGCCCAATTCACATACCATGTTGAGTTACGGCCTTTGAGGTATGCTGGTGGGAATATCCAGATCACAAAGCAGGCACTCAGACATTCCAGGTACCCTGTTTATCGCCAGGTGTTATTCAAACGTGCACCGCTGGTCTGTGGTCAATTCAAAAATGAATAAAAGTGTGCACACCTAGACCAGCCTTTCCCTGACTCGGGCTAGCGATTCAAACTGCTATCGCGTAACTCGGCGCCTGAATTATCTGTTGGGATCAGAAAAATTCAGACTTCTTCTACCGCGCTGGAGACAGAGAATTTCTACTGGCAACGAACTCGAGCACAGCACTATAAAAATGCGTTCGGCGTCCCGACAAGTGCTCGATCACGGATATAAGTCGGAGACAAACTTCTTTCGTACCGTAAAATTCAAGATTAATGAAAGAAATCTACAAGGAAATAGATTTTTATTGATTCGGAGTGACTCCCAGTGCCCCGAGGGTAAAAACAATTTTCGACCTAATTATTCGAAAATAATTCTTAGTTTTTCCCGCGGCCATTTGCTGGGGTCACCCAACTCCTGTGTAGATCTGAACGCCGCCTAGCGGAGAGGGATCAAAACAAGGCGTCATGACGCACGGTCTCATTGCAAAACCGAACCTCAAAATTTCAGCGATCTGTTTTCTTCCAGTAGGGCGTCTGGCGGAAATTGGATATTTAATTTTGACGACCACTAAGTCACAAAGTAATAAAGACTGTGCTTATTAACGATATCGTATCGAGTCAGAAAGCCGTCGTAAGTACATGGAAGAAGGTTCCATGGATCATGAAAGTGTCTCATTTGGAGACCCTATTTCAGCAAAGTGATATAAGATGGAGACTGTAATTGCTACAGAGGTATCTCTTTATTGTGTGTAGCATACAAGATATTATCAAGCTGGCTCAACACAAGACTCACTCCATTTATGGAACAAGAAATAGGAGATTACCATTGTGGCTTTCGCCAAAATAAACCTACCCTGGACCACATTTTCGGGATTGGACAAGACACAAAATTGGAGAAGACGTTCGAACTTGATATAGACCTGCACCATCTGGTGGGAGTAGAAATTTTAAAATCGCTTATGCCCCCTTTCGGACAAATCCAAGAAGATCCCACCACTTGTAGACTCCCCCCGTTTAGCCGTTTGGCTGTGCATAGCATGGGCGAACGAACAGAGTTTCATTCTTATAAATAACTAGCCCAGTTTTCTGGCTCGCTTCGCTTGCTTGGTCTTTACTCTTGAGTGGGACATGTTGAATTATTGAACGGTGGATCACTAAGAGTGATTTGAAATGTGTAGGGGATGTTGCTCGCCTTGCTCGCTCTCTGTGGGATGTTTAGATGCAATGGGATATATACCATCCAGAATTCTTAGGAAAAACCCCGTTGAAATCTGACGTGTGTCAGGGATTTTGCTCGCTAGGGGTGGGTTTTCTTACTCGCTCAGTGTGGGATGTGTAGATGCGACTGGAGACCCCATACCATCGAGACCTACAGCCCATGGTTCGGGGAAAATTTGAAAATTGCTTGCTATCCCTCTCAAGTACAATCCCAAGGAAACCGCAAAAAAAAAAAAAAAAAAAAAAAAAATAAATAAATAAAATAAAATAAATGTAAAAAAAGTAAATAAATTAAAAAAATAAAAATAAATCCTATAAAACTGTCTGGAAACACGAAACTTTTAGTTTTTAGGACATTTGAATTCTTTAACTAATTGTACAGGTACATGTTACAATAAGTGAGGAAGTTATACTGCCCACCCAACTTGGCAGACGTTTTTCTCTGTTGGAAATGACTATTAAACGCGGCACCTTATAAGGAACCACGAAAAGTTTAGTTATAAGAACATTTCAGAACTAACTTAATTGGGTGGGTTGAGCTGTTTACATTAGTAGTTCCAGTTTTATCAAGGATTCGTATATTTACAGTTCCTATTTTCCCATGAAATCATGGAAAACAATATTCACAGGTATTTATTTCAATTTTTTTACATTTATTTCAATTTAGATAGCCCATTTATCTGTGTAGAAGGGCTACCAAATAAAGAGTATGAGGAATTAATTAAACTTCAACTAATTCTATACGTCCATGTTGAAATATGTAAGGAAGCTCTACTGCCCACCCAACATTTCAGTACTAACAGAACTGTTAGATGTTTTTGCTCTTCTACTAATTATGTACATCAATGTTACATTATGTGAGGAATTCATACTGTCCACCCAACTTGCAAACGTTTTTTTTTTTTTTTTCTGTTGGAAATCACTTTCAAACAAATTAAATCTTGTAAAACGAATGCGGTACCATCCACTCCAGAGCCAAGCTATGCTCCTGCTCAAATGATAAAATTCAACGAATTCCAAAATCTTGGCTATATTATTGGGTTTTAACTAGTGGGTCTGCTGACCAGATGCCTTACGAAGTTTGAGGTTATGTTCAAATTTTCGCTACAAACAGTAGTTTTAAGGCAAGGATTATAAATCTAACTGTGACCATAATCTGATTCAATTCAGCGTCCGGGCTTCATAATAAAACAGGGTTTCAATCGATTCAGTGTGACGGAAACTATTGAAAATAGTACCAAACTTGATTTTTGGTGAATTGACAATGACGACGAAGTCAGTGACGTAGTCAGTGACGACGACGATGACTTCATATTGGTTTCAGTCGATTCTGTGTAGCGAAAACTATTGAAAACTATACCTAACTCTATTTTTTGTTGATTTGTCTAAGATCTTCGTTGCCACTGACAAATTCCCATTGTCGGATCGTCACCATAAAGTACTGCATATTCTGGATGTCTGAGCATAGTAGTTCCAAAGTTGCGGCCACACCCTAGCCGAGTCTAAGTAGAAATTCACTTCATTCGTCAATAAATTAATTTCAAGGTTCAATTTTATCTCGGGGAGAGTGGAAATTGCTGTATTTGAATTGTTGAATTCAACTAACACTTCAGGCAACAATAAAACTCGTAGAAATTAAAGAAAATAACCTAGATTTTGTAATTTTTCTCATTACTCGCTTTTTAGGAAGCACCAGGACCTGTTTACTACCCTTCACCAAGTATCAGTCGGCCAGTTAATCAACTTACAGAAGAAGAACAGATCAAGATAGCCAAGCGAATGGGTTTGATTCAGCATCTCCCAACAGGAATTTATGATGGGTGCAAAATAAATAGGGAGTAAGTAAAACCCTTTCCTGCCTGCAATTCGTTGCTTTTCCTGTTAGAAAGTTCATATTGTGAATTCTGAAAAGTTATCTTTTAGTGTTGGATGAGTTTCATATATTCTTTGGTACAAATCACATGGTTGCTGAAACAAATCACCCTATCTGAAGTCAAGTACATTTTAACGTAGAACTGTCGGTCGTAGAAATGTCGGTTGATAATTTATTGACTGATGGTGGGTAATGAGTTTATATATATATATATATATATATAAGTATTTTTCATAAGAATATGTTTTAATTTTTGAAGGTGTGTCATCTGCATGGTCGAGTTTGTTGTGGGCGATAATGTGCGATATCTTCCATGCATGCACATTTACCATGTGCACTGCATAGATGACTGGCTGATGAGAAGTTTCACTTGTCCTTCGTGTATGGAACCTGTTGACGCAGCTTTGCTGACAAGTTATGAAACTAGCTGAAATTTTATCTGTGATCCATCCAATCATGTACATCTTAAGTACAGGTGAGAGAGTACATTTCTCAGGTATACTCATATTACACCATATATATATATATATATATATATATATATATATATATATATATATATATATATATATATATATACTTTTTAAAGATGGTTTTACTTTCTTAACGCCACAATGTGTTTAGGGCAAGTTATGTATTCAATCTAAAAATCAGGTATACTCATACTACACTATATATATATATATATATATATATATATATATATATTTTTTTTTTTAAGATGGTTTTACTTTCTTAACGCCACAATGTGTTTAGGGCAAGTTATGTATTCAATCTAAAAATTGTTTCCTGGAACTTCTCCTATGCATAGTTCAGATAAATGTGTGTTTTGGATGCCTCTTACATCCAAGTTAACCTTCCGCCAATGTGTTGTGACCTACAAGCTCTCTTACCAACCGTTACTTCACCTTTCTCTGTGCTCATTTACTTGCTTTATTCATATTGGCTCAATTTAGAACAATGATCTGTACTTCCGTTTGAACAAAATATTGTAGTGGTAACTACGAACAGTAATGTTGTTGTATTTTTAGCTTGGTTTGTTTCAATAAAGTTGTAATTGTGTTGTGAAATCCAAAACAAATTTAAATCGTATATAGATTCATTATATTGGTGACTGTGGTGGGATGGTGAACTCATGTTCTACAAATGGCAACTCATGTTTTAGTGGGAAAGTTGACAGTGAAGTGGAAATAATAGATTTCACTATACAAGTTGATGAGCCCGTCGAATTTATGCAACCGACTATGACTTCATCTCCATTTGCTCAATTCCAGAAATATTGGGAAGCAGAGAAGGCTGATTTACATGACCAGATGAATACCGAATGGTGTACATCGTTAGCAGATTTTTCCCAAGCAATGCAAACTAACTGTAGCAGTATGTTGCAGCCATCGAAAATTTGAAGATCTCGTTATTTCAAAGCATGCATTCACAGCCTCCCTGAAATACTAGACAACCAATATGACCTCAGGAAGAACACAGAGCCAAAACATTTCATGTTTAAGTTTAAAGGTTAAGTGGGGTGAGGTTGGGGTGAGGATCGTGGAAACAGGAGCCACCATAACCATTTTGAACTGAAAATTCATAAAGTACTTCTCATACCTGTGCAGACACAGACTGGACTGTAATTGGATTGACGAGAGGGCAATATCCACCCACCGTTTTAATGGCCCTATGTGACGAGGATTGTTCACTTGGCTTTGATTTTCTCGAAAATAATAACTGTGATTCATCCTGCCAAAAGCGCCATAATTATTGATGGAACACACTTGGAGATTACGGATAACGATGATTGTCTAGCTTGTGGTGTTGTTAATGGTGCTGGAGATGAAGAAGAAAGTTTTTAGGAGATCTCCCCATTTGATGAACTATACAAACGAATAATTAAGGACTCACATACTGAAACTGACAACTAACGCAATCGTTTATCTCTCTTGGCAACAAAAGCAAGTTGTCTGTGACATCATGCAAGAATTACACTCATTCCACTGATGTTGGTGATCATCCTCCTATCTAACAAGCTCCTTGCTGAATCTAAACAAATTGATAAACTGATCCGTGACTTGGAGGAAACAAATAATATCATTGAGCCATCCCTCAGTTGTTGGGCCTGTTATATTGTCCTAGTGCCAAAAATGGATGCCTCTACAAGGATTTAGATCAACTTTCAACGGCTACATGACATTACCAAGACAGAGTCTCACCATACCCAGGTATTCTTAAGGCATCACTATATTGCACTATATAGTCCATGATGGTGGTTTCTTGTTTCTTATTGGTCACTGGTTTTGCCTAATTAGTTGGTGTACAGTTGGGGCAGATTCTCTTTCAGTATCTATAAATTTAAGGATCTTTAGCGTTTTTTTAGTACATTTTTTGAAATGTGACTAATTTAATGTGCTCAAAAACTGTTGGCCAACTAACTCATCCTTTCGTTTAGAAAGCTTGATTTTTTGGTGCAAGAATGGAATTTTTATCTCAATCCTAAGGAGAATTATTTTCTGGAATGACACACACACACACACACACGCTATATGAATACATAATATGAAAAAGTGTTAAACTCTAGAATTCGTTTCAGAATGTCTCAAAATGGACTTCAACAAAAAAATCTATTTTGAAATTTTTGGATCCTTTTGCAATTGCTTCATTTTTTATGAAAATTTGATAAAACGTGTGTTTTTGTCAGGATTCAGCCCAGAAAGAAAAAATACTCTTTATACTACTAAAATAGTGATCATTTTAATAGGTCCTTTTACGCTTCAGTCATCACCCTGACCATCATCAGAAAGATTAAATTATGGTCACAGTGATGACTGAAATGTAAAGGACCTATTAAAAATTATAGCAATGTTGTGATTGTATTTTTTTGTTTCTGGGTCGAATCCCGACTACAAAAACACACCTGAATACACATAAACGGACGACACAACACTCCAATGTAAGCAAAAAGTAATACCACCCAATGAAATTGTTCCATGGTACCAATAAATCCGTATCCTCACCTATGATAGATTTTCTCTCATAAGAAAGGTCTGTGGCAGCTGTGCCGCCATCCTCACTTACATTATTTTACGCTGAATAGAGTTTCCAACATGTTGACACGTAGCATAGCAATGAGACGTTGATTATTTTTATCATTTGTTAAAATTTGCTCTTTTTTCTCCATAATAGAAACTAGGTAATGTGGCAGACAAGGAAGTATTTCTGCAAAATATTTGCAATACATACAAAGCTACTTTGGGTGAGCTTTTGACTCCACGTCAATGACAAATGCAGGATTTTCTACGTCAACTGTATCAGTCATCAAGGAGAATAGGTGCAGAAGAATGGGCAAGGTGCTAACTCAAAGCTGAAAGTGATGGTCATGGCTTTTCATGTAACGTAATTCGATACATAAACTGTTTGTGGGTGGGTCACGATTTCCTAATAGCGGAGTTTGATTCGTGAAGTAGAACATCTGAAGGAAATACACTAGGTATTCTTTCTTTGGGACCAACTTTTGGATATTGCTCTGACAAGATAAGCAGTATTTTCCGCTCATGTTTATTATATTTTCGAAAAATGTTTTCGTTGAAATCTATTTTGAGACATTCTGAAACCAATTCTAGAGTTTATCGCTTTTTCATATTTATTCATACATGTGTATATGTGGGTGTGTCATTCCAAACGATAACTCTCCTTAGCATTGAGATAAAAATTCTGTTCTTGCACCAAAAAATCTAGCTTTCTAAACAAAAGGATGAGTTAGTTGGGTTGCTGGGGTAGGGCAACTGTTGGCGTTTTTATCTCTTCGGAGCTCCTTCATATCCCTACTCAAGTCAAGGTCATACGTCCCTGTGGTGCAACCCGGGCACCCTCTGGTTTACCAGAGGGTGGCAGAATGACCCGCTGGCGATCAGGGGGGAGGCTCGTGTCAATGGGTCTCCCGTCCCTTTTAATTGTCCCCCGTTATGGACATGAATACACAAGAGCCTCATAACCCCCGCTGGCCCATTGGCACGCGGGGTTCTAGGGGGGGCGCCCCAGGCAGGGGTGTCGGTCTTCCTCTCCCTCTTCTTCGTCCTCTTTCTCCTATCCTTCTTCCTCTTCTAATGCTCCTGGAGATGTCCAACAGTGTTCCCACTGTGAGAAAGCCTTCAGTTCCAAGCGTGGCCTCAGTGCCCACATCAGGCAGGAGCATCCTGTACAGGCTAAAGCTGCAATTGATATAGAGCGAGAGTGGCCCAGGTATGCTTCTGAGGATTTGCGGCGAATGGCAGCAGAGGAGGCAGAGGCTGTGCTTAATGGAGAACGCAATATTAATGTATTCTTGCAAGCACTTTTTCCCATGCGCACGCTGTCTGTCATCCACTCTCTTCGCCTGAGGCCCCACTATAAGCAGCTTGTCCAGGATGCAATCCTGGCAAATACCAGTGGGGCCTCCCTCGCATCTCCTACAGGCGTGGGACAACAGCCCGCCGTTTAGCATTCCTCCCCCGGAACCTCTGGTCTTCTTGAGGATTTGAAGACTGAAGTATTGAGGCTTGGGAAGCAGATAGGCCGTATTGAAGGTTATCAGAGCACCTACCTGCAGGAACTGGCGAGGCAGGATGCGACCGTGGTGGGGCATCAGGGAGGACATGCTCCTGTGTTGGTGCCCCGTGGAGGTCCCAAAGCAGCTAAGCTAGCAAGGAGGCGGGAATACCAGCCCAATGGGTCCTGAACTTGTGGAGGAAGCATCTGGCTCCTGTAGCTGCGGAGGTACTGAAGGGAGCTGGAGATGAACAAATTTGTCCCCTCTCCAGGAGTTTGTGGAATTTTGGGAGCCACTTTCGAGCCACAATCCAGGTGAGCCGGTGGTACTCCCAGCTTCCACCAGGGATTCCTTACGCAGTGTTATGTGCTTGCCGGTGCTTCATGACGAGGCACATAAGTGCAGTGTCAAAAACACCATGTCTGTTGGACCTGATGGTATTTCTGCCCAACGCTGGAATAAAGTCCCAAAAAGTGTCAAGCTGCTCATCCTTAATCTGCTACTTCTACCGGGAAGGCCCCCGGAAGCGTTGACCCATGCCCTCATCGTCATCCCAAAAAAGGAGGAAGTGGGCCTGGAGGCTACCGTCCGATTTCAATCTGCAAGCCGATTTCATCGGTAGTTTTCCACCACTTTCATAAGATTGTGGCATCTCGCTTCCAAGTGGCTAGTGTCATAGGTGACGCCCAGAGAGCATTTTGGCCTGCAGATGGCACAGCAGAGAACCTAACCAGTGAACCTGAACGATTGCCTTCGTGGTGTCGGGGCACCTGCTCACTTAATTGAGTATGTTGCCTGTCTGTACCATGAAGGCATGACAGTCCTCAAGGCAGGAGGCAAGATGTCGGGGGATGTTGTCGTGTGTGGGGTACACCAGGTGGATCCTCTATCGCCACTCCTCTTCAACCTCGTGGTGGATACAGCCTTGGGTAAGCTGCTAGCTGAAATAGGGTTTCATCTTGCCCCTGGGGTGTGAGTAGGTGCATTGGCTTTTGCCGATGATGTCGTCCTACTCGCAGAAACCTGTAAGGGCTTGCAGATCGCCCTCAACGCCTTCGCTGAGCAGCTATCCAGGTGAGGTCTAGTGGTCAACCCTTCTAAGTTTGGTTCGGTCTCCTTGGTCCCGTCGGGCCGCCAACATAAGGGGAAGGTGGTGGATGAGGAGTACTTTGTCTTAGGACAGACACCAAGCCGTGTGGACCTTGGTGGAGCATTAGCTCGTGTCACCAAGGCTCCATTGAAGCCACAGCAGAAGCTGCGCCTCCTTTTCACATACTTACTTCCAAAGCTAACCTATGGGTTAGCCTTTGGCAGGCTTACTGCAGGGAGGCTGCTTGAGTAAGATCGTGAAGTTCACTCTGCTGTGCGCTCTTGGCTAGGCTTCTCACCTGGTGTCCCAAGTGCTTACATCCACGCACCGGTCAAGGCCGGTGGGCTCGGTATTGTCTCTCTTTCTGCGAGTATCCCATCCTTACGCCGCCAGCGCCTGCTTGCCCTTAGGAGCTCGAGCTGGGAGGAACTGCTGCTAACCTTGACTTCGTCAGGCAGTAGTTGTTGTGGTGCGACCGAGCACCAACTGCTCCCAAACCCAGCTCATCTGCTGAGTTCGCTGCTGCTCTGCATGAGACAGTAGATGGTAAAGAACTCTGGCAGTGCTCTGAATCCCCCATTTCTTCCCAATGGGGGGAAAGCTCTTCAGAGGGCATGGGGCCTGCAACTACCGCCATTATCATGCCGTACGGGTGGCTACTTTAGCCACCTCAGTGAGGTGTTCAAGGAGTAGTGGCGAGACAGTCAACACCCTTTGCCGTGCCTGTCGGGGTAAACATGAGAATCTGTATCATGTGTTGCAGCAGTGTCCTCGTACCCACGGTGGCCGCATCGTACATTATGGTGCGGTTGACAAGCAGGTAGCAGGCGCTTTGTCATCCAGCGGTAGGGATGTCGAAAGGGAGAGACTATATCACATGCCGAGTGACCGGGGCAAGAAGCCAGATATCGTTACCATAAAGCCCGATGGGTCTGCCATAATCCTGGATGTCCAGGTTGTCAGTGGCAGCGTGGACATGGAGCAGATTTGGCGAGCTAAGAAAAGTAAATATGATAGAAATGATCTACGGCAAGCGATATCTTAGCTAAAAGGAGTGGCGGCACCTAATAACATCAAGGTCATGGCGCGGTGTGTGGTGCGGGAAAAGCGCCACGGAGTTACGCGAGTTGGGCATCTCAGCGGGAGTGCTCCATAGTATCACCACCCGCATCCTGATGGGTTCTTACTTGAACTGGTAGTATTTTTATAGAGGCACTTCCTTTCATCCCACTCTCTCTTCTCTTCCTTCAGCTTCCTTGATCCCAAGGGCCGGCGTCGAGTAAGCCTGGGCATTTTCATTTTGAACTTTATTGGTGTGCCCCCTCCGCCTTTGAGAGGAGATTTCTAATAATAATAATAATAAAGAAAAAAAAAAGTGTGTGTTTGTGTGTGTCATACCAGACGATAACTCTCCTTAGGATTGAGATGATAATTCCGTTCTTGCCCGACACATCAAGCTTTCTAAATGAAAGGATGAGTTAGTTTTTGAGTACATTAAATTGATCACATTTCAAAAAATGTACTAAAAAAAATCACTAGAAATGGCTAAAAATCGTTGAATTTATAGTTTTTATCCAAATTATAATCAAAAGAGGTTTATAAACGATGAACTAGAACATTTAAAAATCTATTCACAAAATCAAGCAGAAAAATGTACTCAAATTGCAATAATATCTACAAAAACTCCCTATAAAAGCTAAAATTTGATAATCTTCTTCGAATTGCAGAATATAATCTTGAACCAGTTTTGTTGCCATAAAATTGGTAAACTATTTCTTTGCACTCAAAACTCAAAGGGATCAAATTTCAAAACAGTGCAACAAATTTCAAAACATTATAACATGCAATTTCACGCTATATGATCAGAACAAAAAAAAAAAAAAAAAAAAAAAAGTGTAAAATATAAATGTAGCAAATTACATTTTCTCTTTAATTACCTAGTCCAGCTCATGATTTTTAGCTACACAATTAAGAAAAACGGAGAAAAACCCAAGCATATTTGCTACAAATTAATCACAACGAGACTTCAATGAAAATAGTTCAAAACGTGATTTCACTTACTTACTAACATTTACATCCTGGCTCAATTTGGTGCGTTTTTAATAATATTAATTAATTTATGAAATTATTGTTCTATAATAATATAATGGTCTATTCCAAGGCATTCCAAAAAGCCATTTCAAGATGTCTCTTCTATAGATAGTCATATAATCAATATGGATTTAAATCGGGCGTGAACATAATGGTAATATTTCAACTGTTATCAATCAGATGGGATTCTCACCTCACGAAATTGAATTTATTACATTTTATTTAGTACGAGTTTTTCCTGCCATAAAATTGGATTTTAACTATTTTTTTCTACTGGAATTGCTCAAATTTTGATACAATTTAACATAGGTAACGGTAGATAATTTAAGAATATTCGCTCATACAATCATGCTGCATGACTGGAACTTCGTTTACTGTATGACTACAATGTTCAAATGCTTTTTGAAAACTTGTTACTGTCATTATTCAATCTATAAATGCATATTCTCCTGTTTTGAAAACTTATCATTTTATTGTTCAACTTTTCATAACTAATCAGATAATTCTTTCATTTCAGGACTCGTTCGTCAATAGTAGAACATCATTTGAAATAGCTTTAAATCGTTAATCAAGCCTTCTGGTGATAGAATTCTCTATTTTATTTTTTTTTAATTAATGAAGTTTTTATTAAGCCCGACGAATTTAAGGGAAAGATATTTATTATCTAAACTACCTAGTTTCATCAATTTATTTCACCTTAGTATGTTGGATTGTGTTTTATAAAATTTGGTTTCAACAATTTTCATCATTTTTTCTTATTAATTTATTATTTTGGTGTATTCTTAATGTAGAGAAGGGTGAGGTAAGGTCCAACAGGGATAATCCCCCTGTGGAACTTCACCCCATCCTACCCTATGTATAGGCACTGTTTATTTCTTTATTTTTGTTTATTTGAAGGAGAGGGGGTTGGGCAATCGCTCCCTTTCTGTTCTAGTGCTATGCATTTTATTTTGAATTGTTCTTATTCCCAGAAAAGATTTATTGATGAATAGTTCAGTTTTTTTGTTTTGTTCAAACTTGTAGCTGTTCTTCCTGAATTTTTACTTCGTTTTGTGATTCGTCTTTACACTTTTGCTTGTGGTCTTTGCACAAGATATAGCATATTTATATGAGTGATACACTATTGTGCTATTCCATAATGATCAAAATATTCCTATTTGTTATTTTTATTTCATTTTTGATTGTTACCTGTGATATATCTTGTCATCAGTGTTTCATGACATCATTTATGGAAAAATTGTCCCGAGTGCTCCATTATGAAACAGTCCTGAGCAATTGATCCACCCGGTGAAAGAACTAATATGGTTAATTAAGTTCTAGTAATACCTCATTTGGTGTATTCAAAGTCATTTTGTTCACAGCATGTTCTTGTTTACTTGTGTATCATTGTTTTAAGAGGCACTTTTGGGGTGTAAATATCGGAAAAATGAGTTACTTATTGCTCATGTCTGAGTTTGAAAAGATACAAAAGCGTTTTTGGCAGACTCATAAATTTTGTTCATTGACATAAACTCAATGACCCCCCCCCCCCCCCCCCCATACATTAACCTTACATTAGCGAATTTTTCCAGAAAGAGAAGCTATCGAAGTGGATCAAAAAATTTAAAATTAAATTTTCCCAAGATTCTCTAAAAGGAGTTTTACTAGTAGATCACCCTACCCTACCCACTGCGGTTGATTGATTTCATATCCCACAGGTCATGCTAGTTGCTCTGACACATTACAGCTCTTCAACAAGTAGTGAATTGTATGAATATTGTAGTGCAATAACATGCTCGGGGATATTAATTATTGAAGTGGCTTGTAAGATAGTGTGATTAAAATAGTGTCGAATCATAACAGAAAAGATATATAGGAAGTATGCTCTGTCTTTTACATTTCCAACTACACGTATAGCTTAGGGAAAGTTGAACAATTCATATGACTGTATGAACAGATGGTTTGGAATCTGAACACTTTGAACACATACTATCTAATCCGAGAAATCAGTGTGTATACGAAAGAGATTAGGATTGTTGCCCAAGAGGGTTGCAACCTCGAAGTAGACCATAAAAAGTGTCCAGTTTTAGGGCTGAGTTTCTGTACTCATCAAATCAAAATCATTCATGATTCTCAATTTAAAGGAAATAGAATTTAAATAATGGAGTGGGAGTAGGTTTAATATAGACATGATGTACCACAATTTAGGAATTAGGTTAAAAATCATACCAACTACAAAGGAGACGAATAGTCGTTTGTTTTGGTTTTTTGTTGTTCATTGCTTTTCTTTTGATTAGTTCTTCTTTTTGCTATCTCTTAACTGCAGGAGCAGGTCATCTGTTCTAAAATATTCGGTCCATAATATTTTGTTCTGCATTGCTTGTGCGATTTCCGTGTCCCTCTTTTTGGTGCAGCTTCGTACATGGCAAAGGTATCTGCATGTTGCGTGTTCTTAATCACCTGCCTGTACAGTACTATCGTAAAATACCAATTTTAGGAATCCCATAATATCTTGACTCATTCTGTTCTCTGTTGGACTCACTTCTCCAATGAATGGCCAATTATAGTGAATTCAAAAATTATTTCATTAGAAGTGGAGTTTTCAAATTTCCTTCCTCACTTTTGAACAAATTTAAAACTAGAAAAATGAGTGCAGTGTTTTAGGTAATAGATGAAATGAAAAACAGAGTAAATCCAAGCTTAGAAACCAAACCTAAAACCAGCCCCCAACACTCCAAACAAAAAATCATCTTATAAATGGAGCAGGCTTCCCAAAGACCCCTTAGGGGTCTGTTAGCTGTTTCTAAGGGGTAGATTGCCAAAACTTGAAAATAATTAGTGAAATCATCATTTGGAAAAACAAAACGTCTGCCAAGTTGGGTGGGCAGTATAGCTTCCTCACACATTGTAACATGGACTTATAGAATTAGTCGAAGAACAAAGTACGAGTCGAAAAGATTGATAAGTCGACGTTATAAGAAATTAACGTATGCGCATACGCACAGACTTCTATTACTCCAACGGCAATGACATTATAGAACTTCAAGGAGCTAAACCGCACAATCCTTGAAAATTTCATAAAAATCAGTCCATTAGTCTCTCTCTTAGTGAGTTTTGTCTGTGTCGATCGATTTTAGTTTTGAGCATGCGCTGTTATTATTCCCTCCACCTATTGCGATTTAATTCATAGGGAATTTTCCTAGAACATATATCTATATACTCCCTAAGTTTGAATGAAATCAGACAAATGTGATAAGAAATTGAAGTTATAATAAATTACCAGTTGCACATGCACACAGACTGCTATTTGTGTGACGGTGGTGAAAGTTGTTGGAGACCGTCTAGAAGCTATCCCGCACAATCCCTGAAAATTTCTTCAATATCGTTCCATTAGACTCGGAGTTTTGCCAGTGTCAATCGATATTAGTTTCGCGCTTGCCCAATGGTTATTACTCTACCCATTGCGATATAATTTGTACGGCATTTTTCTAGAACATATGGGTATATGTTAATATGGGTAATTAAAATATGGTTATATGTTAATTGGGTAATTAACTACCGAGTTTGAACGAATTTGTACCAACAGATGATAAGAAATCTACGTTATGAGAAATCCGTGTTTGCACATGCGCCCAGGCTACTGTTGATTCAACGGCTTCGAAAATTATAGGAGAACATCTAGGAGCTAACCCTCACAATCCCTGAAAACTTCATTGGAATCGGACTGAAACTTTGTATAGTTTTGGGCGTGACAAGGATTTACCACAGACAGTTTTGGGCGTGACAAGGATTTACCACAGACAGACATCAGACAGACAGACACGGAACCAAAATTAATCAACAAGATCTGAAACGCAAAAAGCAAGTGGAAATTTTGATTTTGGATGACAAACATTTTTTCGACTCCAATCACGAACACAAAGCTTCACTACCTTCGGTTGTGATGAAGCAAAAAAAAAAAAAAAAAAAAAAAAAAAAAAAACCAACTCATTGATAGTTGGTTTTGTTCCCTTTCAAAACAGCAATTCATTTTCAGATAGTTAATTTTTATTTATTCATTTATTTTTATTACTATTAGTTATTTATTTATTTTTTTTATTTTTATTTTTAAAAAGGTGTATTGTTTATGTCAGTTCAGCAAACGTCGATCCTTGCGTTTTCTGACAGAGGGTAGTAAGGGGAGGCTGGGTCCTCGGTATGTTCGTTTGAATTTCCCAAATCCTCAAAGCTAGAACAATATACCTAAAACTCTATTACCGAGAACGGATCCATCGAGAATACTCCAAATTTTTCCTTTGTCATAAAAAATTAAAAAGACTGTTTTTCATGACATCATTCAATGTTGAACTTCTTCCGTGAGTATTTCGTCATCAGTTTTTTATTTCTATGGATCGAGTAATGTCTCCATCAGCTTCACAGCAACAAGAGCTCCCAGGTAAAATCAATGATGGGGGGGGGGGGGGGGGCAAAAGATGAAGAATCACATGAAGCACCACAGTTGGATTTATTGTGTTAAAACTCAGCAAAGTTCAACGAAAGCTTTCAACGAACGTTGCTTTAATTTACAATATCCCCCCTCCCCACTCAATTAGGATTGAGGTCTACTGATTGAGTTGAACAGGTGGGAGAAAACCTGACAGGTACTTTTCTAAACATAGTGAGAATGTTGACAAATCGAAACAAACATCGTTTGGTAGTTGTTTACCTTCAACTTTAAACCAAAGGCTATTGATTCTTTATTGGGTAAGTGGAAAACCCGTACTTGAATTAAGTAGCCGACCTCCATTCAACGACGTATACGACTCTCTGTAGGTAACCTTGGACTAGAGAACAATTTTCTATTTTGTTGTCCAACTTTTACCCTGAATTCTCTAGAATCTTTATCCAAAATTCATGAAACGTTTTGACCTTGACCTGGGATCAGATATATGCCTTACAATTCTTAAAAATTCAACTTAACCATCCTTTTAGCGAATTTTCATAGAAAAGAAGCTATCCCAATCACTCGGAAAATTTCAAGATCAAAATTTTTGAAAAATTTCTTCATTAAAATCCGTTTTGAGGCATTCTGAAACAATTCCAAAAGTTTTACAGGTGAACCTAGACTGGTCCTACAGTAGGTACTATTTCCCTTCGTATTTGAAGGTAATTTGTATCAAAGAATAATTTCACAATTGAATCAGTGGTGAAATTCGATAGGAAGCGTGGGGGCGTATCCAGACCTATAGGGTCTGCCGTCACCAACACTAGGTATAAAGGAATATACTATTTGAAGGGTGTTTCCAGTGCCTGTAGGTGTAGGCTCCGCCGTCACCAATCAAATAGGGGACCCCAAATTAGGATGTAATTTCGAAGTAACGTGTAAATGTTTCCAAGAGCTTATCCCGCCATCATTTACAGTCATTCGAAAGGAAGGATAGTTGAACGCATTTCCAGAACCCGTAGGTTCCGCCATCACCTTCAACTTTTAGGGAGTGCAAATTAAGAGTTTGTGGAAGCTACCATAGCAATATCTCTTTCCAGGAGATAACTCCCGCCATCAGCTATTGCCGCCTTGGTACTAGGAAAGGGGGAAGAGCAAACGCGACCAAATTATCACAACTAGCTGAAGGCGTTTGTGCTGAATAATTACACAAAGGGTTGCAGAGAGTAATTCCCCAAGAGCTACACCAGACCGTATGAACCTCAGCCAGAGCCCTTTTATATCCGGCTAGGTGTCCCTCTCTCCCGTCCTTCCCGGTGGGGTGCGACCATTCAGAGGGTCGCCTCCGCTCCTCCTGTGTTTTCCTTGTGTGCTCTTGTAGGATTCTTTATTTACTGTAATTATGTCAATATACATTTGTGGTTCCCCACAATATATATATATATAATTTGAGACGATAGCTCTCAATAGGATTGAGATAAAAATTCCGTTCTTGCGCCAAAAAATCAAGCTTTCCAAATGAAAGGATGTTGGCTCGCCGTTTTTGAGCACATTTTAAATTGATCAAATTTTAAAAAATGTGCTAAAAATGGCTAAGAAGCCAAAAATCGTTGAATTTATAATTTTTAGCTGTTTTTCAGTCGAAACAAAATTATTGACGATTAACTAGGACATTAAACCATTTCTGTTCAAAATTATGCTGGAAAACGTACTTAAATTTTATTAATATTCCTGAAAAATTTTTTTGAATCGCCAAATTTTATTTAGTGTGAATTTGTTTGCCATAAAATTGGTTTTCAATACTAGCTCTGTACTCTAATTGCTCAAATTTCAATACAATTTAGCATATTATGATACAGTAGGAGATAATTTAAGAAAATTCGCTCATACGGTCTTGCTGCATGACTTTTTTTTCTCATTCATTCAAACTTTTCTTTTCATTCATTCATATAAACATAGTAAATGTGGTAAAACATATCATGGATGATAGAAAACCAACCAACACTATCCCCTCCAATCTCAATGTAGAGGTGGCGGGGTTATTGAAATACAAATTTATCATAAACTAGAAACTGTGATAGATTTAAGGAAGAATATGGAACTACTCCAAAAGTGTCGAATTGATGGTACCTTGTTTACAAATGGACAAATTTAATTATAACTAAATTATTTCATCCAATTCCCCTGGATGAATTCAATTTTTTCTATCTCATTAATGTTTTAGCAATGTATGCTATCCTGAAAAGGTATCCATAGCTTTGTGGTTATTTGTTGTACAACTCCTAGAGGTCTCTCATGAACCATTGTTATGGCATCAGCATTTTGGCTTCCTCCTTTAGGTCCACTATTTTTCTAGAAACTCAACTAAAATTAAAAAATTAATCTCGACCTTCTCCTTTCGTTGATTTTAATTTTCCTCACTTGACCCGAAAGATCAAGGGGAAGTATTGGTTTTTTGTTTACAAAAAATAAATAAATTTGTATTGTAGGCTCTAATCATGATGAAAGATCAACAGTTACTACTACTAATTCCCTGATTAGATTCTGAAAGTTGGGTGTTCTATACTTAACACTTAATCAGCCAAGCTGCTAGTGTCACCAAGAGGGTTCCTCTAGTAGCTGCTTGTGGAGCCTTAAAAATGTATCTCCTCACATATTGTCATTATTAATCGTGAACTGACAATTCTAAAAGAAAAGGAGACTTCTAATTACGCATGAGGAGTTATAAGTTAGTCAAAATGCAAGATCTAGAGTCCTTATGAAGAGCCTTATCTCTTTTTCTCGATTGCGCTTGCACGTAAAAATCAGAAGAATGTTGGGTTTTATTATCCTAATCACTCAACAATTCACATAATAGAAAAGTATAGTGTACTTCACACTCCAATATAAAATTCAGAAAATCCCCATCAATACTTTCAGTGCACAACAGAAAATTGTGAAGTACTTACAAATTAATGTTTAATATAAATAAATTTGAAAGGTAATCTCTTACTAGTACTAGCATCTCCTTATGCTGCTGATACCTTGTTTTGAGGAGGAATATATATATATATATATATATATATATATATATATATATATATATTTCATTTCAATCTGAATAAGTCAATGATCAACTTGTAGTAATTGTCATCAAAATACTGGAGATGTTTCTACTAGGATAAGCTGTCTTGCAATACGGTTATCCCCAGTTTTTTCTTGGTATGATGCAGGATTTAAGAATCTCAGCAAGAAATTCAAATGATTCAGAGAGCTCTGAAACCTTAAAAGGTACTTTTCTTTTGTAATTGTCAGCCACATAGAAATTACTGTCCGCAACTTCATCGTGGAAGTTTAGTTTATTGGTAACTACACTTGTTCACTTTCTCACTTAATGTTCCTTATCGAATCAAAAGTTATTACCTACTTATTATGTTTGAGTTCTTCCAGTTCCTCCATTACTGATGTGATATTTGCCCAGCCCTTTGTTATTGTTATAATATTGACTGGTTATATTCGTGTGAAACTTTTTTTTTTTTTTTTTTTTTTGTTGCTTTTTGCATTTTGTTACATTTGTTTTCATGTAATTTCAGAGATTTAAATCTTAGTATTTTTAATTCGGTATAGATTGAAAGAAATGCAAAGTTTGATTTTATTAATCCAGTTGTCATCACAAAAGTACTAATATAAAGCCATATTATACGAGAGAAATATTGTAGACAGCTATTTTTTCTAGGTGGTGAAAATGTTTTCTAATATTTTATATAACTGTAAATATTATAAGAGTAGACTAATCTTTTGTAAATATAGTATCATTAATATTTTAGTTTATTCATCATTTTACCTTTTCCTTTTAAATTTATTAACTATATGCATGGGTACTTAGTTATTGCCATACATTTTTTAGTTTGAGAAAAAGTAAATAGTTTTGTTACATTTCAAATTTGAATAGTGTTCCCTATAGTTTAGTTCATGTATAATAATCTATCAATTTATATCAATGTTTTGTTGAAATCATCCCCCTGAAGGGATACATAGGTTTGGGGTCACTTCCAAGGCACAATGGTCCCCTTAGTGGTCCTTACTTGTATTGCATCATGTGAACAATCAACATTCTCATTTATGAATCATTATACGTTTTTTTTTCTTGGAGTCTATGGCTAATGCCATTTATGCTAGCTAAGAGAAAAGGTTTCTATTGAAATTCGATGACGATTTCATGTACCTACTTGATATCAGCCTTACCTTCACTAATGGGTGCCTAATTCCTTTAATAATTGCCTTTGTTTCTACTTTTTACCATTTTTAGTGCTACTTCACTTAGAAATGTTCTCTAGCTGTAGGTGGTGTGATTCATAATTCATAGTATTACAAATCAAGTAGATGTCGGATGAGAAAACCTAAGCAAGAGCCACTGTATTGCCTTCAAAAATATTGTTAAAAAAATGTGTATCTTGAAAATTTTCAATAAAATTGAATTTATTAATGATCATGCTGATATTACCAATTACGCACTTCTACACCATTGGAACTGATGTCGACATATATTCAGAATAAACCAATTGAGTAATCCGATCATACCTGAATTGGTTGCAACATAAAAATTAACCTAGTGAAAAGAATACTTTTTCATTTTTCCAAACAACATAAGGGCTAAGGGAATGTTATGCAATCTGCCTTTTTTTTTGTGGAACCCCTCCTTCAATAATTGGCCTATACTCGACTAAAAGTATATAGAGATGGTTTGCATGAACTGTACACAAATTTTGTTTTTCGATTTTTCTATTATCAAGAGCGAAAACCTTGCGCAAATTGAAGGGTGAATAAAAAATTACAATTGGAAACCAAACGTTGTTTATAGTATTTTTAGCCAATGTTCAAAGTTATTACATCAAGTTATTTTCATTAGTCAAGTAATTTTCAAAGTTTATTATTGTAAGTTATTACAATTGCGACGAAGTTTTAGAAAATGCGGTTATAGAGTATTAAACGGGTATTCGTTTTTGAAATACCTACTCGTAATTTGAAAAGGTTGGTCACCAATTTTCTCAGGAGGTTACGATACCCGTAAGAACAAAAATAATTGTTTCCCCTTCATGTTCAGTGGTAGGCAGTCGATATGCAGACTAGGGTGGGCTGTGTGATCACCAGAGGTAACCACTGTTTATCCGGGCGACTGGGGTTTCACTCTGTTGCGTTTCACTTTGACTGAAAAGAGTGGGGTTTCACTCCGACGTGAGCCATTCAGAATTCGTTTTTCGTTCCTGACTGGGGCTTTTGGGGTTTCACTCCCAGCCCTGGAAAAAAAACCGAGGTTCCACTCTCAGCTGTCCCGCAGTGGCGTTTGGCGCCGCAATCCCAGAAAACCTGGTGGTTCACTTACAGTTAGGCGCCGATAAAATTATTATGTGGATAAAATAAATTAGGTAGTTAAATTCTTATCCAGTCACACAATCAAAGGGAGTCGTCAATTAGACAGAGCACCGTGTCAAATATCTTATTTAATGAGTATAACATTTTTAAATAATACGATAAATGACCTTTTCACCCCATCGTCATTTGCGCTGAGTTCTCTCGGATGGTATGTTCTACTGGCCTTTATCAACAGCGTTATCCTTGGAATAAATATATAATTGCAGCAATTGAGGGTGTCAACAATTAAGGCTAAGGTGCTCTAATACTACATTCGTATAGTCACACAATTATGCCTACAAATTATTACAAAACCACTCCCTTTGGCGCCCACTACTGGTGTGTCACTAATGGTTCTTATGGAGCTGAGAGTGAAAACCCGCAAATTTACAAGAAGGAATATGCCATTTCACTCTGCCATGAGTGGGAGTGAAACACCACACCCCTGGGGAATGGCCGGGTAAAAAACTCCAATTTTTTTCGGCACTGGGAGTGAAACCCCAAACCCTCATTTATCGATGCAAAGTTGAAACTTTTTTTCAGTCCAATAGCTTGTGTAAACTGTGGGAAACCCTGCAAAACTGCACCTGTTCACCTCCTCACCCTATAAGTAGCAGATTTGAACCGCTTAAGAACTAACTCGAGCAATGAGGAGTACCCATTAGTCTGAAAATGTTTCGTTTACTATTTTTAAATGGAAGTAGATTTGATTCCAACAATTTTGACATCATCCTTACATTTCTACGGTAAGTGGTTTGATTTTTATGAGTTTTCAAATGATTTGACATCCGCTAGACAGTAAGGGTCCTCCCAGTGACTTAGTTTTTTGCCAAAACGTCGACAAATCATAGAGAGTAATTTACTTATCATGAAATAGTTAGTGCGGTTAGTGTCTGTATTCTTGGAATTTTAACCACTTTCATTTAAATATGAAACAAACATGTGTGAGTATCCCTCATTCTAGAAATTTCTATATTAATAGATGGAATGATTTTGGTGTTGTGTCAAGGATTGACTTGTAAGCAACCCAACTGCTTATGCAAATAAATTATAGGTAAATAATACAAAGAAAACACAACACGAAAATTGGTGAAAGCAAGAGGTTCTCATCTCAATATATTTTGATTTCATAGGCGTCCTATTCTAAAAATCTATTTATACAGCAATAAAAAAATACAAAATCTTTTTTGAATCGCTGAATGTTATTTACTCTTAGTATGAGTTTTTTCTGCCATAAAATCGACATTTAACAATTTCTTCGTACTTAAATTGGAATATAATTTAAAATATTATAATACATTGGGTAATTTAAGTAAATACGCTCATACGACCATGCTGCATGACTGGAACTTTGTCAAATTTATGGAGTCATCGCAATAGCTTCAATTTCCACGATAACTCGTTGAAAGTGGAGGTGTTTCTGAAGATATAAATTATCTAATCCGAAATACCTATACAGCTTTCTGAAGGATGTGATTCGTAACAATTCGTAAGTAAGGGAAAATTAGAGCTGTTTCAGAATTGATTTATTGTTGCTTGAGAGTTCCAAGTTGATTGCCCCCTTCATAAATCAATCATAGCTCCTGAAATGGTAAGAAAGTGTGTTATGCAGTTGTTTTCAAAGATCCCTTCTCATCTTTATAGTAAATCAAAGGCTTGGGATAACCTTATATCCAATTGATTCTTTTTTTAAAGAATGGACGCTTCACAATAGGTTCTTTTCCCTTGAATCCAACTTATACTTGGATTTGATCGCCTTTGATGAGTTTTTGAATGGGTCTGTCGAAATATTCCTTCACCTGGGAACACAGGAGCTTCATTGAAAGCCTTAAATATGGAGAACAACAGAGAGCCAAAGTATGGGATCAGTTGAGATGTTGCACTCTTGAGTTGCGACATTTTTTCCTGTCACCACTGAACAAAAAGGATACAAAGCCAGGTTGGTATTGCTTGAGATCACGAACCTTGTGTTCAGCGTTCAGTGTTGGTATCAGGTAGATTGAAAATGTAACACTCTCTCCAACGGTGGCCTAATTTTTGATTTCAAAGTGACTCTAAGGGGAGTCATGGTCATTTTTAACAAAGTAAAAAACACGAAAAAAATCTTGAAAATTGAATTACTCGAAAACTAAGCGTTTAAAAAAACAAACTCTGAGGGGAACTTCCAATCAGAAATGAGCTCTAAAATCTACCCTCAGAGTTTGATAAACTTATGTTGGGACAACCTGTATAAGATAATCCAACTTCCTCCCTATGCTGATAACTTAGATATAATTGGAAGAAGCCAATTGGCAATCTGTAAAGCTTTTCCAACCCTAGAAGGGAAGCAATAAAAGTGGGACTGTCTCGACCAAGCGGAAACCAAGAATATGGTGGTTCATTAAGGAGAAGAGAACAGGTGTGGTGCAGATGGGGGAGTATACCTACATTTGATTTTGTGGGAGGCTTCAGGTATAACGACTGATGAATAGCAATCCGAGCCAGAAAATCTAAACAAGAATCGTAAATGCCAACAAATGTTATTTCGGTCTGAGCATCCATTTAAAAAACCTCAACTTGTCGTGGTCCACCAAAATTTCCTTTACAAAACGCAAGTAGGACTAGTCTTGACATGTGTCTCAGAGACGTGGACCCTAACCACTGCTGGCAAAAAAGCGTGGGCCAGCTTTGAAAATAAAGGTGCTGTACAGAATATAGAGCCCAGTAAATAAAGGTGGTGTGTGGCATACTTGATATAACCGTGCGATTTACAGCCTGTTGGGGGACCAGAATGAGACCACCTTCGTGAAATGCTGCAGATTAAAATGTGCTGGACACCTGATGAAAATATCAAAAGCTGAAATACCCAAGAAGCCAGGAGGAACCTGGCCTGGAGAATGACCTCAGCTGTCATGGTTGGATGGGGTTGATGAAGGTTGGCATTGAAGTACGCAGTTACTCTTACTTTGGGATAGCTGTTTTTTTATTTATTCATTTTTTTAATCGTTATTTTTCAGTCAGACCATGAAAGATGGTAGAGTGGTATTTTCCTGTCAAAATACTAGGGGCCTGTTTCATATAGCAACAAGTTACAAGCCGATTTTATGTACAAGTTGTAAAAAATGAGTGTGCAAGCGTACAAGTGTAGGCTTGTAATGCACTGTGAAAAATAACAAGTGTGTAATGTTCAGTAACAAGCAGGCACACGTGATAAAGTTTACAGGCGAATTTGGACAAGTTACAAGTGTTTCCCCATCATTTTGAACAAGTCACTGTTTTACAGTTGAAAAAAAATGGTCGATTTTTAACCTACATCCATTCACCTGTAAACTTGTTATTTTCCAACATCGTGAGTTGAAAATTTTTCGGTGTTTAATATGTGGGAATCATCTTTTGATGAAGAATACAGACAAGAAAGAAGCACTCAGCGTAGAAGGCGCCAAAGATTTTTTCGGCCTCGAATAAACGCTCATTTTGTGGAAATTTTTGAGTTTAACGAGAGATTTAAGATGTCTTCCGAGACCCTTGAAAGATTCAAATGTTGCGTGATTCTGTGCAATTTTTCCTGATAGGGTATTGAGGATCTCCCCATGATTGAAGAACAAAGTGAAGTGTGAAGATCATCTCGAAGTTACAGATGACATTCCTTACCCAGCAGCATTAAAACCTAATGAACTGATTAATCATTTCCGCCGAATAAAGGAGAAAAATCCAATTATGCCAGCCATCAGAATAAGTTGTCAAACACTTTCTCCACTTTGCAGTTCATAATTTGTCTGTCTTCCAATCATTACACTTGTCATGTAAGATGAACATCCTATCGTGTAATTAACACCGTTTTTATATTATGATTCACTGACAAAACTTCAATTTCGGCCTCCCGCTTGACGTCGTCCATTTCGTTTGTCCCCACACGCCATTTTTCTTTTCTGCTACACTTGTAAACTTAGCCTGTACACGTTTAAATTTTCTACACTTGTACTCTTTGTTTTGGTGAAATACTTTTTCTAGTTTACCGTGCATTACAAGTACATGAACTTGTTAACTTGTAACTTGTTGTTTTATGAAATAGGCCCGTGCATTTATTATTATAAAATGTGTTTATTACAACAGATTTTCACAAACCCTATATCTTTGAACGCCTTATGATATATATTATTCAGACTGAAGGATGACACAAGTGGGATCAGTTTAAGAACTGAAACTTTTCTTTCATCACTTTTTAGGACGTCCCTCTAAGGTTAGGCTTTGTCAATATAGGGACGACCTATCGGAATTGATCTAGGGGGTGTGGGGCAACCCTAGCATGAGAGAAAAAGACCGAATGAACCGTTTCAGACCATACCAAGACCGAATCCATGAAAAAACCATATGTGGAGGTATGTCTGTGTGTGAACAAGTCTGCCAATGCTGCCCAGGCCATGATTCTCAACAGGTTTTTGAGATTTTTTTCTTAGTTCGACCCCCAAAATTAGTCTAGTTGTGCAACAAACCTTAGGGATTTCGGATTTGATGTTGAGGTGGGGGGTCGAGGGATAAAAATCTCGACCGATTTTCGTGATTCTAATATTGTTCCATTACGAATTCGATATAGTTTTGGTACGTAAGTCAGGAGTTTGAAATTTTATCAAGGGAAGGGGTGAATGGAGAGGGTAAAACATATAACTCATAATATTTCAACTATTAGCTTTGTTCCAGCAACGCTTCGAGAGCAATCCCCGGGGCTCCTCCAGAGTTGCCGTGGGGTTAGCTCCAAGTCACCCACTTTCGTAGTTGTTGGAACACTTCAGAGCTCACCCGAGAGGTCAAAACGCGTTAACGGTAGTTTATGATTGACTTAACGCAGATGTGATAACAAGCGTGAGAGAGATTTGATAACAAACGTAGTAGAGAAGGTGGAAACAGTTTAGAGAAGGTTACGCGGATTGTAGTTTACCCATGCGTAGCAGGTTATTTTAAAATGCACATGCGTAGGGCTCAGAGCTCTCGATGAGACCTCGTCAAAAGTGTGGGGCTGCATGGGCCACCCCCAGAGCAGCTCTGGGGGCGCTCTAAGATCTGTTGGAACACGGAGCTCTCAACCCCATAACCTTGTCGGAACGCAATTTCGAGCTCTAAGCTCCTCTAGGGCGCCCTTTTGTCCTTGTTGGAACAAAGCTATTCTCGTCCGATTTTCGTGATTTTTTGTTTCTTTGTTCAACTATGAATTTTGGCTGGTTTTGGAACATGGATCAGGAGTTTCAAATTTCATCATGGAAGAGGGTGAATGGAGGGAGTAATAGTAATAAATCGAGTAGTTTCAACTATTCTCTCCGATTTTCGTGATTCTTTTTTTCATCAATTATGAAGTTTTGGAAAATATGAAAGGAGTTTTAAATTTCAAGATGGAAGGGGGTGAATGGAGGGGGTAATATCGATAAATCCTGATATTTTTACTATATTCAACTGATTTCTGTGACAGTTTTATTATTTGTTGAATCCAGATTTCAGTCCAGTTAAGCAACCTTGGAAGTTTAAAATTTGCTGTCGGTGGAGGTGGTTACGGAGGGGGGGGGGGGGGTAATTAAAAGAAATTATATATGTATAAATATATATATATATATACATATAATCATTTGTGAGAAAGAAATTTAGACACATAAATAGAATGAAAGAATTTTCTAATATTTCGAGCAAGTCTTGATCACAGAAAAAATAAGAATAGAAATAATTTCATGAGTCCTGGTTGCGTCTTCAATTTTTGTATCCATGGCCGCGAAACAGAATAATTTGTGGTTCCATTTTCCGAAATTAATTAATCATTTAAATTGAGGCCAGGGGGTCTGTTAGCTCCTAAAACCCAACGATGAGCCCTTTCGGACTGCTGCAATTGACGATCATTAGCCGTATCCGGCATTCTGCGTAACACTTTTACTCCAAAGCACTCATCAAAAGATGCGTCATGAGATCGTGCAATATATATATATAATTTTTTTGAATTTCCTCCAATACAATAATATATATATATATATATATATATATATATATATATATATATATATATATATATATATATATATATATTGTTGTGATGTTTTGGTGCTTACAAACGGACAGTGTTCTTCTTATAAAATAATAATTTGTTCTAATTGTTGCACTTCACAACATTGGCGTCAGAAGTGTTTCAGTGTTCAGTGATTCAAGTGTTTGGTGATGAATACTTGTTCGACACAGCAATCTGTACCGGTAGTTCAGTCTTCATCTGATGAAGTAGGGGGTTTCCTTCATCAAGACTTCTTGACAACTATGGGAGAAATGTGGCAAAACAGCTTGGGGAGAAATGCGTCAAGCCTGGGATGAAGAACGAAATGCTTGTTTGGGGGTGATGCGTCGGAAGAAGTGGTTGATGACTCCCACCAATGAGAAGAGGATGAGGTTGAGTTCAACTCTAGCTAGGAGGAGTCATGCTGTAGTAACAAGTAGTTCTACTCATTGGAAACCACAAAAGTTTGATGGATCTCTGGAGTGGGAAGGGTACCGAATACAATTTGAGGGCATAGCAGATAAAAATGGTTGGAATGATGAAGAGAAAGCAGTAGCTCTCAGTTCTGCATTGGCAGGAACGGCGCTTGTGATACTGACAAAAGTGAATGATCCGAAGCTGTGCAGACAACTCATTGATCGTTGCTATGGGGTACAACACCAGGTGTATCGTCATTTGAGTCTTCTGTATGCACAAATACAACAACCTAAAGAGGACCTACAGACGTTTCATCAGGCAATAAGGGCACTTGCTCACCGTGCATGGCCAGCTGGAGCTAGAGCAGGGCCAATTGAGGATGTGATAGTCTTTCATTTTATGAAGGGGATTCGTGATCCAGCACTCAGGGATAAGGTGATGAGTGCAGCTCCTAAAACAATGAATGACGCTTTGGATGTTGCCTTGCGCTTGGAGGCAGTGGTTCAATTGGCCTCTTTCATACCAATCAGGAGGGCAGTTTCAGATGAAGGTGATGGACCAATGGAAGTCCCCATTTTTTGCTTACCAATTGTGCAGCCTCTGTCTTCAGTCCCTCCCTTAACAACATGCAATTGCTTAAGGCCTGATTATTGTTGGTGATGTACAGCCCCTGGGCACATAGCAACTATTGTCCCCATCCACCAGCAAAGCACCATCAAATTCGTCATTGACGTAAAATGCTCAGAGGTCGGATTAATGGGGCAGAGTTCGACTGAAAACCAACGCCTCTTGAAGGAGAGAAATTCAGAAGATAGTGAGAGATTGTGACTGTCTACGTGGTTTCTCAACAGACTTCATAATTGCTGTTGCATCGGCGGATAGGAGGATTTTCCTGTGACTTTGTTGCGTTTACTGGGGCCTCTAAAACAATCATAAGTGAAGGATTCCTCCAGAAAGTGGGTGTTCAGCCGCAGTGGTCTAGTAAAGCAATCATTAGGTCAGTCTTTGGTGAGAAGCTTCCTGTACAGGGACAAGTTGAAGTAGGCTTGGATGTTGGGGATGGCAAAATAAGGCCTCACAGGGCACTGGTAGCTGGTATTAAAGAGGATTACATACTTCGGATGGACTTTTTGGATGAACATGAGTGCCTCATTGACCCCGCTCATGATGCATCTTGGATGGCCAGTATTTGGGAGCAACAGTTTGGGATGTATGTTTGGCAGAAACCGAGGTGGGGTTGCAAGAAATATGGTGCGAAGACATGGGAGATGCAAAAATTATGCCAGAAATTGAGGTGGCACAAGTGATTCCATCTCACATGCAAAACCTGGTTAAAGAAGCTATGAAAGGATTGTCCCAGTCCCAAGAAGCCTAGGTTCAACAGCTGCTCATTGAGTTCTCGGATATTTTTGCAAGGAACAGTGATGATTTAGGCAAAATAACACGTTGTTCTCATTCAATCAATGTAGGTGACAACCACCGTCTTCAAGAAGTGGATGACATCAAGAAAATGGTGAATAATGGCATGATTGAAACTTACATGAGCCCCTGGGCCAGCCCAATCGTGCTTGTAAGGAAGAAGGATGGAACCACCCGATTCTGCATAGACTACTGCCAACTGAATAGCATCACCAAGAAGGATTCTCATCCTCTGTCTAAGATTGATGAGCTCTTTGGCACTCTGGCAGGCAGTTTGTGGTTGGTTGGTGGTACTGGCAGGTGTTAATGGCCAAAGGTGATAAAGAAAAACAGTGTTTTGCACATCAACAGGTTTATGGCAATTTCATGTTATGACCTTTGGGTTATGCAACTCACCAAGCACATTCCAGAGAGCAATGGGGCATATTATGCTTCGAGATGAGATTCGACCTGGTCGAGTGAAGGTGTATATGGATAATGTCTTGGTGGACTTTTTGAAGACCAAATTCAAAGGCTAAGGAAAGTTTTTCAAGTATTTCGGCTGTGTCAAAGCACATCCTAAGAAGTGTAGACTGTTTGGCCGGAAAGTTGCTTACCTTGGGTATAATGTGTCAAGAGTGAAAAGTGGCTACCACCCGCTGATGCTAAGGAACTGTGCACCTTCCTAGGTTTATGTTCTTATTACCCATGTTTTGTGCCAAACTTTGCTCAGCATGCAGCTCCTTAATGTCCAATTCAAGACAAGTCGAGCAGTTTTGTGTGGAGCCCTGAATGCCAGTTGGCTTTTAACAACTTGAAAGAAGCGTTGACAAGCCCTCTGATTCTAGCACAACAGGTACAAGGGGCGACTTTTGTAGTCGACACAGATGCCAGTCACCTAGCTATTGGGGCAGTACTGTCACAGTTGCAGGGTGACCAAGAGAGGGTTTTGGCATACTTCAGCCACTGTTCGAGTAAGGCAGAGAAAAATTATTACGTCACTCGCAAAGAACTTTTGAGTTTGGTCAAAGCGTTTCGTCATTTTTGCTCATATGGAGTGGACAGCGGAGAAGAGTTTATACCACGAACAAACCATGCCTCATTGCAGTGGTTGAGAAAATTCAGAGATCCAGATGGACAGTTGGCACCATATAATTTTCGAGTGGAACACCGACCTGGGAAGAGTCATTTGAACACTGATGCCCTATCACAAAGGCCCTGTAGTGATGATAACGGCCAATACTGCCTACAACAAGAGGAAGGTCCTATGGTTGATGTTCTTGTCACAAAGTTGTTTGATTGCACTTCGGAATTGGGTGATGCACAGTGACAAGATCCTGCTACACAGCCAGTACTTGAATGGGTTGAAAGGGGACTACGTCCTCCCTGGCAGGAGGTTGCCAAGTACTGCTCAACAACTAAAGCACTATAGGCCATGTTCAACACTCTGGGACAAAACAAAGGTGAGGTGTACTAGTTTGCAGATTTGAGTCATCTACAAAAACTAAGATTTCGGAGCAGGTGATAGTACCAATCAAGCTTCGGCATAAGGTCATACAATTGAATCATGCTACTTTGAGTGTTGTTCGTCAGCAATACTACTGGCCAGGGATGTCCGTCTATTTTCTGCAAACTGCTTAGTCTGTGGTAGGGGGGTGAAAGCTGGTAAAGAGGTGAAAAAGGCATCCATGCAAAATTATTTGGTTGGCACCTCATTTGAACATCTCTTTATAGTTTAGTTGGTCCTTCACCACTCACTACTACAGGAAACTGGTACATTGTAGTGGTGATGGAGCATTCACAAAGTGGTCAGAAGCTTATCCAGTGCCTGATGTCCAGGCTCAGACGATTGCACAAGGGCTCATAGAGAATGCTGTCTCCCGTTTCGGTGTGCCACCGGAATTTCACTCATACCAAGGAACCTGTTTTGAAGCTGAAGTTTTCAAGGAAGTGATGACTTTGTTGGGGATCTACAAAACACGCACAACGCCACACTTACCGCAAAGTGATGGCCAGGTAGAGTTGTTCAATAGGACTCTCTGGGACATGTTATCCAAGATGGGGGAGAAAAATCAGCGTGATTGGGACTTACATATCCCATGTGCTCTTCTGGTATACAGGGCTGCAGAACATTCTCGTTCAGGCTCCTCACCAGCGTTGTTGGTCATAGGACAGAATCTAACAACTAATGCATCTCTTATCAGGAGCGGTCCCAGGAACGCAACCACGGACGGAGTACGCCCAAACAAAATTAGTATTGGCTGCTGAGAACTCTAAGAAGCTATATGACTTTGACTGCTCAACCCCTAAATACAAAGTAGGAGACAAGGTCTGGTACTTCTGGCCTAGGTGATTGAACTGAACCAGATAGATATTCTCTTCCCCAAACTAATGTTTACTAAATTTTAGTTGGAAATAGATATTTTCAAAAATTACATTTTTTATCTGCTTACTACCAAATTCCTTCTCTTGCTGAAGAAAATAACGATATCACACCTTTCGGCTCGAATAAAATTGTATGCTTTAGGTTCAAGAAAAGCACCATAGATATTCCAATATTTAATCAATTCTATCGTTTCAATCGAATCAATTCTTGTTTTGCCTACTAGGTCAACAACTACATTGCATCTCACAAAGTAGGAGAACATAAAGAACATCTCATTGAAGTTCTAGAAAGACTGAATGGTTTTGGAATAAAAATTATTGTCGGGACCCAATCTTGAATTTGAATTTCGTTCAAGTGAATCTATGTAGGTACCTAGTATCCATTCTTTTCACTGATTAAAGGAAAACAGAAAACCAGATAGGTTTAGGAAAAAAGTTTTGAGAGATGCAGAAAATACTTTTTTTTTTAGGAAGATTTCATGATTTCCTTTGGACACTTTAAGTTGTTGGGAAAGTTAAATAGCAAGATAATTAATATGTCCGTCCTTGGAATTCTTTACATGTAACTTAACTACCTACAGCTTCTCATAAGATCAACTCGTTGTTGAGTTAGTGGTTGAGTTGAACATGGAAAAATGATGCTAGGAAGGAATTAATAGAAAAATATTATTATCGTAACGAATTTGTATAAGAATTTATTTACATAATTATTTATATAGGTATTTTTTATGAATAAAATTGAAACTGGATCAATCAGTCCAGCCTCAAATCTTAATTTTTTGTTATGCCATGGTCTGTTACTTAGTCCATGATTTCTAGAAAAAAACAATAAACATAGGATTTTAACGCCATTGTTAATGGCTGTACCAGTTCATTCCGCTTGTTCTTCCGCTTCATTAACATTACTGGATACTAAATTGGCAATGGCGAGATTTATAGAGCTATAAATTAGTGTAATCAAACTTAATCAGATATATAAGAGATGAAGCAAATATACTGCTCCTCGTACAAAGAACAAAGGACTCACACAGGCACTAATTCTGAACATGACCTCCCTCAAACATGTACAATTACACAGATGGTAAATACACATACATAGTTATAAATACATCTATATACAAATCTTCTGTAAATCAGAAAATGAAGCTGAATAAGTCTTGCAAACCTTAATCACTGCCCATGGGTCAAACTTGTAAGTAACGAATAAATATTGTCTTAAAGATTTAGAGTTTGATAATTCTATACCAACAAAAACCTAAACAGATACTTCTAGTACCAAGCAACAGAAATAATCCAGAATATAGCTAAGATAGTAACTAGAAGATGAACTTAAAGGAAACATAAGAAATAATGTGCTAATTATTGCAACTCTAGTTACCATATTTGCAGGCAAATACATTTTCAGCTGAATGTAGAATATCATGTCAAGATTTACTAGAGAGAAAAGTAATGAGAAGAACCAGTAAATCATTATCCATATGGAGCACCATTAGCTAACTGATATCCATTGTGGTAAATTTTAAAACCCTGAAAATGTTTTGTTTGTTAATAACAATGCCAGGCATATCAGTTGGCAATACAAAATATGAAAAAAAAAAACCTTTGTTGACAATACAGAAGAAACAAAAAACCTCACCAATTTTCATTGAAGAGTCAGTTAAAAATGCTAAGAAATAACCGTTTAAAAACGTAATAAATTAATAAAAATCAGTGAAAATACTCAGGAAATTGAATAGTATTGTATAGAAAGTCCAATTAAAAATGATCGTAGTCATGAAGCCAAATTCAGGTTTCAGAGCTGTTGAACGGGTACCATCTTTCAACATTTTTAGAACTCCAAACCACCCAATGCCATCCATTCTGAGACCCGTTCCTTATGTTTTCATCAAGATATGGCATTTCTTTGCACAAAACAAATGTTGATAACATAAGAATCACGTTTTCAATAATAAACTATTCTACTCCCATTGCTTACCCCGTATGATACAATGAAATCAATTTCGAAATGAGAAGTAACTTAAATGTGATTAGGAGAACTCTTATGGGAAGATAAGGAATAAGGTATGTTACAACAATTGAAATTTCTGAGATAAACATTGCAAAGTTATGCAGGATTGTAAGCACTAACCTAGATTAAAGTAAATGGAAAAAATTCATTAAACAATACTTTTCATATTCATAATAAAACTCATTCCAAATAGAAATGTACTAATCAAAAATCAAATGGAGAAAAAAAAAAAAAAATTACAATAAATAAATGTACAATCATACGATTACTGCAATTCACAGGGCAATTACCTCAATATAAACACAAGTAACAAATACTTGAGTCTTCAATGACCGTAAAACAATCAACAGGTTATAAACACAGATAAATATAATAAATTAATGAGATTATCGTAAATGACGACAGTCTTTACAGTAGTTTGAATTAGCAACTATTTCTCAGTAATGAATGTAAAGATTATTTTAATGACGAATTTATATAACACTGAGTGAAGGGAAGAAATGTGAAGCTAGGTTAAGCCATATCCAGATGTGCATACACTCTGTATGCATACAGTTTGCCAGAATTATTTTCGCGATAAATGGTCCCACATACAGCCATGATCCAGATTCATAGTGAAGGTATGGCATAACAACCAAGAAGCAGTCTTCCAACTACTACTGAGTTCTCCATGTGTATTGGTGGTCTAGCCATAATTGGTTATATTTGGGGAACAAATACATGGAATAGCATACTAAGAAGAATTCAGCAAACTACTGAAATTGACAAAACCCATGGGTGAGAAATTTAACTTCATTGAATAATGAAATCCAAATTAAGCAAAATGAAAGGAAGGAAAATCCTAAGATTCGCCAAGACTTTATGGGCAAATATTACTTTTGTACCTCTTTATTGTCTTGGATTTTTTACATCTTTCTCTGAGCGTCGATACAGAAGTATTTAATGTTAAAACTTGGTGCATAACATTTTTTCTATGCGATATTTTGGTATAAAAATCAACTTTATGATTAGTTTGCCATGACCCCATGTTTTTATAACGATTTTTAGCACAATAATTTTGTACGTAGTTCAGTACAAAAAATCATGTTATAATGATGATTTTTGAATATTTAATGTTTTTATTGAACACGATTTTCAAAATTTGAGATAATTCATCAGTTCTTTTTGCATTTCTCTGTAGGCCTCAACAGCATTGAGGTGTAACACACCTTTTCACATCTAAATTTTAATGAAATGTGGGTCTTTCAGATTCCTATAATAATCAAAACCTTCTCTAATGGTCAGTTAATTTTAGGTGATTTCATGGTCAAATGTTATTTTGTTTTTAATTGAGTAATTTTTTTTTTTTTTTTTTTTTTTTTATTGAGTATAACCACTGAGTCATTACGGTTTTGCTCTGGAAATAAAACGCTCATTCAGAAATAACAACAGAGCAGAACTGGATGATAAGTGGAGTGGTGGAGACACGAAGAAGTCTTCCAGGCCTACCCCCCTATCCCCCCCCCCTTCCTCTTTGTGTAATCGAGAAGAACCAGCAAAGTATGGAATAAAATTTTCTATTCACCATGCAATTCGGACCTGCATTTTTACTGCATGCAAACTGTACACCAACTGCATGGTACACACGCCTGGAAGAGGCATTATATCAATATTGAGTACCGAAAAAAAAAAAAAAAAAAAAATCAATGAGCTTCTTACACAATCTACGTTCCAACAACAGTTGTCTAAATTCAAAGTTTGACGAGAAAGTAATCTATAAGTATATGAAATTAGAACTTTAAAGGGTAATACAATAGAAACTTTGGGTAAATATGATTAAACTTATTTTGTACAAATCAAGTAGATATGCTACAGAACAATATTAAAAACAATGGAAGTAGAAAACCAACAATTTGAAAAAACTGTTACACTATCAACCTGACGTTGGGTACACAACATGTCCGCTGTGCGCACCCCTACCGAGCTGAATTGTAACTACGTTCCCACATAGTCTTTTTGCACGAATAGGTTACTTGAATGAATTGGCGCCTCAATTTTTATTACTCTATGTCCGCTGCTAAAATATAGATTAGTTCGACAAATATATCAGAATAATTTGTGTAGTTTGGTGGTCTGGATGCTCGCATCTCAAAAATACATAACATCAAATAGTCAATCCCTTAGTAAAAATTCAGATTATTTGGACAAGTAGATCAGAATGATTTGTACAGTTTCGTGGTCTGGATGCTCGCATCTCTAAAATACATTACATCAAGTAGTCAATCCCTTAGTAAAATATAGATTATTTAGACGAATAAATCAAAATGACGTTTTAAAGTATGATTTAAAACATTTATAATAATTACGTATAAAAATATGTTTCGGAGGTTGGATTCGAATGCAAAAAAGTAGTGTGGCGTACATGGGATTGAACATGGGTCACTCAACTTAGAAGTCTATTATGATATCAACTACACCACGAAGACTTTCGTAATTATTGAATAATCACCTTAGTTACCCATAAGGGAGCTAATTTCCATTGCCAGTTGACACTAGTTCAAATTCAGGTCGGCAGAGGCGTGCACAGCGGGACATGTGGTGTACCCAATGTCTGGTACACTATCACCCAGTTGATAGTATGATAAACATAACACCGGTATAGTAATTAAAAAAAAAAATATATATATATATATATATATATATGGAGGGGGGAGAGAAGGAAAGAGAGAGAGGGACAGAAAAAGAGTTTTAGGCTTGCTTTTATCTTCTCATGGCCTACATCCCACCACAGAGGATCATGAATAAATCCAAAATAGATCCATTACCTAACTGCTGTTTTTGAGGGATTTCTCCTGTCTCTGGATTAACCCCCCCCCCCCCCTTATTCCTCTACATTGGAACGGGCCATGAAAGTTTTCTAGGGAACTGATTTTTTTGGAATTATGTATTTTATAGGGAACTGAATGATAAATTTTTGGATTAATTCGAATAAGTCATTTTTCTCTTCAAATAGTGTTGTTGGTGTGAATTTTTTTGCTGTAATTTCATAGTACTCGACAGAAATCACTTTAGATTTTATTTCAACTTGGTTCTAACCCTCTGAACATTTGAAAATAAGAACTGAAAAAAAAAAAAAAAAAAAAAAAAATTGATTTTCAGCATATATATGGGTATAATTTCACTCTTCACTAACTTCTTTGAGCTCCGAATAAAGAAAAGCCACTAGGAATATTAATCATTTCTGCGTCAAATGACAGCATCTTTCTGTTCTGGAACTCTAAAATGAGGAAGCTACGATTTTTCAAGAGTTTTTAAAGAAAAATAAATTTTAGCAAAAATAGGTTAGCAAAATGAAACACACTGAATCACAATCATCTCGGACTTACTATCATGTCCAACCATCTTGAAAATTCTATGTTTCCAAATGTCTGGTAACAATTTCTAAACAAATATACAAATACAGCAGACGTTTAGACTAAGTCAAAAGAGTGTCATATTCTGGAAAGGCATCAAAGAATAATTTATGCTTAAATTGTTATGCTAGGATTGGGCAAAATTTCCAGTGAAATGAGGAAAACTAAGTAAATGAAAAATTCTTTTTTCGAGTTCAACAGGAGTGACTGGTGTTAAGAACATAGGTCACCCCCAGAGGTGCAATGGGGCCTAAATCCGCACTCATAGAGAGAGGGGGGTGTGAGAGTACCATAAGAGATACAACTCGTACTAATAGCGTAATGTGCTATGTTCGGAGAAGATTGGTTTCCCTGTTCTCGGATCCTCATCTATCACCAAACGCAGCATTCCAAGAACTCGAGCATGACGCCCGGCGCGAGAGCGATGGACGCGCATTCTCTTGGATCTGATGGGAACTGTCACACTGGTTTAATCTAATGCAGGTTATGTTTACTTTACCCACTCTTATGTTTACTGGAGATTAAAGAAGTTTTTAGTGATAAATTGGGTAAAAAACAAGTTTTGGCCATTCAAAATTTTTAGAGGGTTCGAATCAAATTATAATATAAGTCCTACTGTGGTTCAGCACAAAATTTGTAATAAGGGTCTGGTCGTTTTGGTGTTAAGGATAGAGAGTAGTTGAAACAATTAAAATCCGATATAGACACACAAAACACATGTGCAACAAATATGAAATATCCAAAAAAAAGTCTTATTCATAAAAAGTCATCTTTGGAATCAGACCCATTGGAAACCCATAAGAATGATAATAGCAAGCCTGCAACTCATTGTCCTTTATTTTTTTATACAAGTGTTATTAGTTGGGGCATATAAATAGTTCAACACCAATGTTGTCAACAATTAATGATTATAGGCGAAGACTGGAGAAAGAGCTTAGGAATAAGTGAAAAGTATAATGAAATTATTGATATTAACTTCATTAGAGAGAACAATAAATTAGGACACCGGGGATTCTTTCAAAACCAAGCTGCTTAACAGCATCTGTATCACGAGGGACTAAGTAGATAATTTAAAGTCATTCTATCTGTATATTTGCTCAAGCTCGCAGCCTCTCAGGTATTGGATTTAATTCGAAAGAAAATTACTGAGTGTAAATACAAATTCAATCAAGTCACCACTACCAGAAGTTTGAGCATCACAACCAAAAACTAAAACCAAAACGTAAGGAGTCTAAAGGACTGAAATTAAACTTTCATTTTCGACTAGCAATTTTAGATAATCAGACTCTACCAAATATCATTAATTCAGAAAGGACAGAAGTAACTATTTAAAATTATGATAAGCTACTGACACACGATGAAGGTGTAAGAACAGTGTGATCTGGGTTGTGAGATAAGAGGTCAGCAAAATAGAGACAATGTGTGGCTACACAAATTTTGTTGTAAAGGTTGAAAATTAATTGGTGCATGTCCATATGTTTATGAATGAATGAACATATTAACAAGCACTTCAATTACAACCATCATTTGCACACCCAAAATGACTAACCCACGAAATTTGAAGAAAAAAATAAATGAATTGAAAAAAAAAAAAAAAAAAAAAAAAAAAACTGAATGCGGGGACTGCAATGTGCTAGTGTTGAAAATCAAAAGAAATTTTTTCAACTTAATCGCCTTCATTTTTCGCTTTTCTTCTTTTCATCAACACTGCATTGGAGCCAACTAGACTTTTTAGTCAAAAATTTGTATGGAAGCTTCCCAATCCTTATGCTCTATGCATCCTTAGAAAAATGAAAGGTAGAGAGCAGTTTAGTGTTTTAGTCTTTAATTATTAAAAAATAGAATAAAATAATAATAGAACTGAATACGCAGTGAAAGTAAATAGGTAGTACATTCCCAAGGAAATCATGATGTACAGCATTGTACCTTTATTCAGTATTGGATCTTCATTTATAGTAAACAGTCTTTTATCTTCTTTCTTTTAATTGGAGCTGTATGATCTAAGCTGAATAGGGTTTCAATCTAAATGATTTAGTTCGAACTTTTCATTTCAAAATTCAACTACCAGAAACAAAATTTTAAATGTGAAGTAAAAGACAGTCCTGAACTTGGGTGACAAATGCCTACTCAATTTCATTAAATTTTCGATCTACACAAAACGAATAAAGACAACAAAAAGCTGTCATTAGGAGAGAGAAATTCTATAGTAAATATATGAACACTGAAGTAAATTTTCCATCAATGAACAAAATTCAAGACTAATTGGGGAGAGGGGGGGGGGGGGGGGATGAGGAAAGTACTTGAAAACTCACAACAATGTAACAGATAGGAATAATGGAATTTACAAAACAGTAAGAAATAACCAAAATACAATGACAAAAGAAGCATAAAAGGAAAAAATAATATGACAGAGCAAAAATACCAAGTTCAACTGATCAACCACAAATATAGTTAGTAAAGACAGTGTAGCTTTTACTCGAAACAGAAATCCTGAAAGTTACTTCAGACTGGGAAGAGGTTGATTGAAGAATATACCTATGTAAGTATATATTTTTTATAAAGAACCTTCGGCAGCAAACATGTTTCCATATAGAGGCATAACTAGATATAGAATACCATAAAACTCCAAAAAGAAAACTTCTTTGAACAAAATGTATACAAAATCTCCTTAGAGAATAATTTCAATCCTTTATTCATAGCCACCATTATTCTCACCCAAGAGATACAAAGCTCACTCTTAAAGTAATTTGATAATACCTTGTATCACACAGTTACGATACTTGATGGCAAATGTCGAGTCAAGCTGATCACTTACTTTACAATTTATTGTGATTTGACTGTGAAAAAAATTTCTTTCTTCGTCAAATAGGAAAACTAAAGCGGGAAAACTGTCTTTTCGATGTTTTTATTTTGCACCATCAAAAGAGAGGGAAAAAGATAGGACAGTGATCACTTGCAATCAGTAATTTGACACAGATGGAAAACCAAGGCTTGTGACAACAACAACAAAATACACTTTATTGGAATAATTGGTTAAACAAATGAATTATTATTTTTAGATGAATATCCAAAGACCACTGGACTTATGATTGTTCATGAATTTGAAAATATGCATTAAAAGTTTGGGAAAGGTTGAGCAGAATTGTGAAAATTATACAATTTGCTTATTGCTTTAGCAATTCCAGATCAGTTACGAATTCACAATGGTCACCATGCTAAGTATCAACCAAAGTGTGGTGGCTTTGATAAAAAAGGAAAGAATCACACGGGTGAATTTGGTAACTTGATCAACTTTTCTATTCACTCCTTCAACAGTTCATGTACAATAACACGAAAAAAAGACTTCACACCATGGAATGTTGTGAAGAAACCGGATGAAGTTACTGCAATATTAATTGAACACAAAAACCATATATCAAGCTAATGAGTTTGACACAAACCAAATAAACATGAAAAACAAATTAATAGATAATTCTGAAGTACAACGAATAAAGTAATAAAAACATTGAACAGAGGGAATATTTCATGGTAGCCTTTGACTGGACATATTCAGTAAGCATATTGATGTAGGCAATAAATAAATCCATGTATTAGGCAACAAATTAATAAATCATGTAGGCAGTAGCGTAGGTGGGCCATTCTCTTCATTATTGTAGAACAAAATAGTAAATTGGGTAAAATCACATAATTTTTCATTACATTACCGGGGTAGTGATTGCAGTGCAATTTCCTATTCAGGGCTGTTGACAATGGTTCTTGATCAATGAACAAAGTCTGATTACTTCTTAACGAGGTTTACTAATTAGGAGCCCAATAATTGGAGCTATAGTTGGATTTGCCAGGATTTTTGTTGGGATTGTTGTTAATAGCTGATCTGCTATTCACTGTGTTGGTGCTTTCCTGGAACAGAAAAAACTAAAATACAAACTGGTTTGCTAATATTTATACATGAAAATTTAAAATATGTGGCGAGTTCTTCAAAACAGAAGAGAATCATTTCATTGGCGTTTCAGAAAGTCTTCTTCTTACTTCCCATACCTTCTAACTTGAAATGAAAAATTTGAGCTTCGAGAAAACTCGAGCGAGTAAGACTTCAATTTTCTAGGAGAAATTACTTGCAATACATGAAAATGTAAAGTGAAGCTTTCTGTAGCTAGGCATTCACAAGTTCAGTAGGACAAAATGGCGCAGTGCCAAAATCATGATCTAGAAAAATGAATGAGAGCCATTCACAAAAAATCTCACCCATTTTACAAACATTTCAAGAAGAAGCTGTACGTTTGCCAACCAGATCTGGTTGGAACACAAAATGGCTGCACTTAGGAAATATGATGACCATAATTCATTTTCATACCGTATAATTCTAGAGCAATAAAGGAATCAAAAGGCACTAGTCTGCCACTTCCAGCAGGTTAGGTTGTATGGCAATACATTTAAAAATTCGAGTTTTGAAATCAAAATTCAACTCATTTGACCCCATTTATTTTTACGACCCACGATTTCAAACCGATGAAGGAATAAAAAGACGCCCAACTGCCACTACCTACTGGTTAGGTTGCGCCGATGGACCGATTCCAAACTATGAGTTTGACTACCTGACCTGAATTTTTTCCACTCTTTGATCCTGGAGCTAAAAATAAATCAAAAGGCAGCTGTTTGCAACTTCCAAGTGATTGGAATGCATTGTCAGACTTTTTTCAAACTTCTAGAACTTTTGAAGGAACATTCAACTCCATAGCCCCATTACCACCACCAATCTGATCTATTTTACTGATTGATGTGTGAAATTAGGCATTATATAAAATAAATAGGAGCATTATATAAAATGACTGGAATAAAACAGCCAGTCATTATATAAAATGACTAGGCATTATATATAGGAAATGCCTCAATTATACACATAGGCTATAACATATATTCTGAAACGTGAACTAAAAAAATTTGAGTTTGTACAATAGCACTATGATTGGAAAATCGAAAAAAAAAAAGCTATAGGAGCTCTTTCTGACGCGCAATATAACCTTTACCTCACAGGCAAGTAAAGTTGAATATAACTTCTCTTTTATCTCCTCAATTCCAACATTCATTATTATCGACATTGGAAATCAAATGAAATTGTTAATATTGTCTTTCTGTTGAAAGAAGTGAAGGAAAAAAAAAAAAAAAAAAAAAAAAAAAAAAAAAAGAAAAAGAAAAACGAGCGAGAGCTCTTGCCATCAACACCTGACTTGATAAATTATAAACACACGACAAAATAATAATATAAATAAAGTTAAATAAAGAGCAAGTCACGAGAATTTATTGAGGTGAGGAGTCTAACAACAACTAACCCAAGTTTACGCCCCTGTAAACGGCGTATATCATCTTCGCATCTACTTTATCCCATGATCCCATGGTACTTTCGGTATCAGAAGAAAGAAAATTCACAAAATGGCTAACATCTTTTTAGTACGATATTCCAATAGAATATATAGACCAAATTTATCAATTATAATTACCGAATTTGAACACTTGCAATCATCTTTACCTAATGATTTAAATGCTAAGTTAAAATATGTTCTTCCGACAGAATAGTACGGTTGCTGGATTTTGGACTAGATAGTCTTCAAATTATTTCAATTTAAAAATTGAAACATTGTGCTTCTCAAGGAGCTACCATTAAGCATTATTAAAAGTTTCTGAGAACAGAAATTTCTGAGATCAGAATCTAAAACTCCGTTAATTAATTGTATTATAAAAGAATAGTGAAAAGTAAATTATGACAGAAAGTAGCTCACCGGGTGGATAGGCTGATGCATCAATGTCGTATTATGATGAGGTGTGATTGTTGGAATAAAGAGATGCTGAGGATAGCTACCAGCTGGTGTAAGGCCCGAATTCTGAGAACCCAGATTGAAAGGAGGAGGTGTAGGACAATGAAAACCACCTTTATCAAAAGACTGCAAACGAAAAATCATGATTAAAATTATTCACCTTAAACTGAAATTAGTATGCAATCATGGTAAGAAGAAGAGGAGAGATCAATTTTCATGTGTACATGTATCTATATGTATATGTGATGTTGCCACTAAATGTAAGACATTTCCACAATAGGCCCTTATGGTCGCAGTAGAGGGTGGCTGAAACTCAGAACCCAAAGCCCCTCAACCATTATTTGGAAGAAAAAAAGTAAGACATCATTGGTCATTATAGTCAGCTTCCCCCACCCCGCATTTACGCCTATTCCACACAAAAAGTATCCAATGCAGTGGTTTTCACTTTATTTCCACATCTGGTAAACTTGGCAGTCTGGGAGACAATCGATTTGAGTTACACATGTTCCTGATCATTATTACAGTTTTTATTCATGAAAGTATCTCACATCTCACAGCTAGTTCTAGTCAGGCATGATCTATTGATTAGAATCCTAGAAAATGCATATTGAGCAGGGTCAGGTTTCTAAGTGGAGAAAGGATTGAATGACAATTATTTTTTGCTCTATTGCAGTGTAAAGACCGCATGCACAACTGACAGGAGGATAAGGTAGCCTGGATTCTACGCCATCATGTACTGGTGTGAAAGGCCAAGGGGGTGGAGTGCAAGCAACCAGGAAGACTCTATAATAGCAAAGTCTCAATCCAATCCACCGCTTTGCTAATAGTTGTCATTGGGCCCGGGGTACACCAGGGGGATCCTCTGTCGCCACTCCTCTTTAACCTGGTTGTTGACACGGCCTTGGGTAAGCTGCACAGGATTGGGTGCATTGGCTTTTGCCGATGATGTAATCCTACTCGCCAAAACCCGTGAGGGCTTCCAGATTGCCCTCAATGCCTTTGCTGAGCAGCTAGCCAGGTGTGGTTAGGTGGTTAACCCAGATAAGTGTGGGTCGGTTTCCTTCACCCCGTCGGGTCACCAGCATCAGGTGAAGATGGTGGATGAGGAGTGTTTTGTCATAGGACAGTCTCCCATCCCCACCCGATCTGTGCTGGAGGTTTGGCGGTACCTTGGAGTTGACTTCATGGGTGTGGCCACCATTGCTGCAAGCCGTATGGGCCTTGGTGGAGCACTGGCTCGTATCACCAAGGCTCCATTGAAGCCACAGCAGAAGCTGTGCCTCCTTCATACGTACTTATGCCAAAGCTAACATATGGGCTAGTGTTTGGCAGGATTACTACGGGGAGGCTGCTAGAGTTAGAGTTCGCTCTGCTGTGCGCTCTTGGCTAGGCTTCCCAGCTGGTGTCCCAAGTGCCCAAGTACACTCACCGTTCTAGGCCGGTGGGCTCGGCATTGTCTTTCTCTCAGCAAGCATCCCATCTTTACGCCGCCATCGCCTGCTCTTCCTTCGGGGCTCGAGCTGGGAGGTCGCTCGCACTGCTGCTGACCTGGACTTTGTCAGGCAGCAGTTGTGGTGTGACCGAGCAACACCAACGGCTCCAAAACCCAGCTCATCTGCTGAGTTTGCTGCTGCGCTGCATGAGTCAATAGATGGTAAAGAACTACGACAGTGCTCTGAATCCCCCATTTCTTCCCAGTGGGTGGAACAGGCTTCAGAGGGCATTGGGGCCCGCGACTAATGCAGTTTTCATGCCGTCCGGTTGGCTACACTAGCCACCTCAGTGAAGTGTTCAGAGAGTAGTCGTGGGACAGTGGACACCCTTTGCCGTGCCTGTCGGGGTAAAAATGAAAATCTGTATTATGTGGTGCAGCAGTGTCCTCGTACTCACGGTGGCCGCATTCTACATCACGATGCGGTCGCCAAGCAGATAGGCGCTTTGTCATCTAGCGGTTGGGATGTTGAAAGAGAGAGACTATATCACATGCCGAGTGACCGGGCAAGAAGCCGGATATCGTTGTCGTCAAGCCCGATGGGTCTGCCATAATCCTGGATGTCCAGGTTGTCAGTGGCAGCAGATGGAGCAGACCTGGCGGGCTAAAATAAATAAGTATGACAGAAATGACCTGCGGCAAGCGATTTCCGAGCTAAAAGGAGTGGCGACCAATATCATCAAGGTCATGGCTGCGACTGTGTCATGGTGTGGGGTGTAGTGCGGGAAAAGTGCCACGGAGTTACTCGAGTTGGGCATCTCGGAGGGAGTACTCCGTGGTATCACCACCTGTGTCCTGGGGGGTTCTTACTTGAACTGGTGGTCGTTTTATAGGGGCACTTCTTTCATCCTATTCTTCCTCCTTGTCCTGCAACTTCCCTTATCCCTAGAGCCGGCGTCGGGTAAACCTGGAAGTCCTCTCCACTTTTTTATTTTATTTGTTCATTTTTAAATTTAATGGTGCGCCTTTGAGCGGAGTTTCGTTAAAAAAAAAAAAAAAAAAAAAAAAAAAAAAAAAAAAAAAAAAAAAAAAATCCATAAACATATACTTACACCTACCTTTGACAAAGCTGAATGAGACTTCGAGTACATCATAGGAATATCGGAGGAGGTAGAGGGATTGACAACCGCTGTCGACTGAGACTTTGGTCCAGGAGTGCTTGAGGATTTGTACTCGCTGACATTTGACTGATTACTGTCGTATATTCCACTGTAGTTTCCAGAATAATTGGAAGGTTTTCCATAAATTCCGCTTGTTGAGCTGCCATGGCCAGTCGATGACCCTGTTGCAGCCACCTGAAAAGAAAACCAGTGTTTTCATAGGAAGTTTGACAGTGAGCTAACTCATTTATAATTGAACATTTAATAAAATTAGTAAAGAATTGAGTGGACAGTAACCAGTTATGGGAAGGAGATAGCAAACTAACATTAATTGTCTGGGAAATTGGCATTTGTTAAAACTGCTAGTGATTACGTCAAGCCACATTCTGTGATCTGCATACTTGGTCAATTTCTGTCTCATTCTAGATAAGGTAACCTGTTCTGGTAGAGTTTTTGTAACACCGAAAATATATTTATGATGCAACAGAGGGCTTTGCGAATTTTACTTGGACATACTCCTAATATGACCTGCAGAGGAAAATTCAATAGCTCATGTCTTCATGTTCTTCAACGAACTGCAAGACAATGTTTTTTCGCCTTCAAATTAAACTTTATACGACAACCTTCATCTTCAGGCGTGAGATATAGATATTACAGTACCTGTTGGTACATAAGGGGATTAAATAGCGATACAAATTAAAAGCCCTTTTTTTTGTTGAAGAAATTGACTTGATTACTTTTCAAGTAGGTTTCCCCTTTCAGTATCATAACGTTTCAAACAATAACATTGCTAAAATGTTATTATGATCTTAACATACATTGAATCATGAAGCTATGGATAACTAAATGGTAGGTACTTTCACCTTGCTGTTAGTATTGCAAGCTTTTATTGTTGTTATAGGTAGGTGAGTGATTTTATAGCATTTCCAAGTAAAAATAAACACTTTCCAAAAATGTTTATTATAGCTTTTTTAACACTTGAACCAATTTTCCACAAGATTTTAGCAATAAATATAAATAACAATATTTTTTATTAACGTTAGTCATCAGGTAATGGAAAACTCCCGTAACTTTCGTCATTCAGGTTGTCATCCGAGAATGTATAATCTCCATCACTACCGGAGTCGAATTCTGAACTGGAGCTGTCAGTATCTGCAGTATTGATGATCATTTCATCAAAATTACTATCTAATATATGTTCTTGCGTCCAAACATCTTCAATGATTTTTTCTAGATGTTGCACAGCATTTTTCCAATCATTGGGATCAAAGGGGCTCACAGAATGAATAGCACCTTTCGTCCGTTGTTCTACCTCTGCAAATGTAAAGGAAACATTTTCCCGAGCAACTTTCCCTTTCACCTGCGCCCAAATAAGTTCGATAGGATTAAATTGACAATAATACGGGGGTAATCGTATAACTCTGTGTCCTTTGCTTTTCGCCATTTCATCCAGTACGAAAGTTTTCGTTCGTGGTTTATTTTGACGAACCAATTCCAAAAGTTCATTTTTCAAATAACAGGGGGACCATTGAATTTCGTTTTCGCTAAGCCATTTTTGAATGTCGTCCTTCTTCCAAGCACAAGTCGGGACTTTGTTGTTTTCAACAGAATGGTATGGGGCATTATTCATGACTATCACTGAATCAGAAGGTATTTTTCCAAGGAGTTCCCATCTACTGAAAACTGTCGCATTCATTTCTTTGTGGTAGTCCCCAGTTTTTCTTGATCGAAACATCAATAGTCCATTTTCCACGAAACCACTGCTGCTGCCAGCATGGGTTACAATTAACCGGCCTCCCTTCCCTGTTGGTAATTTCCTTGTTGATTTCAAGGTACTGTCATTCCATGATTTAGGTACAGTATGCCCACAGTTCACCCACGTCTCGTCAAGGAAAACTACTTTATTCAAATCAACTTCACGTATTCTGCGTAGAAAATGACATCTTGCAGCAACAATGTCAGCCCTTTCCATAAGCAACAACCGATTGTTCACTCTTTTCCATCAAAAGTTCAACCGATGAAGTACTTTTGAAAGTGAAGATTTGCACCCAGAGAATATATTAGCTTGTTTGAGTGAAGCGACCTTGCAAGCCAATTTACCAATAACTTAAGGTTGACTTGTTGGTTGACTTGATTCATGGTCTATATTCGCAAATCATAATAGTGAAATGCAAGCAAGGTCACAAAATGAAAAATATAGAAGTATCAAAACATTTGAGAAGGTACTTCAATAATAGGATGTAAATTATCAGAAAACAATGAAATTCTTACAGGATATATTGTAGGAGCACCAAACTGGAAGTTGCCAGGAATCATTGATCCACCATAGAAATAGGCATAACCAGCTGGAGGCATTGCAGTTGGATTCATCAATGGTTGCTGGTGGGCCTGAGTTCCACTCTAAAATCAAACAATTTCAAAGAATAATCACGGGATTTATTTAGAAGAAGTAAGTAAGAGCAAATGATGCATGTATTAGATTGACCAGAAGAAACAATGCATGTATACATAAACGCACAATACAGTTTGTTTCAGAGAGCAGCAAATATTTTCAACCAAAGCCCCCACACAAAATTTCCCACCAACGCTGAATAACATTATTATATAATCAATTAGTTTTTCAAACAAAATTAGCCTCAACAAACTCAATGGTTTACATACATTCTTTAGTTCGTATCAATGGTATCACATCATGTGTGTTCCAAAGATCTCATGTATGCACATGAGCAGAAGCTATGCTTGACCAAAGCAAGTGCAATAAAATCTAGAGGGCAAATACCAGATAATTTCCAAAAATTGATCGAATTCCATTAAAAAATATGATAGAAGAATATTGCAAGACTGATACATTTATACATGCCCAATGACCCTTGAGACCTCCATCAATGTTGCGTGGTCATAAAAATGGAGAAGAAGATGAGGTTTAATTTGATCATTTTATGCCTTTGGGAATAAATAATATTATTATTATAGGTATAATAATATTATTTACACACAAAGTTTTACGCTCTAAGAAATTATTGTTTTGTTTACGTTTTCAATGACAACACACTTTTATTCATAGTTTTTTCCCCGGCAATTATGAATTTCTAAAACAGCAGTACGGTAGTAATCATCATTCTAACACAGCTCACAGCACAGAACAACAAATTTGAACAAATATGGCGAAAGTTTATTATAAATTAAACAAATAACATGAGGAATACCACGAAATTGATCTGAAACTGGAAAGATGTATCTTCTGTTCCATGGGATGGTGACAAGTATAAAGGGAATGAGAACCTACACATAAATTTTTGAATGGATGAAGGAGATACTCCCACAGCGTTTTCTCAATGTTTTTAACAATAAATTATTAAAATTGTTACGAAAAATGTAAATAGTTACTGAATGAACCATTACTGACCGATAACGACAAACAGATGGGTTAAAAACTGTAATGTTAAGCTTTTCAAATTGTGATGTTAGCCTTTCAAGTAATCGTACTAGTATTTGGCATCATTCTATGTTCCTGATGAGAAGGTGACGATAGGAACAGGAGGATATAATACATATCCAAATTATAGCAAAGATGACAGAGTAACATACGATCGATGAAATAAACTTTCAAGTGTTCCTCGAGGTAGCTAAGGAGGTACCTTGAGATTTTGGCTGTTGAAGTCGTGGCTCATCTAGACTTCAACAGCTTGTTGGTTTTATAAATCACTATCTCCTTAGGTTGTGGCTCCGCTCAAGCAATTGTGAGACTCACTGTGACAATTATTAATGCCATTGATGCCTCGAGGGTTCCACCAGCGATACTTGTGGCACTTTGAGCCCCTAATCTGAATTGAATCAACTTTGAAGGAGTTAGGCCCGGTGCACACGAGCGGCAAAAGGACGCAGGACGCCGCGTCATTTCCTAGGAATAGCTATCTGCGTCCTATCTCCGTTTCAATGCACACGAGTGGCAAAAGGACGCAGGACGCCGCGTCATGAAGCGTCAGTCACTCGCTCGCCACCTACGAGGATGGATCTGTCAACCCGCGCCCAGAAGAAGAAAGTGGTTTTTTCGTATTTGGTGCACAAGTACGTGTTTTGCAAAGAAGAGGGCAGAAATCGGAAGTACTGAAGAAGCGAATATTATTGAAATTAAAGTACCAACGTTTTTCAGCATAATTTTGAGCAAAACTTATTAAATGTCCTAGTTAATCGTTTACAGTTTAGTTTTGACTAAAATTGTGCTAAAACTTATAATTGTAATGCTTTTTGGCTGTTTTTAGCCATTTTTTAGTGATTTTTTAGTACGTTTTTCGAAATTTGCCAATTTAATGAGGTCAAAAATAGTTGAAAAACAAACTCTAGGATTCGTTTCAGAATGTCTCAAAACGGATTTCAATGAAGAAAATTTTCAAAAATTTTGATTTTTAGAGCCATCGCAATAGCTTCATTTTCGACGAAAATTCGCTAAAACGTTCCTACATTTCATTAATATTTGCTGAAAAATCTATAAAAACTGCAAAAACAAAACCTAAAACTCCCAAATCTTATTTGGGTCACCAAATTTTATTTAGTATGAGCTTCTTCTGCCATAGCATTGATTTTTAACAATTCCTTTCTACTTCAATTGCTCAAATTTTGATACAATTCAGCACAATATAATAAGACATGTAATTTAAGAAAAATCGCTCATACGATCATATCATACTGCATGACTGGAACTTTTTCTAAATCACATCCCCATACTCCCACATACATACCTATATATATTTATAGGTATATGAAATTGATATGAATATGGATTTTGGTTGGTGTTGGACGAAAAGTTGGAAGGACCTTGGAGCTAGGACTCGGATTTCAATGAAGAATGTTTTCGAAAATTGTTATTTTATAATTGCAGTAGCCCTATTTTCTGCGAAGATCGCTAAAAACGGCATGTTGGGCATAGCACGTAGCTTTCTCGTATCCTTTGACAATGAATCAATGTGCAGAAAATTGAAGTTTTTCAAAAAATCGTGGGCCCAAAATCTTCAATATGATGGTTGACGCGAAGTGACGCAGCTGCACGTGTGCACCGGCTGATTGACTGTTGAGTACTCCTCATCTGGCGGCAAGATAGCTATCGCCCGCAACGCGAGGCGGCAACCTCGATACCTATCCGCAGTGACGCTAGGGTTGGGCGATAGTCGATAGTTAGCACTATCGATAGGCCGATACTATCGGTTAAAAACTATCGAATGCTATCGATAGTTTTCGATAGCTGCTTCTTTTTTTTCCAGACCTATTCAGTAAAGAATTTCAACTAATTTAATTAAATTCAATTACCTACCTACTATTTGAAATTTGCAGGATATAAATTAAAAGATTGTAAGATGAGAAAAAACTAATTTATTTGAATTTTAAAAAAGTATTTACAATTTACATGTTTACAATGACAATTAACAAATTAAATCTTCAGAAAATAAAAATAACGAAATAGTTAATTTTAAGATTCAACTGTGCTCCTTGAGCCACATATTTCCCGAAAGAAAAACTAGCATTTCTGCTTTCCTTTGGCTCAATCCTGTGCGTTATTACCCTCAAACTAGAGGGTAATAAAGATTCATCGATAGTGGACACTATCGATAGTGACCATCGATAGGCATGACCTATCGATATATCGATAGTAACTATCGACTATCGCCCAACCCTAAGTGACGCTAGCTGCAGATAGGTATCAGCGTCCCGTGTGCATGGCACCATTCTCCGCTGTGTATTTCTAGTTGTCCGATTGAAAACGACGCGGCGTCCTGCGTCCTTTTGCCGCTCGTGTGCACCGGGGCTTAAGAATGTAAAAGAAGAAGAAGAGGGGGGGGGGGGCAAGGAGAGAGGGACGGTTGACACAATACTGAACTTGCATGTTCTGAAACTCAAAATGTGAGTGCAACTTCTGATTTTAGGGAGTACAAGTTGTTTCCTGTTTGAAAGTAACAACGAGGCTCACTTCTCCACCTAAGTTGACTCAGAAGAAAATGGGATGATTTATGCTTTAATGTCTGGGTGGGGGGAGGATGCAGACTATATGAATCAGACTTTACAATTTTTGAGAGGGGGTTCTTGCCCGGACCAGGTGCAGTTGACAAATATTGGGAACTTCGAAAATTTACTCATTAAAAAAACATTTCTTGTAGGAGAGAGCTATCACAGAATTCTCGGGATGAATTTTAACAAATCCAATTAATGCATGCACATAGCCCAACGAGTTTTTTCTGTCTGTGTAGATGCATGTATAGATACAGGAAAATACACAGTGAAGGGATTCGGTGTCCCAAACCAAAATCAATAAATTGACAGAAAAAAAAAATTAAAAAAAATAATAATAACATAAGTTAATAAATAAAATCACCTAAATAAAATCCGATCTTTATAAAAAAATTAAGAATTCCAAACAAAAGGAAAGGACCCCAGGAACATTTCTCCTCCTATGAATGAAATGAAGAGTTTGTAGGGCAGTACGTAGGGCAGTACAGTAAAATGGTCAAAAAAGAATTTAAAAACGGCCAAAATAGTTGAACCAGAGATTTTCAGCAAAATACTACTTTGAACAAGGATACACATTTTTGCACAAAATTGTGCAGAAAAATACTTGCATTTCATTAAAATTTGCTAAAAATTGCAAAAATATTGTTAAAATCCTAAATTTGGTTATGATCCAATGTGGTACAAGATTACCATCAAGACATGTGACAAGTAATAACTTGCGTGCTATAAAATGGCACAAAAATTACTTATAAATGGTATTTAGACCTCAAAAGACGAAGGGAAAATAATAGGTAGACAAATTTAAGTCACTGATTGTATGGTTTATTCAAGGAACTAATCATGAATTGCTCCAGGAAGAATAGTAAGGGATTTCTGATTAGATTATAAGGTAGTTAAGTTTTAGAATAACTTTCAATTCAAATAGAGAGACACCGCAAGAGGGTAGGTAAGGATCACGTCTGGATAGCAATCAATGAGGGTACAGATATTGAATTTAAATAAATGAGAATATCAATATTGGCTAATTAGCAGACCCCTGGCAATCAATTTCAGACATCCACTCTTAATCTATGACCTACCTGTGGATGTCGACAGTTGCATTCCTGGGGGTGTGGTCGCTTTGGGTAGGGTAGGAGTGGTGAAAGGATTAGGGCTTGGCGGAAGTGCGGTCCTATGGGGTTCTAGTGCTTAAGTAATGCATATACTTACCATATACTTCATGTATACATAGTTGTGGTTATGGAGCACTTAAATACTACATGGTTCTTCCCTAATCCCACGATCTTGGGTAGTTTTAGTTTTGACCTGTTTTAGTTTTGATAGTTATCTTGTTAGTCATTTATTTTTTTTTTTGTGTTGTCATTTTAGGTTCTGTTTATTCATTTGTCAATTTTTGCTTCATTATTTCATTTGATTTGTTGATTATTTATTATTTAACTAGCCTAGTTTTCTCGCTCGCTGCGCTCGCTCGGTATGGCTGTATAGATCTGACGATCTTTACTGTTGAGTGGGGCATGTGGAACGATTGGAAACAGAGGATCACTAAGGGTGATTTGAAATGTGTAGGGGATGTTGCTCGCTTCCCTCACTCTCTGTGAGAGGTATAGATGTGATGGGATTTAAATAGTCAATCCCGAGTTTGTAGGAAAAACCCCATTGAAATCTGACGTGTGTAGAGGATGTTGCTCGCTTCACTCACTAAGGGTAGGTAGGTTTTCTTGCTCGCTCGGTGTGGGAAGTATAGATGTGACTGGATATAATCCCCATACCATCGAGACCTACAGCCCATAGTTTGGGAGGGGGTGGAAAATTTGAAAATTGCTTAAAATTCCTTTCTAAGGCAAAAAAACTAAATAAATAAAAAATAATAATAATAATAAAAATAAATTAATAAAAAATTAAAATAAAAAAAAAATCTTATAAAAGAGGCAAAACGAAAATAATACATTGCTGTGTAATAATTTGCTGAGTTTTCTATGTGAGGAAGTTATACTATCCACCCAGCTTGGCAGACGTTTTTTTCTATTGGAAATTTCTCACAAACTAATGAAACCTTATTAAACTATGTGGAACCACGAAAAGTTTATTAGGTTTAATAAAGATATGCCATTATTTTATGTGGGTAGAATGGCTATCCTTTTCCCCGTCTATTTTGCTGTTGGAAGTGTCTTTTACACGGGAGACCTTCGGCGATGAAGATGTTTCGAATACAAAATACAGAGTAACTACGTTTCGACAGAATAAGGAAGAGCGCTAGCTCGAAAATCAACGTTTTTGTCTACATTTTCGTTCACTACAATCACACAACACTATTTCATGTCTTGAAACTCGCAAAGGACCAAATTGGAACTCCAACAAACATTTCAAGACCAACCCGAGCCAAAACCTTCAACGAGTTCCAACAAATTTTCAATCAACCGAGTTCAACCATCAAGTTCTAGCAAAAATTAATTATTGAGTTAATATAATTACTCATTATTTGTTTACCATGAACTGTAGGTTAAATTAAAATGATACCTGTTGATTCATGCTTGAAACCTGCACTGGCGAAGTATTGTCCGCTCGAGCAAACCTTCCATCAGACATATTGTATTGCACACCTTCCCTTGTAGTGGTTGGTTGATAGCCCATCTCATAGTAACCAGTAGTCTAGACAGGTACACAGATATAATGAATGAGAATACGTATGTCATATGTCATAGTTCTTCAACTTTGAAATATATAGGGACATTAAAAAGTGGTCATATTTTATTATACAATATCAATTTTACCTCAAGTTCACACTCGAAACTCTATCTCATCAGGACGCAAAATCTATCTCATCAGGACCCAACAGGAGACAAAGTGGACTGTCTTCAAGTTCAAATTCTTGATATGAGGAACTTATGTAATTATCACTATTTAAAGGCCCCTTTAGGCCAAAGGCAAACCAGGTCAGATGTAAATATACATATAAGAAGATTTAAGAGAGACAGTTCATTCTTCTTCCCTCATGCTCCCTTGGTGGACTACCAACCAATAGCTACAAGCAACTACATCAAGAAGGATTTCTCTGATAATAATTTAATTATTTCAGAGATATTTATTAATTTAATTATCATCTGATAATAATCTGTGCAAAATTCAACTATGTTAAATTCAATAAAACATGGCTTTTCAGAGAAAAATCATAAATGGATAGAAAGTGGGAATATATGCATTAAAACAGACTTTTAAATTGAAGATAAAATTAACATGTGTGATATTTGCCAAAAAGAAACTAGCGATTTTGGACTACATACTGTTTCTGTGCTCAGTATAGAGTTACTTGAATGCGACTCGCGTCCCACACAACTAGGGCTGAGTAGATTTTGATAAATTCGGTATGCTACACATACACTACACTCAGAAATGGTTACAACTTCCCGGTTTCAGCCAAGATGTATTGTTAACAAATAAATATTTTCTATAGGGTTGTTGCCTCCATCCTTAAATAACTGCTGTTCATTAGTACTTGTCTGCTCTCATGTAGTCCAGAATCCTGCCCAAAAGAGTTCTGTCTTGCCTAAGGCATTGAATTAGTGTGTTTAAAATCATTGAATTAGTAGATGTTTAAAATCATCTGTTTCATCCGTGATTTTAATAAACTTTAATCGATCCCATTTTTCAACACATGCAATCATGACTGGACAATCTAAAATGGAGAAAGTGAAATGCTAAACTAGGGAATGTGATGTTAGTCGGTTTACTGGAAGGATTACACATCAATTTCCGAATAATAACAATTTGCTACAATGAAATGGGGGAAAAACTATGATACCAAATCAGAGCCAAAACTTGGGTCTCACAAAATCAAATTTACACAAAAAACTAGCCCCTTGTCCTCAAAGCTACTGATTAATTCAAACACAAACTAACAGCAGAAGCTGCCCACGTTTTGAGCCCATCATAGATGAAATGGATGGAATGTACAGAATGCTCACTAATTTTTTATTTTAACTAAGATTATTAATAACTCACTATATGATGAGGAAGCCTTTGTTGAGGCATGATTTGCAGATCTTCATAATAAACAGGTGGTTGCTGAAAGTATGGAACACCACCCTGTCCAACAATGTATTGGTGCGTTCCAACGAGGCCAGGGACACCAGGAGGCATACTGGCTACCACAGGCCCTTTAGCCACTGAAACAAAGGAATTGAACAATCATTATATCTCAAGAGGAAAAAATCAGTGATTTAATGATTAACAATTAGTGTTAGTTACAATAATTTGAAACTTTTGACGCTGGAACAGAATCAGTATTTGTCCGTATTTATTGATACAATATTGAAACAATGGTACTTTTCATGGTGATATAAGGGAGACTGAGCAATAGTTGACAGTTCTTTAAAGAAACATGGCTAGTGACGACACAAATTTACGGACAGAATGAATATTCATGCTAGAGGAACCTGGATACTATGTTTATAGTGCCATAAGTGTTACGGATTGCAATCGAGGGATTAGCTAATTTATGCAATGTCAAATGTGTTATATTTGGATGGGTGACCAGCTGCACAGGTAAGCGTCCCCCCCCCCCCCCCCCCTTGAGTAGATTTCACACTGTCCTCCATTCAAGGGCGATTAGCTTTACGCGAAATCATCATAACGAATTCTGATCCTTCTTTGGTGGTTAGCTTTCGTAACTCAGTGGCAGTCGGATGTATAGCCCTGAACCGGGATCCAAACATACTTTCTCTGCAAAACAATGAAGACATCAGAGCTAAGTACATACAGGTAACCAGCTGTACCGAAAAAAGTGTTTCCAATAAATGTTTAGCCTCGACCTTGGAAGTTTTGAGAATATCAGTTATTATGACTACCGGCAGCTTACTTTACTCTTCTTTTCTTTTATACCATCACTATAATCAAAAGACAATAGATACACACCAGAAATCAGTTATAACGTCCATCAAGGGATCACAAAAAGTTGGTCGTTAAAGCTGGAAGTCATTACACCTGATAGTCTCAAAACGACTAAGGTTGAGGTTAAAAACGTATTGGGAACACTTTTTTCGGTACACCTGGTTACTTGTATGTACTTAGCTCTGATGTCATCATGGTTTTGAAGAGAAAAACTGAACTTTCGATAAGTATGTTTGGATGTACATAAACTTCCATTGTTTATATATTATAGACCAGTCAAGATGTACATTCATGCTTGCTCTAAAGTTCATGTAGTTATAATTTTTTGATATGTTAATTTATTTTATTAACCAAAAAACAAATTTTCACTGCTTTTTGTTAAATAGTTATTTTAGTTTTTGCTTAAAAAAAAAAAAAAAAAAAAAAAAAAAAAAAAAAAAAAAAAAAAAAAAGTCTGACGGCAATTTATGCTATATAAGCTTTTAAAACTGAATACATTTGCTACAAACTGAGACAGAACGAGCTTTGTAAAAATTTTATTTTAAATAATCTTTATTGTTACAACTGTGCACACATCTAGTAACTTCACTTTAGTGTCTATATAATTAGCGTTTTGTGGTCCATAACCTACTACCACTCATAACATCACTTCAGTGGGCTATATGAGGTTTGGTCCTTTTAAGTTTTGGCAAATCTCGGCTGTTGTCCAGGAGGTTCAGTGCTTCGACATTTATGTGTTTGTGGAGACAGATTTTTTTGATCCGTAGCACGATTTTTAATGACTTCTCTTATCATCTTGACTTGGAGATGATGATGGAGATCATCCGTTCTGATATACCAGAGGGCAATAACTATGCTCCTGAGTATTTTGTTCTGTGCTGTTGGGATGATTTTCAGGTTGCTCTTCTTGGTGCAACCCCATAAGGGGCAGCCATAAGTCCAAATGAGTTTGATCACTTGTTTGTACAGTAACACTTTGTGATATATGGACAACTGGGATTGTCTTCCAATGAGCCAGTACATCTTCCTGAATTTGAGATTTATTTCCTTTGCTTTTTTCTTTATATGCTCCTTCCAACGAAGCCAAGGTACTCGGCTGTATCTGCATATGGGATAATCTGGGAGTTAATTACTACGGGTAACGGGTCTACGGGTATCTTCTGTAAGTGAAGTTTATGTGTGTTGACTTTGTTTAATTGAGTTTTATTCTCCATTTTTTGGTTCACTGCTTCTTTTAGCTTCCTCAGTTAAAGAACCAACAGCCAGGATCGCTGTGTCATCTGCAAACATTGCTGTGAAAGCTTCTGAAGGTTTCAGGATATCTCTTGTGTACAGCAGGTAGAGAACAGGTAGGGCCCTGGGGCAGGCCTGCTTTTCTTTCCCGCAAATTGGAGTATCCATCCTCATGTTTTACCCTAAAATCCTATCTGTTAAATATGACACTAGGATTCTGTTATACTGGTTAGGTAGATCCTTTTGTAACCTTGCTTGAAGTCCCTTGTGCCAGAATTTTTCAAATGCCTGTGAGACATCCATGAATACTGCTGAACAAATTGTCTTTTCTTCAAAACGTTTCTCTATCAAGTTGGTGATCTGGTCGCCTGGTCTATTGTAGAGTGTTGCTCCCTGAATCCTGGTGATCAGGAATTAGATGTCTTTCTCCAATTATTGGTTTTAATCTTTTTAAGAGGAGCTTCTCAAAGAGCTTTGAGATAATAGGTAAAAGAGAGATAGGATGGTAGGATTTTTTGGCATGTAAGGGTTTGCTTGGTATAGCTACAATTATGACCTCTGCTACTTCCATGGTTGCGGAACATAACGTAATCTGGATGCTGCATTAATTAGGTATAGCAGTTTCTTCAATCCATTTTCAGGCAGTTCTTTCAGGATTTTTCTCGTCATGAAATCATAACCTGGAGCTCTATTTGGACTGAGGTTGGATCAAATCTCATGTTTGAGCTCATTGAGTGTGACAGGCTGGATTTCCAACTCATCTAACTTATCTATCATTGAGGTATCCTCTTCTATAGTTTGCCTGGGGAATGGGGACAAAGTTTTCTCGAGGTGGTTTGCGAACAGTTCTGCTTTTTCCTTACCAATCCTTGCCCAGTAACTGTCTTCTCGCTTGATTGAAGGTATTGTTATTTTTGGTCGCGTTAGACCTTTCGTGGCTCTGTACAAAGAATAATCCGTTTCTTTTTCGGCAGTAAGGCTTTGCAAATCAATAGCGAGTGTTTCCTCTTCGATTTCTCTGATCAAAGCTTCAAGCTCATCACATAATGTATTTAGCTTTCTTTTGTTTTCAGCTGAGCGAACCCTGTGCCAGTTTCTCCTTGCTTTTCTTTTGGCCTGTACCAGTTTCCTCACTTGGAGTGGATAGTTAAGCGTGAATGATGGGTTTCTTTCTGTTTATCGGAGTGCAAGACCAGCACGCTTCTTGAATGCTTCTGGTTAGGTTTTCTACCTCTCTCTCCACTTTCTCTGGTGTTCTGATTGGTACATGTAAATTTATACTTTCCGACAGTTTTTCTATGAATAGCTTCCAGTTGGTGAACTTGTTATTCAATTTTGGGCGTCTCTTCTATGAGAATTATCGAGTTGCTTTCGTCATGATCACTTGAGTGGTCGGAATTAAGGCCATCGCTACCTTCTGTATGTATATAATTAACTGAAATGCCTTTTACTATGAAGAAATCTGTAAGCTCTGGTAATATATTGACGTCTATCGGCCAGTAAGTTGGCCCTCCTCCTGAGTGAAAGCTACATTTAGATTATTGACCTGCTTGAAATAATTGTACACCTTTCAGGTTGTGCGTCCTTGAGCCCCAGAATTTGTTTTGCATTGAGATCACCCCCTATTACAAAGTTATCTCCGACTTTGCGGAAGAGAACCATGTAGTCTTCTTTCTTTAGAGTATATCTTGGTGGGCAGTATATAGCTGCAATGTTAATGGACCTGCTTTTTAATCTCACATTTACTGTTGAGACTTACATTTTTTCGGTTTCTATTTTTGGCTGTTCCGAGTATTTAATATTGCTCTTTATGAAAATAGCCGAACCTCCACGAGGACAGTCAGCAGGGTGAATAGAACTGTAAACATTATAACCTTTGTAAAATGTTTCGGGTTTCTCGAGGGTTGGTCAACCCAGCCTGGTTATAAGGCCTGGTTACCAGGTCTTATACTTGTATAAGATGAGATTCCAAGAGCAAGCATACATCTATTTTTTCTAAATTGAGATAGTTTTCTAGTTCTTAAACTTTCTGAACTAGCCCACTGGCATTCCATAGCTATGTGGAGTGTGTTATGACCCATACTTTTTATGTGAAAGTTGTTGGTCTATTTTGTCGAGCCTATTGAATAGAATTTGGTTTTTTCTACTTTGGTCTTCTAGCCTTTCCAGTACTAGGGCATGTCTTTAGTGGAGAGTTTGGCTTTTTTGTTCTCTCCTAAATGATTTGTAATTTGAGCACATGTAACTTCTCCTTGTAGTTTTTTTGGCTTAAAATATTTGATTTTGATATGCTCTCTCGTCTATCCGTTATGATGGGTTTCCCTTTTCTAGTCGATTTGTCCCTTTTATCATGGAGCATTTGAAGTTCCTTTGCCACCTTGGACCCTCGATAGTTTGCCGGGTAGTCACCATTGCAATTACAACACTTGGAGGGAGATTCATTGCTTTTCTGGCACTCGTTCGCATTGTGCTTGCCAGCGCACTTGACACACCTTGGTTCCATTTGAAAATACCTGTGCGTATGATTAAATGATTGGCACTTCTTACACAGTGGAATAAGTGCAGAGGTCTTTTTAGGGGTTCAATTTTAACCTTCAGGTTCAATATAGGTATGCTTGATTTCATGAATGTTTTAAAATAGCATCCGTCTTATCAAATGAAAGCATGTAAAGGGGAAGTTTTTTGAGGACCGTTGTTGGTACATCCGGTTTATCAAATTGGTTCTTTCTTAACAAGGTTGACTGCTTCCAAAATTTTAAAACCCGTATTTTGGAGATCCTCAATAATATCTAGAGGCGGGTAGGAATGACGTCGACTACCACCTTGATAGGGTGATCATGTTTATTTTTGTATGTGTACCACTGAAGATTTCCATCTTTAAGGTTTTGGGCCACAGAACGATACACTTCCCCATCTTGCACGTTAATTTTCCACACATTGTTGTTGAGAGCAGTTACTTTCCACTCTGAACTCGTCACAGATTTGATTATTGGCCTTAATTTCGTAAAGTCCTAGATACCAGTAACATTAATGGGAGGGGGGTACTCCTTATTTTCCTGTTTTTTAAGGAGAGAAAATTTCTCTTTAGGTTTGATAGGTTGGCCTCCTGAGAAAAAAGATTTTTGCTTCCTGGTGACGTGGTGGCCTTCCATTTTTTTTTTACTCTATAGTTTATTTTTAAGATCCAATAGGTTTCTCTTTCCCGATCCTCTTCATTAGATGCATGAAGGATCGTCCTTGCTTCCTTCAAAGCAGAGTTCTCAATTTCGAGCTTTGTGTTCTTATATTGTAAATCACAAGCGAGTCCGTTACTTTTGTAACTGTAACTTCTGTGTGTGTTAACACTTGCATAAGGATCTAATGAGTAAAAAAAGCTCACCTACACAGTTTTGGATGTTTGGGTCCTGAATTCGGGCACAGACTTCCTGGTATTGTGCAATCCGAGCCTGCGTTCGTGTAACTATTTTGTGGATCAACACTGTCGCGCCTCTGATATCGTCTGTCATAACGCCGAGTGAGCAAACAATCCCACTCGCGGGTTATTGTTCAATAATACTGCACAACGTTTCTCCTTCGGAGTTTCACACAAGACTCTTTGTACAAATAGTAGTTACAGCGATACATCATGTTTAAAAATAGTTTTTTTCCCACCAAAAAGTGGGAAATTCTCAAAATTGTGACTTTCATAGTAAATTTTCGTCTAAAATACTTATCCCAGGCAAAATACCAATTGATATGAACTTGTCGTATTCTTTTAGCTTTCATTTGAGATCAGACTGGCACCTGTAGGCTCAGTGATTCTCTAAAAAATCACTGATAACTGAAAAAAGTAGCTGGGGAGAAATTCAATCAAACTCTTCATAGGTACTTTTTGCTATGGGGTATATTAAATGAAAACTGATTGGTAACGAGGTACCTGTAGTGGATCTACATACATCTGACTGGGAGTCGGAACTCCTAGAGGAATATCGCGAACCAGGTTATTTAGATGGTCATGCGGGCTTGAGCCTGGATAGTGTTCAGGTGAGAGGTATGAGAAAGTACCGTTATTATCTCGTATACTGTTATATTTCGTCTGATAGGATGTATGTGAGTCATGAAATAAGGCTGCTTCAGACCGGTCTTCGCAACGCTGGTCTAAGCGAGATTTCCCCATCGGGGAATATTGATATTCAGACTCTAGCCGAATGTTCTCATTATGATATGAGGTAGTATTTTGGGGGTACTGAAAAGTACCTTTGTTTTTGTGCGTATTATGCACTTCAGGAGCTCGATAAGTGCTCATGTCGACCGCGTACCCGGTGGGTAAAGGTGTATGGATTTCTACTTTTGAGTTGAAATTGCCGGAGTTCCCCTTTGAGGGGGTCTGGTGTTGGTTGACTGTGTAGCTGACATCCTCTGGAGGTGCGTACAATTGTGTCATACCAAATGCTCGATCCTGCCGTGTTTCAGGAAGAGGAGTGAAGCCCAGATCTTGCACGGGGCTGGGCCGTGACACGCCTGTTTGTTCGTCTGAATGCGAACCGGGGCCAGGCCTTTCGCTTCCGTGGGCCATGCCACGTGTCGAGCGAAGGGGGTGATTATCTCCCTTCGTCGCGTGCCGGCTCGAACCTTGATGGTCAGCGCGTGCCGGTATTTCTGCCTTTTCGGCTCGCTGCGAAATATTCATTTTGAGCTGGGATTCGTTCAGAAGGCGAAAAGAAGGAATTCGCTCCATCTGAGAATTTGTATCTAGTTCTGAAAAGAACTGATTTTTGAGGGGGACTCGCTTCTGAACCGAAGTCAGAGGGTCCTCCCAGGGGACAACTGCCTTTTTTGCTTGAGTGAAGCTCGTTGGAAAAAAGGTAGGTCCGCCCTGTATCGATTGATCAACCCGTGCAGGGTTTTCTTGATGATCAATCGGCTCGCCCCAGTGGTCGGTTCGCGAATGAAATTCGGAACCCGGGCGACGAGACTTCGGAACTCGTCCCAGCGGAAGGTCAGTGGATTTCTCCTCTGACCCGGGTGGCGAGTTTTTGATCCTAGACGGTGTAGCCACGTCTGGATAACGTCTAGAGGGTAGTGAGTAATACGAAGTGTAATTAGCTCAATCTACCCGGAGTCTTGAAATAGGTAGAATCTCTCGTCGCAGAATCTTGTAGGAAACTTCGTCCTCCATTGCAGTAGGTTTGAAGAGAGTGAAGTCGTCAGATCGGAGGTTGAGATTGGTATAACTCGATCGGGGCTGGCGCTGCTATATTTATACTCCTCTGGGAAGCTTGATTTTGCGCGTGATTGGCTGATCTGATTTGATCGCTCGCGCTTCGGCGTGTGGAAGATGAAATATCTTCCGATTTGATCGCTTTGAGCACTTGGTGTGTGGAAGGGGAAACTTTGGTTTCCTCCTTCCTGCCGCTAGGGCGCTCTTGGGTCGTTTTCCCTTGTCCCAGGGAATGTATTGTAAACGGTAATATTTAGATCTGCCGTTTTTACTTGTCTTGGATAATCTGTATCGATCTGTGATTATCCTTCGCGGGGACGTTGCCTTCCCCGTTCCGATTTTAGGAAGCTCGAGACGATAAGAATTATTCCCTATGTTTCTCATTCGCCTGCTTTTCCTGGGGAGCTGTCTTTCCCGTTTAGCCACTAGGGCACTCTCGTGTTGGAGCTTGGGATTCTGTCTTTTAGGTGGCCTATCGTCTTTGTTTATTAAAGTTATTGGTGGTACATTCACCACAGTACCTATAAGTCATATACATCATATACATTCGTATCATTATTAGACATGTATAACATTATATTTTAAGGAGGTTTGGGCATCTACAAATGAATTGAGTGTTGTGCCTTGATGTACCTAGATACAAATTTCAACTTGCCTTGAGTTGATCTATCTTGTCATGTAAGCTTGATTGTGAATGAATACACACAAATATTGAATCTGACGTTTTGCATCACTGCAGAAGAAAATAACGGTGGTGTCAGAAGTGGGATCTGGAAATGACCACTTGTTGGGTGAGTCATAGGTACTCAGGTTATGATGGAGAAAAAAAGTGGCGGTTCTAAACTGGCAGCACAAGCAAATTCCTTAAATGAGTCAGAGGGGACCATGCTGAATGCAATTGGGCCTGGCCCATCTAATGAGGTAAGCAGCACGGCACTATTGAGGGATGTTCTCAACACGTAGCTGAGCAGGTCTCAGAAATACGAGAAACGTTTAGAAAATAATTAGGAGACGTATTTGAGGCTCTACACGCAGGATTTTGTGTGACTGCAAATGACCCCTGCATCTCCATCAGCACCAGGAACACATCACCAGAAGTACATTGGACCGAAAACAACGCACGTTGAGAGCAGAAGTATAAAGCCAAAACCATTCGACCAGTGGCTGCAAAGAATGCATGGAATGAGACCAGTAAAGTGATAGAGCTCGGAGCTACATTAAGTGGCCGTTACAGCACCAGAAACCAGAGAGAGCCACATTGGTACAAAGTTGAACTCAACTGCCCACTGAAGCATAATTGATTACCACCGTGCAATACGAGAAATTGGGAGAAAAGCATTGCCAGATGCCTCTGAGGATGCAGGCATGGAGAGTCGACTCACACTTCGTTTCACCGATGGCCTTTTAGATTTAGGAATATGAGAAAAGGTTTTAGTGGTACCATGCAAGATGCTCTAACTACAGCACTTCGCATGAAAGCAGTTCCACACTTGACATTAGGACATAGAAGCGATACAGTCATGACACATCCGCGCTGTCTACAGCAGGGGATGGAGATAACACGAGAGAACGAGGTGGAGTACCATGCTGGCTCTGTGATCAGCCTGGACACTTCCTACAAGAATGTCCAACCTGAGGTCAATGATACCAAGATCGATTGAGAAAAGAGGAGCTGAGGATAAGGGAAATTGAAGTCGGCTGTTGTAGGTATAAGTTTAGATTTTATAATTATTAAGTAATGTTGTTAGAGTTTAAAAGAAGTGTCCCAGTGTGTCAGTGAAGATGAATCACGTCTCCTTATCTCCTGAACGATTGACTGGTCCCCGTAGCGGCCCACAGGCGATGCAGGCCACCAAATTCCAAGTCACTATCGCCCAATATCATCAGCTTTCAACCTCATGTTTCATATCTCTCCTCCAATGCTCGCAAACACCAGTCGTCTAAGCAGTCAGTCTGTTCCTACCCACTGCTTGTTGCCAGACTCTTCCCAACAGAAAGGCGGGACAGCCAATCAGAAAAAGGGGTACAAAAAGGTACATGGTGTTTCCAAAAGGGGTATTTTTGGGGGTAAATATTTTCAGGTATGTTACATAATTTCAACCTACACATTATCATTGATAAGTTAAAATTGTCAGAATAAAAATATGTTTAATTTGGTTGATACATGAAACACCCATCCAAAATCGGTTCGATCAGCTTTTTACAGTGAAACATGGCACTTGGAATCACAAACTGAAAGTTTTTCAACTGTAAAGGAATTTCTTCAAGTTACGTAATTTGTTCTCACATAGAATTTGTTTCGACATTTTCTTCCGATTTACGCTGATTGGTTTTTCCGGTGATTTCACCAGTTCTTGAAATGATCCTATCAAATGTGTTGGGATCTACTTGAAACTAAAATACACAACAATATTGATGAATTTTTCATGTTCTATTTGACTGCAAGCGTGATCATCAAGGGAATTGTAGGTTTCATTGTAATCGACCCCAGGACGTTGGAGAAAACATTTTGCTACAATTCTTCTTTTCCCCTTATTGATGGGATTATTTAGATAGTATTTTATTTTCAGAATCAATCGACTTTAGATAGTTTGAACAATCACGAATTTTCCAAATATTGACATGAAACAGCGAATGGGATTCATAACGAAACAATCTTTCTTTTCTCTTCCTTCAGTTCCTCTCTGTTGAATGTGCTACCTAAGCCATCCTCTGAATTGTATCCGAATTAATGCTATTGTCTTCTCTAGAAACAAGAAGAAAGATTCGACAATTGTTGCAGGTATTGATGTGGCATCAATAATTTCATAACCTTTTTTTGGTCTGCCGTGGGTAGGTATTTCTTTGGTTTACATGGTCTTTTGATGGCAGCAACATCAATGGCCATAACCGCGTCGACTTTCAAAATCAGATATAATAGAATGAGGATGAGATTGATTTATACATGATTTCCTTATATTTGGTGTTTAGATCAGATGGTGTGAATTTAGCAAACACAGAGGAATTTCCGTTCAGTTGAATGTAGTTCAAGCTCACTATCAAACATGGTAATAATTGGAGTTTGAACCTGTTTTTTCCAGGCTCCAGTCAAGAACAAATAGCACTCCAATGTATGGAAACTGAATGCAGATGCTTTTCTTTTGCATTTTTGTTTACCGATTTGTGTACGAAATTTCAACATTGAAAGAATTTGTTGGCCAACTACTGCTTCTATAGTTTGCCCATACTCCTTCAGAATAAGCCAAGTAGAAATCAATGACCTTTATTGAGATTTATCCAGTTTATTTTCTAATTCACTAAGGGATTCTACTATTCCACTATTATATTTTTTTTCTTTTCGGGATTCCACTATTTTTAAGGTCCTCAGAAAATCCTCTAAAAGTATACACGCTGCCATTGTATGATTCTAGATGTAGTATTTTAGTCCATTTCAAATTTTCACCCCACTGACAAATACTTTTAGGGCTTCACTCTCTCTCTCTCTCTCCCTCTCTCTTAGAAATTTCACTTCAGAAATCACATCCTTATTGTGTAAAAATAATAAGATGTGTGGCATTTTCCATTGAAGTTTTTCGCACTGGTCCTCAAATATCAGGATGTCATTGATATACCAATAATTTATGTTCAACACAAGGAGATTGATGGAACAGTAATCTTGTCATCTTAACTTTTGAACATTAATTACATGGGAGAATTTGAGGACATCTATCCCTAATACACCTTTATTCTCGCATATGGCCTTAAAATCTTCCACAAACAACGAAATCTTTTGCGCAATTCCTCAATTTTTGTTTGGTTCAGAAGTTGTTTAATTTGAAATTTAGAAGCCTGACCGAAACGAGAAATTATATCAAAATGTAAAATGTGAGAAATCAGTAATTGTTTCAAAGTTTCTAACCTTATCCAGTGAATGCCACCTGCGGTGCCACATTAACTCTTTCAGTCATATATACAGATTATTGAGTGAGAATGAGAGTAATCCACATAAATCACTTACTAGTTGAGGCACTTGAAGGCTTCGAAACTGGTGTTGACTGAGACGATGACAGAAGTGTGTTGGCACCAGATATAGAAGAGGAGTGTGAGATTGAATTCAGGTTCACAGGCGGTGTACTTGATTCAAACTAAAAGAAAATGCAAAAGCAATCATACATTTCTTCTTTTCATTCACAAATCGAGGATGTTGGGAAATTGATAAAAAAAAAAAAAAAAAAAAAAAAAAAAAAAGTATAAGCAGTAGCAATAATTAATACCTTAATTACCTATTAATAGTGCCCTCTTTCAGGTAATCACTAGATTTTTCCAGAACCACTAGGCTTACTGAGCACACAGTTCCCTGAAATTAGCTGTCGAGGATAAATCTTACCCATTTTCGAACCAACACCAATCAATTGCGTATGTAGGTATTGGTATTGGGGAATGATAGGTAGTATTTGTTCGTGTAAGCTCCTCTATATTATTTCAAGCTTTCTTCAGGAGGTTTTTTCCCGCCCATCCGGCATGAGAATTTGAGTGAAGGTGAAGTGGTGACAGTAAAGGTGAGTGGGATATAAACGTTTCTGAAGTCTAGTATCTTAACAGCTTTAGAGGACGACAGTTTGTTGAAACACATGCACAAGATCTCTACACCGTTTGGAAGAGAGAAACAACAATCTGAGTTGACAGCAGCAATTCTCCGTGTAAAACATATGAATGCTACTCATGAAGATGGTAAGACAACTATACCTAGGGGCACTGGAGGGTGTTTTATTAACAATTGTAGTGGCCTCTGCCACGTGTTGGACAGAGCTGGTTTCAAAGGTATTTGAAAAATAGCGCCTGCAGGGAGGTCGTACCAACCGTTGCTTTGCACAGGCTTATTGGTAGCACTGTCCCCAGGCATCTTTACTTGTATTTCAGCTGTAGCGTCGTGATCGTCTTATCCCAGAGTTTTGTCGCTGAATTTCTTCATTTTCAAACACAATCAGTGCTTTTGTCCAGTTTTTTGTGGGAATGAAGTCTAGAACCAACTGTGATTTTTTTTTTGTCTTTTCCTTGTGTTCCTTTGGTTTTAGCGATCAAACCATGTTTCAGGCCCAGGGGGAGACACTTCCCCCCATGATTCAGTTTTGTTCCTCCAAGACAGGATGGTGAGGACGATACCCAGCAAGAACGGTTATCGTGTACATCAGACCAGGAAAGATGCTTTGCTTTGTATCCGTCCAGACGGGAGGTTTGTCTGCCACCCGGGTGAGTGTGAGGAAACCTTTCCATGGTTTGCCTGGATGGGGATTTGGGGCATGTGGCGTTAGTCTGCCATTCTGCTCATTTTGTATTTTTTGTGTTCAGGGTCGGAAGAGGAGAGGTCTGCGTTTTTTTACCCGATTGACCCACGAAATTCAACTGGGAACTTCAGGGATATTAGTTAACCACCAGACCTAGACCCAGCAACCCGTCTTGTCGGGTGAATCCGTTAGTTCTCAGGGTTTTGACTCCACCGAGGGGGATCCAGATGTCCAGATGGGGAATTTGGATCCATCTTTTCTCTCGGTGTTGGGGACTAACCCTCAGAGTCTTCCCCCTCCGCCTCCAGCCCTACTTCCGAACCTAGTGGCCTACTGGGACTATTATTTGTGACAGGGCTTGGATCTGACGACTTTTAATACTCTCCTTTGAGCCTAAAGGCGTGGTTCCCCTTCTCTGAACTTGGAAATTGTAAATTTGGTACCTTTGGGAGTTCTGACGGAGGACAAGGTTTTCATGCATATTCAGAAGTAGCTCACAATAAATGTGTGAGCTCTTGGTCAGGGAATATCTGCTGTGTTAAATCAAGGGTAGGAGGCGGTGTGAGAGGTCTCTTCGGCCCAAGTAGCCCTCGTTAACAAGGAAAGAGTATTGACAACTTTATTTGTTGATGTAAATCAGGCCAGGAGGCGGACGACTTATAAGGTAGGCACACTGGCACTAGAACAGATAAGGAAGGATGTGCCTTCATATACTTTTTCGTTTGGAGAGGGTTTGGGAGTCCGATACAAGAAATATTTAGCAAAAGAAAAACCTCACGGGGACTGATTCTACTACGGAAATCACCCGTTCGGTTGTTTCTGCCCCTAAGCAGGGTGAGCAAGGAAGTCTGAAGAGGAAGCTAATGGGAAAAGGGGACGGCCAGACTGCTCAGCGGGGGCAGACTTCCAAGAAGTCTTGAACCCAACCAAACCAACTCGGAGCCAGCCACCGGTGCAGATAGGCGAGCAGGAAGGGTCCAACAGAGAAACGCCGCCTCCAAACCACTTAATTGCTCGTCAACTACCTCAGGTACTCCTTTGCCCCCCTCCCAGGGGCCGTTTAAAATTTTGTATTGAATCTTGGCATGCTATTACTGATAAGCAGGATATTTTTACTTGGTTGGAGGAGGTTCAGATTTAGTTTACTTACCTTGCTGCCCCCCAACCAATTTTTCGTCCCACTCCCAGATCCCAATTTCATTTCCCAAATGTCAGGCCTACTTAATAAGCTTATGTCCAACCAGGTAGTGCGTCTATGCCCCCCCCCCCCCCCCCAGGGAGGATTAGTTCATTTCCCCAATTTCCTTGATGACCAAGTTGTCTGGAGGAAATCGTTTTATTTTAAATTTGAAATATTTAAATTCTTTTATTAGGAACACACACAAGGGCTGTCAGAATGGCTTGCAAAATTGTTGAGCCAACACCGTGCGATGCACCGAGATGTCCAGCATTTCTGTGCCAGTTACGAGTTGTGCAGTAGGAGGGGACGAATTGGGAGAGGAAAGTGAGAGCATCAACTGTCAGGGTCCCCTTTGAATCCCTGGGGATTGATGTCTTGTGGCCTTTACCAGTGACAAATCGTGGGAATCGACTATTCCACAAAATGGCCAGAGGCATTCCCGGTTCCAGATGCAAGGGCTGAGACAGTAGCCAGAGGGTTGGTAGAGAACATGATTGAAAGATTTGGGGTCTCTAGGGAAATGTACTCCGATCAGGGATGGATGTTCGAGTCAAACGTCTTCAAGGAATTAACCACATTATTGGGCATCCACAAGACCTTTATAAACCCCCCCCCCCCCCCTTGCAGCCACAAAGTGACGGACTGGTAGAGAGATTTAATCGCAGGTTGTGGAACCTCCTAGCAAAAAGTCCAGTCATGCAGCATGACCCCATGAGCGAATTTTTGAAGAAATCTTCGACATTTCAGTCGCTATTGATTGTGTAGAGAAATTTTAGTTTATGATTTTGATAGACAAACATGGAATCAAATTATTAAAAATAATTAGGAGGTACTCATACTTTATTATTATTAAACTAATCTTGTAGATTTAAAGACAATCTGAATTTGGACAATGTTTCATGCAAATATTACCGATTTTTACAACTAACGAACGGCATTATTTCGATTTTTGACTGATTTTTCAACTTTGAAATTTTTGAAAACTTGATACATATTCTTATAGGAAATTTTACGCTGATTCCGAATATACCACATGTTAGTATGCTGAAAAAATTATTTCGCACAACAAATCGCGAAAAACAGGCTATTTTGAAATTTTTGACTACATTTTTGAAAATTTCAACCCGAAGATGTAATCCGATCATGCTGGCCAACGAACTTGAACTTTCGTTTTGTTTCCTTAACATTTTAAAATTTGTTTGAAGTTTCTAGCACAATTCTACGGACAGTTATCGTCTGGAATGACACATACATACATACATACATATATACATACATACATAAAAAAATGCGTTAAACTTCAGAATATGATTCAGAATAGCCTGAAACGGATTTCTGCATAAAATTTTTTCAAAAATTCACATTCTACAAATTTTGAGGCGAGAGCAATAGCTTAATTTTCTTCAAAAATTCGCTAAAATGGTGGCAGACAGTTAAAGGGACTGGGACCAGTGGCTCCCCTGCACACTCCTGGCATGCTGGCCAAGGAGTTGGAAGTCATCCCCGCTGCTGTCAGGAAACGGCGTTATGACATGAAGGCAACACATCCATGATACGAATTAGGAGACAAAGTCTAGTGCTTCAGGCCCCAGCAGTTCGTGGGACGATGTCCAAGCCTCCAATTGCCGTGAGACTCCAAAGACTCCAAAATACGAATGACAAAGGCCACTACAATTGATAATAAAACATCCTTTAGTGCCCCTGACATGATTATGAATGAACTTCACTTCGGAAGTTCGTTTGTTCATCAATTAAATGACATCTTAAGAAGTTGTAAGTACTTAGGTGTATTAAAAAACCCACAACTGTATCAAAATAAGAAAGTAGTTTTTGGTTTATTACTTTCAAAAGTGACCCCACCCACCAAATTTAGTAGTTCATGTTTCAAGATGCATATAACTAAAAAAATAATTGAAAAAGAAACAAGAAAGAAAAAACAAAATCTGTCCATTCAGAGCTTTCCCCTGAACTTCTAGGCCAAAGTTTATTTTATCTATTTTTTTCTTTATTTGTAAAGAATTTTATTCAGTGTGCTCCTCATAAGAACTACACATCTTCTACCTTCTGAAATTATCTTTTAACAAATCAAAGGTCGTAAAAAAAAGAAAGATTTGACTTAAAAAAAAAAAAAAAAAAAAAAAAAAAAAAAAAAAATGAATAGCTAACCAACAATAACAAAAGTATAAATAAGTAACCAACAAAACAATAAATGATTGTGAATAATATGGAATGAAAATTAATTTGAGATAAATTTAGAATATTCGAAAATAGTTTAAAGGAAAACTTGGAATTTTGGAAGATGGGAGGGACAGTAATATGTTGATCAAGAGAGGGTTAAAATTCTTGGAAGTACAAACTGTGTATAAATGTCATGAATTCTTCAAAGAAATTTTGGCAAAGATCCAAGACGTGTGGAGTTCAGTTGCTTATGAATTCTCAGTATCACTACTGACGATCTACCCTAATCTTTTAGCTATGAGTTGCTGCTTCCAGCTAGTGTTACCAGGGACCACCTTAACCAGGCTCTAGCCCTGATAACAGTGACAAAAAATGGATGGAGTGAAACATTAATGGAGGAAGACACATGGCAGCAAAGGAGGCAATGGAAAAGCATGATAGAGTAAGAATGAATCCAGATGGAAAAGAAAATTCACCATTTAGCTCCAAGTGTCGATGGTCTTTGTTCGTTCACTACTCACAATAAGAACTCCTGAGAAGCTGCATAAGTCATATAAATCACAATCAATCCATCTCTTACCAAGGGGAAACATAAAAAAGGAACATAGAATCCAATTACATGATTCTCTTCTATCTCGAAAAGCTCGTCCAGCATCCCATCTCTGAATTTAGTCATTCAGAGTGAGGAGTTGAAACATGTTTTATTTCAATGAATTAGAAAATGGAGAAATAAAAAATTAAAAATTTGAAGCTATGATTAATTACTTAATTTCACTCTGCTGTTACTCTTTTCGTCACTGCATTCCCCCACGTTTTTTACATCGATTAATATGATATTACACAGCAAAAGATAACTGTAGAGAAAGTAGCAACAATTAGATTTACCTCTTTGCTGTTTGGTGTGCTTGACGAAAGAGATTTGTGGTTGAGTTGGTTGTAACCTTGATAAGTAGAATTGTATGAACTTGTTCCAAGGCCTGAACTGCCATAGACACTTTGAGAATTACTACTGTACTGTTGTGCACTGACAGTGACCTGAAGAAGAAAAAAATCTGTCAATACACGGATACTAAAGAGATCATAGATCAAAATGTTTGTGATTTGTTTACAGCACTTTCGAAAACATACCCTTCCCTCTGGTTTTGAATTAAGCGGGGTATCAGGTTGCCAAATGTTCGGTAAATCCTGCACGTTACACTGCTGCCCGCCATTTTTGTGTAGAGGGCGCTAAAGTTACCTAGTTTGAATTTATAATGAGATAGGTAGCAATGGTGAGTTTCTCGTTATTTCTCCTAGTTTTTTTATTTTTCCACCCAGTTTCTCCTTTACTAGTTTTTATTTCTTTCATTTCATAGTTTTTATTTCTCCACCTGAGGTTTTTGAAGGATTTCTGAGGTAGGTAATTACACTTCCCAAGGGCAATGCTACGTCAACACAAAGTCTTAGACCTTTGCGCTCTTACTCATCGCTTTTACTCAGGTCATACCCTCTGACGTGAGGCACCACGGTGCCATGGTTCGAATAAATTCAAAATCGCCATTTTATGGATCTGACCGATTTTATAAATATTTTTAAAGACATTTATCGCGTTTTCAATGAAAAAAAGTTCAAATGTCTCGGTTTTCGGTCCCGCATAGTCCCGTAAAGTTGTGGAAACCCATTCCAATGAAGACATGGAAATATCATTCTTATTTAATGGAAATAGAAAGCGTTTTTCGTGTTGAGATTTCTTTATTGTTGCTTACGATCGTCAAACCACCCACTTCAAAACAACTTTCCTACTGGAATAAGCTCCATGCCAATAACAGTGAAATTACAATGGAATGCATTAAACAAGAAGCGTAAGCTCTGAGCCAGTAAACCTATTTCAGTACCTAGTAACTTTACAGAGGAAGCTGATTAGCGTTGTGGTTATCGAGCTGACATTTCCTGGATTCGAACCCATACTACTTTACCACCACATTTGGTCACCATGTGGGGTTACACAGGGTCTATTCAGATTGTAGGTGAGCATACAGTGTAACACAGACCAATGCTAAATTGTAACTAAAATAGAAAACTCCAAGAAAAGTAGAAATCAACCCTTCTTCCACAAAATTCTATTGTTGAGTATAGTCCAACCGGTAATCTGTCAAGTACTGGCGTTCACACTGTTATATATGGACTAGGTATCTATTTTATGTGTGTTAAAGAATTTGAGAGAATTGTTTTTCTTTCATAGAAGTGAAGATGTTCATTGTCAAAAGGAACTTTCATGTAAACCATGCATTATTTAAAAACATGTTCATTTATTCCCCACATAATTTCAATTTTTCCCCCCTCTGTTTCAAGGTTTATTATTTTGGTTTATAGGACTCAGTTAATACAGAGTCGGTTTATGTGCTCGATTCAGCATGGCAAATTATATAGACCTCAACCCCAAACTCATCAGCCCAAGGCAATTTTTCATGAAAAAACTGAATTGCATTGAGTCATTTTGTTCAACGTTTAAACACAAATGACCGTTCAACGTTTTCAAATGACCTATTACAAGAAAATTCAAAGATCATATTTAAAAGCTGAGAGTCTACAGAAGTTTTTCGGAGAGTCCAAGGCTCAGAACCAAATTTTTGAACCATTTTTCATTTCCAATAAAAAGAACATAGTTTTTCCATTTATATTGGGATAATCGTTAAAACGAAGTCTCCACACCAAATAACTAATGGACGAACCACGAAATAATAATCCACGCGAAAAATGTGTAAGCAGATAGGTAACAGCACAGTAAAACTTGCTTCAATCACGTACCTTTTTATGAAACATTAGGGTAGGTGGGTTCGGTTTAATACTTTATTACAATGTGCAGGTCGGGGGTGCTAATGATAAATCATAAAGAAATTTTAAAATTCGATCTACATAATAGATCTTTACTGTCTTTGGAAATGTTTATCCTGTACCTACCTAACTTATGTGGGGAAAGATTTTTCTTTTTATATTGTTGGAGCAACCAAAGGTCAACATAAATATCTGCATTATGATGAATAGCACAATACTGAAGATTTATGATGAACTGCAAACGAAATTAATGCTGCCGTTGTTTTTTTTTTTTCTGAAATAAATTTCAGACAAAATCCATCTTTGAATTCGTTAATCAATAATGGTAAAGGAGGGTGACAGCTCCGTTTACCCTTAATAAAGTATTACACACATCTATCAGGGATAGCTCTTCTTTGTATGTGCGAGTTAGGTGTCTTCCCAACAACCACTTACTACGGAACATTGGCTTAAGACTGATGAGTTGTCCTTGTATGCCCCTTCTAATTTTGTGGTGGGCTCTACGTTTTGCCGGGATACCGCTGTTGGAGGTGGTTCTGTAATATTTGTTCATAACAGTCTCTCATTCAAAGTGTTATCAGTGGAGTGGTCTCTATCAAAGGAAATGATATGCGAGATGTCAGCGGTTGAACTCAGAACCCCGCTTGTTTCGGTGCTGAATGTGTACAGGCCTCCAAGGGCTGCTCTCGTTGATAGGGAGGTCTTCATTGAGAGGATCGATGCGGCTCTGACGTCGTGCAGAGGGATTAGATTGCCTGTAGTGATGACCGGTGACTTTAATGTACACTTAGAGGAGAATTCGCTGTTGTCGGCTTTTCTCGACATATGCGCTTCACATGACATGACATTGACGATACATGACCCTACTCGGATTGATGCTTCTGGTAGACAGTCTTGCCTGGATAATGTCATCACTAATATTTTGCCGGCCGGAGCCGTGAGCAGGATGTCGGATATGGTCTTCTCTGACCATCTAGCGCAAGAGTGTGACATATTCATGCCCACCTCAGATGAACTACCTGAGCACTGTGACTATAGATCAGGGAGGAGACTTTTCCCTGAGAACCTGGATGCTCTGGGCGCTTGGTTGCACGGCTCATCCTGGCTGAAGGTGTACAGTCTCGGCCTGGACGCTGGCATGTCTGAGTTTTTTGGGGGACTCCTCAGAGCGGCTGACTCGACCTGTCCCTGGAGGCGGATCAGAGTGAAGAGGGCTCGGAAGAGGGTCCGGACATTCGAATCGGAACTGGAGCCCCATAAGAGTGCACTCATTGAGCTGGCACAGAGTGTTCGTCTGAAATCACATAATGACTCTCTTGCGAGGGCCTTATGAGCAGCCAGAACAGAGTATAGATATCGAGTAAAGCGTCTTGTGATTGGCTGTAATGATCGGGAGATATCTTTGGCTTCAAACCCAAGCAAAGCAGCCTGGCAAATGATTAAGGGGCAGGTCAATAGTGGACTATTGAAATACATTTCATCAGCTCCCTCGCCGGGACTGAGTACGACCGGTTTCAGCGACTTCTTTGCCTCAAGCGTGAACGACCTTCTGGAGTCCAGTGGCGCTTTCACTGGGCCTCTGTCTGCACTGTACACCGCCGAGGTGGATCAAAACAACTCAAGAGCATTGACCTTTTTACACCGGACTGAACGACCGGATGCTGTTTTCACTCTGAAAGAGGTGTCGATTGAGGCTGTGTATGGAGCAATGATGGGGCTGAAGAACTCAAGTGCATCCGATGTGTATGGTTTCAACTCTGCACTTATAAAGTCGGCGAACATAACTTTCTTTGTCGCCGAACCGTTAGCCTATCTGGTGAACAAGTGCTTATCGTCCGGGTATTTGCCTCCACTTTTGAAGAGCAGTGTTGTGAGTCCTATCCACAAAAAGGGCAGCAAGGACAACTATAACTTCCGGCCCGTCTCGATAATTCCCTATTTTTTGGAGGTACTTGAGTCAGTACTGTACGTTGAGCTCTAAGAGTACTTTGAAGGGAATCAGATACTTGGAGATGCACAGTTTGGATTCCGGAAAAAACGTAACACTGCAAGCCGTTACAGAGCTGGTGATTGGGTGCCTGAGCGGTTTTGACTAGGGGGAAGTCAGGGATTTGCTCTTCAATATGTCAAAGGCTTTTGACATTGTAAATCCAGCTCTTCTTCTGTTAAAATTGAGGCACTATGGTTTTGATGATGGTGCTGTGTCGTTCTTTGAACAGTACTTAGTGGGTTGGCTGCAGTGCATCCAGTATGATGGGGAATTCTCGGGGTTCCGCCCATTCGCGACTGGCGTGCGACAGGGGTCAATTCTTGGTCCTCTGTTGTTCATTGTCTTCACCAATTACATGTAGAGGGCCGTCATGGGATCGGTAGCCGCTGTACCTCAGGATGAAGTGGAGATGTTCATGTACACAGATGATGTAACTGCCTTGGTTAAATCTTCGTCGTCCAGAGGTTTCTGAGATCTTGGAATGGTGCCATGGGAATTACCTAGTTTTAAATGAGGACAAGACCCAGATGTTGACTTTTGGGGTGAGGGGCAGTGACGATTCCGCAGTCACCCTGCTCGAACTTCGAGTAGACGAGGCTATTACTTGGCGAGCTCATATTCAAGCTCTGGCCAAGAATTTGGGGAAGCTGTTGTTCCTCTTCAGAAGACTTTCCTCAGTAATATCCACCAAAGTTCTTTTAACCATGTATTATGGTTTGTTCGAATCTTGTCTGAGGTATGGAGTTCTCTTATGGGGCAACTCCAGTGGAGCACAGGCCATCTTCCGTCAGCAGAAGGCGGCTATAAGAATGATAAAAGGGGTGCCTTCTGATGCCCATTGCAAGCCGCTCTTTGTTAAGCTTGGGCTACTGACATTGCCGGCCTTTTTCATATTGGCCAGCTTGGAGAGGATCAAGGCTTGCAAGGATGGTTTGCCTCGTCTTGGAGACAATCATGAGTATTTCACGAGGAACCGTAACCGGCTCGCCGTTCAGTGCCATTGTCTGGCCTTGGTTCAATGGCGGAATCCTGACTACGTAGAAATCAGATTGTTCAACGGTCTTCCGGAGCACCTCAGGTCCCTTCCCCTTTGACAGTTTAGCAGAAAGATCAGGGAAACCCTCGTGTCTGCTGCGCCATACTCGGTGGGCGAGTTCAGTGCAGATGTTGAGTGATGCTTGTTTTTCTGTGTTGTTGAGATTTTAAGAGTTAGTGGTATGTTCTGTTAGCGAATTTTTGAAGAAAATTAAGCTATTGCTCTCGCCTCAAAATTTGTAGAATGTGATTTTTTGAAACATTTTTATGCAGAAATCCGTTTCAGGCTATTCTGAATCATATTCTGAAGTTTAACGCATTTTTTAATGTATGTATGTATATATGTATGTATGTGTCATTCCAGACGATAACTGTCCGTAGAATTGTGCTAGAAACTTCAAACAAATTTTAAAATGTTATGGACACAAAGTTCGTTGGCCAGCATGATCGGATTACATCTTCGGGTTGAAATTTGCAAAAATGTAGTAAAAAATTTCAAAATAACCTGTTTTTTTGCGATTTGTTGTGCGAAATAATTTTTTCAGCATACTAACATGTGGTATATTCGGAATCAGCGTAAAATTTCCTATAAGAATATGTATCAAGTTTTCAAAAATTTCAAAGTTGAAAAATCAGCCAAAAATCGAAATAATGCCGTTCGCTAGTTGTAAAAATCGGTAATATTTGCATGAAACATCTTCAAAAATTCGCTCATGGGGTCATGCTGCATGGCTGGACTTTTTGTGTTTCTTGTTGGCGGTGTGCCGTTCCTGTTTTTTTTTTTTTTTTTTAAATTTGTTATTTATGATTAGGTTAAGTCTTTTATCTTTTACACTATACATTTGACGTATGTTGTTATACATGACTTGTACTTTTATGACGTTTGTTATGTACCGTTGCTGTACGTCAACAATAAATCGATGATGATGATGACTTCAAATAATCGGGGAAAGCGCGTTCGACATCCACAGAGTAGACACATTCTGTTGAGACGGGAACCATCACACTCCTCCCCTTAAAAATATAATTATTTGAAAATAAGTATGTTAAATGTGGAAATGTCGACTGGATAACCACAATGCTAATTCAGCTTCTTTAGTAAATAGTTTTACTGGCCGAGAGCTAATGCTCTTCACTTAACATATGCACTGCCAGAAAGAAATAATAATAAAACAATAATTGAAAAAGGATGGATTATCAAGGAATCTGGTTCAGGAAATGTCATCTGAAACATTTGATGGGCTCTTAACACCCAATCAAAGGGAACAAACGTGAATGTGTACTGCTGCATCCCACAAGGGTCGATTCTTGGGCTACTTGCTGTTTGTGATAGTTACAAACGACTTGGATAGATTTGTTGGGGAGGGATGTTTGTTGTTTGTAGATGATTGGCCCCCACTCAGAAGCTGGCTGAGGAGCTGGTCTAGCCTGCCACCCAGTTGAGGCTGATTTCGTGGGGCTATGTGGTTTCACATCCTTATAGATCTCCCTGGGTAATCGAGGGGGGAGGGGCTAGATTGTAGGCCTTGGAGGGGTGCAGGACCCTACCCCCACCAAGTGGTGTCCACTGCCGCAGAGGGACCTGTTTACAGGCCTTTTGGTCAATACGGACAACAACGCGGAACTGTATGTACATGACTCTAGTATTACAACAAGCGGAAAGGACATTTCGATGTTTACAAATGGCATCAGCAGCTAAAATCCAACACTAGAATTATGATTTCATGCTAATAAACTGATGTTCAATTCAAGAAGAATGTAGCGTATCCTGGAAACCAACGTGCAGAAGTCCATCAAGCTAGTCAGTTTCTATGTGGACTCTAGGGTGCGACGGAACACACATGTGGACTTTGTATGTGGAAGGCTGGCAAAAAGTTTATTGAAGCTTATTAAAACTGTAAAAGATGGCGTAATAAAACTTCCATACCGCAGTTTGTTGGGCTTAATTTTGTCTTATGATACTATTTTGTGGGGTGGCTCTTCCGAGGCTAAGTGGGTTCTTCTTCTGCAAAAGAAGGCAGTGAGGATTATAGCAGGAGTGGGATACTGTGACCATGCAAAGCCTCTTTTCATTGAACTCGGGATAATTACTGTTATTTCTTTGAATGTTTAAGTAGTTTTGGTCCAGACCCACCAAACTTCAACTCAACAAATTAGACAAAGTGAAATTCATGAGCATAATATTAGGCATAGATTGGATCTTATAACACCTTGACTCAACGCACACAAATCTACGATATCATGAGACAATAATTTTCCATCATTCAGCTTTAACTATTTAACGAATTGGATTCAAAATTTTTAAAATATCTGGTATACATTTTTGTATTCATAAATCTGTTATAAAAAATTTTCTTATTCAAAATTCACAATTCTTTGAGTTAAATTTCTGAAATAATGACTATGCGTTAGATAGATAATGTTGAAGTTGTCCGTTTACTCATTTATTAATTATATTTTCGATGATGTATTACTGTTGAGGAATATTATTATAAAATGATGAAGTAAACGTATTAGGAGAGCTAACGAAATGAACTAAATAATATAATTAAAAAGAGCTTGGGAAAGAGATAACTATGCGCGTTTGAACAATGGAGAACAACTGAATTTTATTTAGAATAGGCAACCTAATGTACCAAAAGAAAGGTAGGCAGTTGTGCCAACCAAACAGAAATAAATATATTAACATGAAAGAACTCAACCTAATGCATAGTTTTATGTATAAACGAATTTGGAATCTGTTATATTTGTTAAATCCATTTTTATTATTGTCAAGTTTATTAATATGTTAAAGTTCATTCTTGTGTTGATGGTGGTTCTGTTATGTTTTGATTAGCGACATTAAATATGGAGAGGAAATATTGGCCTTTTGGAATACTTTGTAATCTGACGCATTCTGTACCAAAACATTGGTGTACAAATAAAGATTTCCGATTCTGAACCAGGAAGGATAGTTTGCGGAGGCTTAGAAAAATTTGTTCCTTCATTCAGGACTTTGAATAAAAGTTTGCCCTCTGATTGGGCTTACCATATATACTGTTGGAATTTCCGCCACAGTTTTCTCCCAACAGTTTTACTGACCACCAACTACCCACTGAGCCAGGTTGACCTTGGTTGGTGCTTGCGGACGCACCGCAGGCTGTTTTGGGTGACCTAACCCAACAGATTGTTGGGACCAGAAGACCTGCCTCTACCTAGGAGAAACGGGACATTCCTGGATGATGATACGGTGAGCCCGAACCATTTATCTACTTCTATATTCTACGCAAACCCCTTCCCATAGCTGAAGCACCTTTCAATGCTTGGGCTTTTTTATTACATACTAATCCAGTACTGATGTCGGACACCTAGCTATATTTTTCTGCTTTCTTCATAGATGCCCGCTTCCAACACCTGTGTCCATTATAATAATTCAAACTTACCAACGTCGTGATGGAGTTATTATAAGTGAGGTTTGTGGAGTTCCATACCCTTGTGTTTCGTATTAAATATACCTTATTTGCCTTATTAACTGCGGCCACTGGTATATAGAATGGCCGTTTGTTGCAAGGCTAGCTGTTGCAATTCACTAGTAATTAATTCCAGTTCTTTATCATTAAATTATTTCTAATGTTCCTATATCAAATCCATGTTTTCATTCTTGCTCTCTTTTAATACTTCACACAACTCGTTATTAGTCAGTCGACACTATTACTTAGGCAATCTGCCTAAGTTTCCCTTTGAGAGGGTGGTCCTTCGAAGGCTGCCATATTTTCCTATAACTGAAATTAATTAGGTACTTGAATTTTCTATGAACCAGCCTTCTCCAGTCAAACACCCACTGAGAACTTTGAGCAGTATAAGTTGCCCTCACTGGGGACTTCGAGTAATAAGCTGACTTCTCTGGGGACTTTAAGGAATAAGTGGCCCTCTTTGGGAACTTTTAACATGTTCAGTGCCTTAGAGAAGGTAGTGTCGACTACAGTGGGTGGCTAGGTGCTTTACAGAAGGCACACTGGGAGCGCCCGTACCCTCAGTTGTTTCACTCAAAAACTAATTTTCCCCTCATCTTTGTGTTCCAGTGTTTCACACAGTCATTTTAGATGACCTAACCTCCACTAGATCGCATACTGTTCTAAGTTTGAGGTTTTCAAAACATCGCTTTAATAATGTTGACATCTGTAATCATTCAAAGTCACAAAGTTCAATTTTTCTGTTTCACAAATTTTTTTTTTCTCATTTTGAGTTCAAGTTCAAAACGCTCCCAAACGAACGATAAGTCAATCTAATTACCTTCACGTGAAATTCCTCATTATTGTTCCTATTACCATCTCGGCTTTACATTTTCCTACAAGATTATCATTCCATTCTCATACTATTTTTATTATTATCATACCATTATACAGATTATCATACCATTCTCCTTATCATTCCTCATTATTATTCCTATCACCATCTCAGCTTTACATTCTCCTACAAGATTATCATTCTTGATTGTCTTTCTGTACTTGAAAAAATCTTTTTGGATACCTGCGTATTCTGAGTTTTGCTGCATGATGGACTGTAAACCATTGAACAACGGACCCCCCAGAACTAGGGAAGTTGTGCGGGTAACCTATGCCCGCCAAAGGTTACTGTCTAAGTGCCTTTACTGAGCCACAATCTCATAAACTATGAAATACGGCAAAATAATGCAAATGGGCATACACTGCGTGCAGAACGTATCATAACAGTTAGTTATTGGCGTTCAACAGAAAAAACGTCTGCCGCCACTGGGGGTCACCCCCTAAATCGATGTTGCATTGAATGATTTAATGAAATGGGAACAATGTCCAAAAAATATAAATGTGGGACTATGGCCCTCGAAAAGAAATGATAAGGGAGAGGTACCTGGATCAGTTGGAAAAAAATTACCCAAGTTAAGTAAAATATCATTCCAGGTTGGGCCTTTTCATCCACTGCCTGGGGCTTCATGGACGTCATCCAGCTGTCCTCCAAATAGAGGAACAGAATTCATAATCAGTTAGGAATATAACTGAATGTAGAAAAAGGCATAATAGAAAATCAGAAGTCCTTATTGCCCAATTATTCGTTACATAACAGGGGGTTATTCAAAGATCCTTCTGGAGGCCCTTGGGTGGAAAAACTTTGTGGATTGAATTACCGAGGAATAAATTCCACCACAAAATTTAACCACGTTTTGCTACCATGAAACACATTTCAGACGAAATTCATCTTCAAATTTTGTTTATCAATAATGGTAAAATAGTGTGACAGTACTGTTTACCCTAAATAGTGCATAATACGTAGCAATCAGGGACACCCTTCCTGGTATCAGTCGAGTTAGGTGTGTTTGAGACCTGTAGGTCATTAGGAGGGGGAGGGGGGATTTTTCACACCACATTCTCAACATACGCTACCTTTTCATTTTTATGGGTGCTATTAAAACTTTCCTGTCCAGTAATATAAATATTACTAACCTGACCGACAATACTAATAATTCAACAAAATAACAATAATAAAACAAAATAATTAAAAGTATAAATAATGAATCTGAATAAAAGAGCTTTGATAAACGGTAATTCCATGGAAACGTATAAATATTGACCAATAACTATTAACCCATAAACTATTGGCCGTATAACTATTATGATACGTTTCGATTTAACTTCACACCACAACATGCACTATTAAGAACACGACAAAATTATTCCCAATAAAAAAATAATTCATGGTAAATTGAACATACAAAATGAAAAATTTTCTCACCTGATATGAATTATTCGAAGAGCTGGTAGGTATGGTAGTGGGTTGGGAGATTATTGGGTAGTTGGGATACTGGTAATTTGGATATGATGAGTTACCATATGATCCAGCACTAGATGAAGCATATGTACTTAGTGTGTTGCTACTCGTACTATAAATAATGTTATTGGATGTTATCTGAAATAAACATCAGAGAGTTAACGCTGGTAACAAACAGCTTGTTGAAGAATGTTCAAGCAAGGCTCAGGTTAGATTGTAAGCATGCATGCATTAACACATGAAAAAGAGCCCCAAATGAACACTTGAGTAAGATTTTGATGTTATCTTTGTTACAAAAACAATAAGAAATCATAAAGCAATAAATATATTCATGAAACATCCGAAACATAAAAATCACTAACTCATCAATTCGATCCAATCATTAGGAGGGGGAGGGTTTTTTTTTTCACACCACTTTCTCATTGTGCGCTGTTCTTTTATATGGGAGCTATTAAAACTTTCCTGTCTAGAAATATAAACATCACTAACCTGTCTGGGAACTATAAAAATTGTTAACGACATTTGAAGGCATCAGAAGCCTATCATATTGCAGGTGAAGGAAAGGAGGCATTTCGTTTAATTTTACTAAAAATAAATCTTGGAACACGTCAGCAAAATATGCTGATAATAGAGGGGCAATCAGGATCTTTCCTAGGAGTTGCCACCAACCCATATTTTGGACAACAAGAACCCACCAACCAGGTGCCCACCTGGTGACATGATGGGCAAGTAACAAGATGTGTGTGTGTGTCTGTTAGCCATTCATCAGTCTCCTCCAACCCCCATTACAATCATTTGTTGCCAATCAAATCTTTAGTCTACCATGGTGGACCGGTAAAAGTAAAGATGCATGCAATTTTTCCTATGCATTGCCTACCATAGTGGGTATCTAATAGTTGAATTGACTTGTATCATTTAATCATAGAACTCACCCATCACATGGAATATTGATACTAGAGATTGACAGGGGGTGACACACATATTTGCAAATGTGCGTGTTTTGAATGTTTGCTACAAGTTGGTGGGGCGAGTTGACACCTACTGATCAAACTGGCATGTAGGTTGTCAAACCCAAGGAATTATCCATTAGTTAATGGGATTAATGTTAATGAGATACAATTTATATGGAACCACCTAGCTTCTTCACTGAATAAACCCAGACAATTGCATATAAATCAGGTAAAACTGAAGGGCATCATACGAAGATTAGGGGAATTATAGAGGACAAATTCGTTGAGAAGGCTAAATAGAAAATGCAAGTTGGCATTTTGTTTTGGAGGATAAGGATTCCTCTTGTATTCATAATAAGGATTCTATATTAATACATTTGAAGCAAAATCACTGTTTTTGGGAGAACTTTTGAGCTTATCATGACATTTTTGGCTTTGGTGGTCTCAGATTCGTTGGTAATAGTACGCACTTTGGTTTTTAAGAAAGTTTAGTTAGTTAGTTGGTTTTCAATCGAGATTTTATAATGAATGTACCTTTAATCAGCTGATGTGATCGTTGTCCAGATTCTATGAACAACCTTGAAGAATCTCAATTGATCGATGGATGAGCAATATGGGTGCCTATATATGTGTTTCATAATTTCCCCATTATTTTGGATGCAACTTGGTAAACTGCACTCACCTACGAAAGCACTTTGTTTTCTGTGAGTTTTCATCATCACACCCCTTCTGTCAAGCCAGTACCCTAAGCCCTTTGCGATGTCACTAATTGCCAAAACTTAGCAAATTCATAATAATACCTACCTATTTCCTTAGATCCTTTATTAGTTTGAAAATTATTAGAATCGAAATTGCTTTCACAAATCTAATTCAGACGTAGGTACATTTTTCAAACCCAAGGATGGGTATTCCACATTAGTTTTTGCTCCTAACATCAAAGTCGTGGCACCAGCAATAATTTGTGAAAACATAAGCATCACTATGGTATTATCAAGAATTAATAGGTACATCAGTAGTCTAGAAAATAGGAACGCCACAAAAGAAGGATTATTGAGAATGATTACAGTACAGAATCAAGCAAATGTACGATGTTTTGGAGCCACATTATATTGCTATGTGCACACTTTCTATCTCAACCAATAGAAAATGAGAAAAGTCACAGAGTCAGGAAACTCTGAAGTAACGCTAAACAAATCGGGGTGTTACGTAGTCCTCTCGAAACTCCGTAGCACTGAGAAAAAATTGATTATAGCATTTTGTCAAATGGAACATTTCCTGTAACTCAAGAGTTAACTCTGAGTTTGGTTATCTGATTATATCGAACGGGCCCTTAATCAGTGATGAAACTTATTTTCTTCAATTAGTTTAAGGTTTTTGAGAAAATTCCATTTTTTCAATGCAATGTCAGTGTCACTCATTTAATTGCATGTAAATACAACAAAAAAGAAAAAACGAAACACCAAAAACTTGATGCATAAGCACACATCAATTTCCATACCTTCCATACTTTTCAAAAAATTCACTTTCACATTTTTTTGGAGATGTGCCCCTTTATCGATTCGTATCAAACAATAGGGGTGCAAAAGGGTAAATCCAACTTGCTCGTTTATAAGGGGGTAAATAGAGTAAATAATCATTTCAGCTTGGATTTTTGTATGTTTACTGACCCCAGACATCACTGACAACCAAAATGAGGACAGATTTGTAATGATGATTTCAATGAAGCATATTTTGATAATTGCTACATAACCGGGAGTGACAATGAATGGGTGTTGCATAATCTGTGAGGGAGATGCGTCAGCCGATTTCGTGGCAAAAGAAAAAAAGAAGCCAACAAGCAGACGAGAATCTGTGCAACATGTAATGACACTGGAATTGAAGGATTCTCTCATTGCAGCTGCTACTAAGAGAGAAGATGAACAGGTCCTTGCCAGACTCACGAGTGTCTCGGATTTGGTTGCTGAGGAGGCCAGGTACCACAGATCTTGTGGTAAGAAGTTCCTGGGTCGCGTTGGGAAGGGCCACAAAGTAGGACGTACTGAAGATGAGCATGTGAGTGAGGCCTTCGATTACATTTGTAAATACATTGAGGATAATGATGATGAATGCCAATTCACGTTGTCGGAGATTCTGAAAGACTTCAAAGGAACAGTTCCAGATAGCAGAACCCTGAAATCCAGATTAATGAAGAAGTATGGTGAGGGCATCATATTCAGCGGTCTACCCGGCAGGCCCGTAGTGTTATGCTTTCGAAACACAGGGCACAAGATATTGACGGACAACTGGTACAATTCCAAGAAGAATGACGTAGGAGAAGAGCGGCTTCGTATTGTGGAAGCAGCTGCAGCTATAATTCGAGAGGATATCAGATCAATTGCTTATAACTTGGAGTCCTACCCCAAACTGGATAATTTCTTGGGAGATGTGAATAAAGACATTCGGATTCGAACTCAAGACCGCAGTTGCTATTCCAACGCCAGTTCCAGGTGGATGTGGAGTAGATTAATTCACATAGCCACAAGCTACTTCAGTTATACACATTACATTATAAATTAATATCGTTAAGTGTAAATACACTCAATAAATCAACGTACCAATATATAGGTAATATAACTACCAAGGTTTAGTACAATCACTACCTAGCATTTTCTCCTTCAATCCTCAAAAGCAATTGAGCCTTTTTCTAGATAAAATTATTGCACTCATTTCTTGTTGATCTCATAAAACCTTATGTGACCAAAATAAAGTGTAAGGTTTTTCAGTGGTCTTCAAAGGTAACATTGAAGCTCTTGTTTCAGAGAAGATAGGCTGTATGAGGTATGTACAGAGTTGGTTGATTGATGATACAACCAATGTACGGGAATGCTGGCCAAGTTTCGAATGTTAAATTGGTGTTGAGAGAAAGAGTGAACTTTGTACACTTTCGATTTAATGGGGTTAGTACACATAACAAATTTTGTTTATTTTTTTCTTACTACCAAGCAAAAAAGTCCCAGTCATGAGTGAATTTTTGTATCAAAAGCAGCTTCACCAACTTTTATAACCACGCAGTTGAGTAATGCATGCATTACAGTGAAACTTGGATAATTCGAACCTCAAGGGACCAGTAAAAAACTTCGAATAAACCAAAAATTCGAATTAAAGAAGTTTTTAATAAATTATAATAACTTATATTTTAACAAACACAGACAGTACATACAGTAACATTGAATACTGTATTGACCAACAGAATATTGAACAATAAATATAAAGACACCTGGAATGGTAGTGTATTTAACTGCAACCATAAAAAACAATCTATTGTTTCTCAAAAAAGGATGATATTTTGGCCTGTTTTCTTGAATTAAGTCTCTCGGCCATTATAAAAGATTCCAAAGGGTGGCTTTGTTCTGTTGTTTTGGGACGGTCGGCGGGCGGAACGGGAAGGGGAGTTATCAGACTGTACGATGTCACTAACTTGCATGCATTTGGTCTGACGCAAACCTTTTGCCGAATATCGTTACTAAAACGTATTTCCCGATACATTTACAAAAATTTATACCTCAATTAGCACGCCAAAAATTCGAATTATCCAAAATAAAATTCGAATTATCCATGATTTTTTAGCATTGTTTAAATACAAAATGCTAGGGACCAAGAGAAATATTCGAATTAAAGAAGATTTCGAATTAAAGAAGTTCGAATTATCCAGGTTCCACTGTACTTTAATCCATCAAAGAGAAATTAATGCTTCTGCCACTAGAGTGAGAGTGCGTGAATGCACAACACCAACGGAATGCTCTGTTTACCGACACCACCATATCCTCCAAATAGTAAATTACAAAAATACGGCGAAGAAGTGATTGGCAAGTCCAACAAAAAATAATAACGTAAATCTATCAACAACTCCTGGGGGCATGGCAGACTGTCTCATATCCATCCTTCTCTCTCAAGCCTACAATAACGAGGATTTTGGCAATCAACTACACGAAAATGATCAACATGTCTAACAGAAAAACAACCACACAAGTCAAATCGAAAATTGGGAGAGAGCAGAAATTCAACAGAACACATGAACGTTTCAAAGATTGAACGCTCCCTTTCACATCTTCCACCGAAACGAATTTTCAAACCCTGGAGAAGTACTTAGGCACAACAAATGAAATTTCCTAGCATACAGAAAAATAAGTTTCACATTCCAAATGCAAAAATTAAAATTTGTAAAAAACGAATTTTTTCAATTTTGATTCCTAGGAATAATCAGGAATAATGGTACAGGTAAATTAGACGAAAAAAAGAAGAAAAAAAAGAGTCGTGACACAAACAACCTTGTCAACTTGGATTTGATTTTAAACCACTTTGGGGACCTCAAATAGAACTAACTGATGTTTACAGCAGTTTCTGAGCTAAGCTCAATGTTTGAAAGTTAAAAAAAAAAAAAAACTTTTTTCAGTATTTGGCTACCCAAACAGTGCATCTTATGGAAACTTTCATTACAACAGTTAATAAAGAGCAAAACATTCTGCAGTGAATAAAGTCCTAAGACTTGAAATTCTGGTCAGCAATTACGCCATAATCAGAAGTGGGAAATCGGAATTTGTTTTATTAACCTGGCTAAAAACGGCATCAACACTCACATTTCAATACTTGATATCGAAAACGGCATCTCCAAATGAAAACTATCAAATACAGGTGTCCTGAAAGACCTCCCAACCACTGTTTTTCGAAAATTTTTGAGATATTGAAGTGAAACTTGTTTAGCAGTTTTCGAGTGCCTGATACTAAGTTTTAGGGGGAAAAAGAAGAAAAACTCGGGAAAAAATCAAAAACATGTTGGACCTTGGGATCAAGGAAGCTGAAGAAGAAGAAGGGGGGAGAGAAGTATGATTGAGGCAACGCGTTCACACACACACTCACTCGCTTTAAAAAAATTATATTTAATCAAATTTCCCTAAAAGGTGGAGGAGGCACACCACTAAATAAGAAAAGAAAGAACTAAATTAACTAGTGAGGAGAGCACCCAGGTTTACCCGATGCCAGCCATAGGGTTAAAGGAAGCACCCCAATATAAATACCACTAGTAAGAGCCCCAAAGGACGCAGGTAGTGATACCACTCTGCACTCCTGCTAGGATGTCCAACTTGAGTAACTCCATGGCACTTTTCCCAAACTCCATGCCATGACACACTTGTGGCCATGACCTTGATGTTATTTGCCACCATTCCTTGTAGCTTGGTTATTGTTTGCTGCCATCAATTCTATTATATTTATCCATTTTTGCCCACCAGGTCTGCTTCATGTCCACACTGCGACTGACAACCTGGGCATCCACCGGGAATATAGCAGATCCATTGAGCTTAATCGCAAATAATATCTGACATCTAGCCCAGGTCACTTAGCATATGATATAAACTCTCCCTTTCATATCCCAGCCACTGGATGACAGAAAACCTGCTATCTGCTTGGCAACCGCATCATGATACCACACCTGGCTAGCTGTTTAGCAAAAGCGTTAAGGGCAATCTGCGAGCCCCACAAGTTCCTACGAGTAGGATGACCACATCGACATAAGCCAATGCACCTACTCACACCCCAAGGGCGAGATCAAACTCCGTTTTAGCTAGCAGCTTACCCAAGACAGTATCGATGACCAAGATGAAGTGGGGTGGTGATAGAGGATCCACCTGGCATATCTTGTGCCCAATGACGACATCCCTTGACATCTCACCCGGCGCCTAGAGGACCATTACGCCTCTATGGTAACATACTCAACTAATCGAGCAGGGTGCCCGAAACCATGAATAAAATAGGTCAGGACAAAATGGCTTACAGTGTCAAAGGCCTCAGTGGTGTACAGAGCCAAAATGACAGTTTGGAGTACTGTTAAGTTCTCTCCTTTGCCATTTATTGAACTAAATGCTCTCTGAACATCACCTATGAAACCAGCTAATAGGAAGTGAGAGGCCAGAATCTTTAGGAAATGGCTAAATCTTTATACAGATTGAACGAGAGTCTCCAAGCCTATATCTTCCTTTCTTTGGGATGAAAATTGTGCGGGCATAGGTTCAAAGCATAACAGGTTGAACATTCCTCAAGGGAGTCCCGCTTAGCATTCTTTGAGGCTTCATTCAAGCATCCGGCAGAAATATCATCAGGACCAGTAGATGTTGATTTTTTGACAAGTTTGAAGCAGGGGCGTGGATATATTGCAGTGTAAGGAATCCCTGGTGTCCCCAGGGTTGTGGCTTGGAGCACTCAACTGTGGCTCCCAGAATTCCACATACTCCTGGAGAGGGAGAAAAACTTGTTCAAAGAAAAACTTGCCAGTGCCTCTGCAGCTACACGAGCTGGATGCATCCTCCACAACTTCTAGATCCGATAGAATTCCCACCACCTTGCTTGCTTAGCCACTCTGAGGCATCAAAGCTGGAGGATTTCCTCTCTGATGCTCCGCTACGTTCACTCACTTCCTCAACCTGTGGGAAGATCCTCTGCACACATGCTATGACCTCGTCCTTCAACATCTACCCTTTAAAAACACACCTCGTAAGATCCTGCAGGTAGGAACTCTCACAGCCATTAACAGGTTCACTGTGTATCAATGGACAGGTCATCAAACCGGTTTTCTCATGGTGCCTCTTGATGGGCAGATAATAAAACGACGTCCTTATGACATAGTGACTGACGTCCGAATATCGGTCGCCAGGGGAGTCAATTGAGGACTTAAAAATCGATTCGGATTTGCATATTACTCTTCGATAGAGTATGGAGGTAGGGGTACTTCTCTTTGTACCCTTAGATTGCTTCTCTCTTGTACCCTTAGATTACTTATAAAATTATAATAAATCATTGAAGTTGATATTTTGATATACCATTAGGGTTCTCGGAATCCCTTCAGGCCCATGAAAAGTTTGGATTTTCGGAAACGCAGTCAACATGTTAATATGGCTCACCTGCGACTCACTGCTTCAGGCTGCAGATCAGACAGACGACCCCATAGGAGGATTGCTGAATAGCGAACTGTTGCTCCATGTCAATAGGAGATGCAAGGGAGGCCCTATGCTATTGATCAGGAGTGCACCCAGGACAAGCTGCTTGCAGCTTTGAGCCAAAGGCTCTCTCACAGAGGGCACACTGACAGGAAGTGGAAGAGGATGAAGGGTAGGAAGAAGAGGAAGACGAAGATGGAGAGGAAGTCCAATGCCTGAGCCCCCCCCCCCTCCCCTCCCCTGAGAGCCTAACCCTGTGTGCCAATGGGCAGGCAGGGCTCAGAGCCTCTGTATTCTGTTCTTCCATAATGGAGAAAACAAAAGTTTGGAGGGACAAAAAATCAAATGAGCTTCCCCCCTCTCCACCAAAGGATCTGGTAAACCAGAGTGTGATCGGATTGCACAATGGGGGCACATGACCGTGACCTGGGACACACACAAAACTCTCCTTAGGATCGTTATAAAGAAACTGTTCTTTTGGTAATAATCAAACATTCCAGACAAAAGGATGAGGAGTAGGTCTAACAGCACTTTTTGAGACCGGTTAATTGCTCACATTTCAGAATTGTACAAAAAAATTTTAAAAATGGAAAAAACTATCAAAAATTGTAAAATTTCTACTTTTAGCAAAATATTACTCAATGGGAGTTTATCAACTACGAACTAGAACATTCAAACAAAATTATGCTGAAAACGTAAAATTTCATTAAATATACCAAACAACTGATAAAAACTGCAAATTATCCCAAAATTGATTTGTATAGCCGAATATGATTTAGAGACACTTTATAAACCATAAAATGTTTAGTTCAAAATTTCTTTGTATTCCACACAACTTCATGAGTATACATTTCTAAACAATTCTAAATGAATATAATAAAAAAATTACGAAATTTCGCTCATATGATCATGCTACATGATTGGAACTTTACAATTTTCCAATATCGTAAATTGCGTACTATCAATATTTTTGTAAGTTTTTAGCCAAGATGATAAAAAAATGCTGACTTTCCGCAATTGATTGTGACCCAATCACTAAACCTCATTTGAAGTTTGGAAAGCATTTAATGCTCTTTAATGTTGGGATGAGTAAAATGTTCACAAAATTTCCTTGATTTTTGGATCTCACGGTCGCAAACATCGTATTGATATATTTGAGGTTCTGAATGTGGTTTAAAATTATATCCAGTTGGATAATGGAGTACTGAACTACATGTATGCATTCCAAAGCAGATTTTGAAAATTTTCTGACACTACAATAGCCCAATTTTTGTCAAAAATTCGCAAAAAGCACTAAGGTTATGTACGGTTGAAGAAAATCTATGGATAAGGAAAGACAGGTGTGCCATTTTGGATTATTCATTACTTGAATATAAATAGGCATTTCTTTTTGTCCATTTGCAAAAAAAATTTTGAGGGGGAGGGGGGGGGGGGATCGAAGAGGGTGTTACATTCTGTTTGCTTTACAGGTTTGTCGATGGTTAATTATTCAATAAGAAATCAAGCTAGCTTAGACAAGCTGTCATATACGACCTCTGGTCAAAAATCAGAGCTAGGTACCAAGGAATATCAACAAATTACAGCTAAAACTTCCTTACGTATAGATTCAAATTTATACAATGCAGTTTGACATAAACTAACTCCCCCTAATTGTGTTGCCAACCGAACGAAAAAGGCTCAAGAACAGAGATGAGAAGAGATTGAAAACCTTGCAGAAAATGGTAAACTTGCTGAGGGCTAAACCTTAAACACCATTCCAATGACAAGAAACTACGATTTTCATACCCAATTCAAATCTGGACATGCATTTAGTGTTCAACTCAATACCACAGGAATTGACACAGCCAATAAAATCGTATTTTTATTATGGTGCATAATCAATTTCAGACAATTCTGATCATTCGAACTGGCTCACAAGTAGTTATTTGCAAAGAATGACTCAACCACTAAGAAAAGTGAATCCAAATAAGCTAATTTAGTTATTTAGGTTCTAACTATTATCAAACCAATAAGGGTTACATCTAACACTATTCAACAGATCACTGGTTATAAAACGAAATATTAGGCTAAAAGAAGAACGATTCGATATATAAAATAATGATTCAGTATGAAATATATGAAAAAAAGGCTACTCACTTGGTGGCTTGGTTGTCGCTGAGAGTGGCTAGTATTATATTCCTGATTATAAATACTTTGTGAATGTTGAGCAGGCTTTGTGTACAAAGATGAGGAATGGTAAACATTGTCCTGGTAAAGGCTTGATGAAGTAGTTTCAGGCATTTTGGTAGGCTCAGTGGTGATTTGAGAAGCCAACGAATTGGTTCCAGTTCCAGGAGAAGGACTAAAACTTCGGGAATCATTACTCAATATAGATTCACTAGCTGGGATCTGAAACAATAATAAAAATAAAAAATAAATGAAATAAAATAACATAAAAAATTAAAATTAAACCAAACAAAAATTATTATTTCTATATATTTTTATGTTGTATTTCAAGGTATCATTTTTTTTTTTCATTTTAAAAAGTTTAAATTATATTTTTTCTGTTGGGCCAGCCCAAAATTGTTAGAACCACTCCAGAGACCACAATATTTTGTCGTTAAATTTCTCTTTCCAAGCAGTGTTTTCCCAAAATTACAATTCACATAGAACAAAAATTGCACATGTAGGATTGCCCTGTTGGCTACCAAATTCAAGTTTTTTTCTCATAGGCATCATGTACCATTTTGGGTCATACATAAACTAAGTAACAATTTCAAAACAGTGACTTTCTTCTTTTATAACTTTGCATTCGTAAAGTGTGCAAAGATAAAATAACATGGAATACAAAGAACAATAATAAACAATCGGAACAATGGCTTTTTTCCAAGGCCACTATATCTCATTGAAAACAAACACTCAAATTGTTGGAAATCGACATCCACCTTGCCAATATGGATAAGAAGTATTCTATGATAGGTACGAACCTAGAAACAAATCTGAATGAACTAAGAGTGTCCCAAGCTACATTGAGAACAGCTCACATCAACTAAAACAGTGACGAGGTATAGCATCATGCTCCTCAAACAGTTATGAGACTCCTTCAAGTTGCTTTGGAGTCTTCTAGACCACCTGAACTGGGCACTTTCCAAATCTTAGGTAGGCAGGGTCTGCTCCAGAATTTTTACCAAGGGATTGACTACTCTTGATGTTATGTATTTTTCAGAGGCGAGCTTTCAAGGATCCAGACCACCAAACTTGTAACAGAGTTACCTCCTGAGAGGTCCATCAAGCTCCCGTCAGAGCTCCAGAGATAGCGTTGTCGGCGTCCCGTTGAGGAATCAATGGGAACCACGCGCTGTTCTCGATCGTTTTAGACAGCTGGTTTGGCGTCGGATGGTTTTCTGGTGACAGGAATATCAACCTTCCCCGAACATGGCTCATTAAAAGCTATGACTAGGGGTGGTATCTCTCTGACGGGATGCCTCTTTACCTCCTCTACCTTTTTATGAGGATTTAGGCCCCCATTGCACCTCTGGGGGGGGGGGGGGGGGCACCTAAATTCCTTATATGGTAGCAGAGCGTGGTTTGGATTATATCCAAAATATTGGGACGCCTAGTAGTCCAATCCACTATTTTTGGGGCGTTAATGTTTCAGAAGAAACATGGCCCGGGGTTCCAGAAGGAATTCCCATTATCACCCTTTGGTATATAAATAATTTCATTGGTCTTTGAATTATAATTTCTCTTTCATTCCCTTTTTATATTTTATATACCATATTTTCTTTCAATCTTATGCCACCTGAGTATTGCTATAATGTCTATTACCAGGTTAGTGCACAATTTAAGTCCCCTAAGTTGGGCAAATTCATTTTATATTATTTTCTTTCAATTTTTTCGCCACCTGAGTATTGCTATATGTCAATTACCAGGTTAGTGCGCCATTCAAGTCCCCATAGTTGGGCAATTTAATTTATAAGTCCCCAATGTTGGGCAAATTAATTTCTATATATATATTTTGATTTCCTAAGGTATAAGTCTCCATAGTTGAGCATCTGTTTTGTACCGATTGTTCAATGAAGATACTTCTTATGAAGCTTCATTGACAATCCCGTTTTAATTTCTATTCCCCCATCCAAAACGCCAATGCAGCTATTTATGATTGAATGAGCATTAGTTCTCAGCTATTCACTATTCCACCCAACTACCATACTTGATCTTCAATCAAGTATGTCTTTAAGGGGAGGAGTGTAACAGAGTTACCTCCTGAGAGGTCCATCAAGCTCCCGTCAGAGCTCCAGAGATAGCGTTGTCGGCGTCCCGTTGAGGAATCAATGGGAACCACGCGCTGTTCTCGATCGTTTTAGACAGCTGGTTTGGCGTCGGATGGTTTTCTGGTGACAGGAATATCAACCTTCCCCGAACATGGCTCAAAAAAAGCTATGACTAGGGGTGGTATCTCTCTGACGGGATGCCTCTTTACCTCCTCTACCTTTTTATGAGGATTTAGGCCCCCATTGCACCTCTGGGGGGGGGGGGGGGGGCACCTAAATTCCTTATTAACTATACACATCATTCTGTCCTATATGTCCATCTAATCTGAATGTTTACTAAGGGGATGACTACTTGATGGTATGTATTCTTTAGATGCGAGCTTGCGAGCATCCAGACCAGTGTTGCCAGACTCTTCCCGACAGAAAGGGGGACAGCCAATCATAAAATGGGGTCAAAGAGGTACATGGTGTTTCCAAAAGGGGTATTTTTGGGGGATACATATTTTCAGGCATATGAGATAATTTCAACCTACACATTATAATTGTTAACACAAAATCGTCAGAATAAAAATATGTTTAATTCGGTTTATACATGAAAGACCCATAATCGTGATACCAGAAAGGATAAAGAAGGTAGTGGAGGAAGAAGCACCTTCAGACTCCGTCCCAGTGGGGACTAAATCCCTTAATAAAGTGGGGAGTAAATAGGTATACTGTTTATACTCAAAGGCATATCCAGACCGCCACAGACTGAATTTGAAAATGAATGACTATTGTAATGTGTTCTACACCCTCTGAAACGCAAAGAAAATGCATCCCCACCCCCAAGTGCCGCCGTGCCAACGGCTGTAATACCCCCTTATCTACAAAGATTATGTACATAATTATGTAGATTATGTACATAATTATCCCCTTATGTACACGCTGGATGGATTTGAATATAGCGTGAGGACACATAAGGAACTTTTTGATTGGGCAAATAGTGCTGTATGTGTCCCAACTTTTTACAATTCAACATTTCTCATGTAGGCAAACGAGAAAGTTAATCTATCATGAAAACATGGGAAAGACCAGATTTCTTGGTTTCCGAAACAGTCGTCAAATTCATATTTTTTGATAGGATAATGACAGATTTACATTTTTTTGAAAATGGGGACACATATGGAACCACATCCGTGGTCTGCAACCCTACACCATGTTTTTTTCTTTACATTTTAAAACAGCTTTTCACAGTATGCTTCAATGAGCTTTATTAGGTTGTCCTCAAACCGCTCGATGCACGCTTGAAACATGTACTAATTGGAACCGAGAATCACAAAAGGGTTTGTAGTGTGTGCACACCCTCATACCTAGCAATTTAAAAATACTAGTATGCTAAAAACTGCTCTGGGAGGGAGGTCTTCAACATGTTTACAATTGCACTATTTGTAGATGGGAAAAATCTAGTTTGCCAACATTAACCAAGTGGCTACTGTCATTTTAAAATGGTAAACCCCAGAAAAATGTTTTGATGAAAAATCTTTCTTTTTTTTCTTAAGAAAACTTTCTTAAGCCAACGTAAGTTCCTAATAGAAAATAACTACTGTTGGAAAACTAGAAAACACTTTGTTACAGATTAGTACAGCTTTGCGAAATAGTGAGAATGGAATATATTACAGGAGTAGATGTTACAAGATGTAACAGGATCAGAGGAGACATAATAAATAATACATTAGGTTAGAAGGGGAATGATCAAAGGATGAATGTCCACATCCTCAGTGACAAAAGCCTGATTTCAAACTGAAAACCACAATAAACTATTCGTAAGAAAATTGAAATATAATGGCATGAAGCCGAAATAAAATATCATGAAACATGACAATAGTAAACCCACCTCACACTATTCTCTGCAAATGATCGGCAACCCCTTATGAACACTGATTGGTTTGGCCAATCAGCTGTAAAATCCGTTACAATACACATCAATGGAAGTACCACTTTTGCTTTGAAGCAAAATTAATTCAAAGAATCCAACAAATTGATAAGCTGAAGGAACACATAATTGAAAAATAAGAATTGAACTGACCAAACGATTTTTGGTATCCAGAAATCCTAGATCTAAATGACCTCGCACACTGTTTACAACATATTCCTAGTTCGTCCAGTCACCAGGTGCCTCAGGGGTGTGGGAATGCAACGTTTGGTGTAGAATTTTTCTTAACGGTTCTATATGTTTTTTAGGGTGCTGAATTCGAATCCGAAGCTTCCCAACAAAATTTGTGGGCCAAACACCATACAAATGCAAAAATGCATGAAATGTTGGCACTTTCTTGTGTCAATAACTTTGAAACGGGAAGTTCTAGCTGAAATTACTTTAATATAGTTAAGTAAAGACCATAACATTCTGCGTCGAATGAGCTCCTAAAAGTTAAAATTGATTTAACTTTAAGGGTACAACGGGCAATCAGAAAATGTTGATTTTTTTCCAACTTTTCAAAAAATCAAGATAACTTCAAACTTGAATGTTTGCAGCTCACAAATTACGAATCCTATGTAAAGACTCATTCAATAGAAGTAATACAGCATCTAGATTGCCACTGTTTCTCTAGACGTTTTAAGATAGTATCTCAGAAATCTCTAAACTCTAGAGAAGTTATAGACAAATTCATATCACTATTTTGTTGCCATTGGATTCCTGTGGTATTGTGTTCTGGTCACACAACCAGTTCTCAGCCCTAACAGCAACAGAAGCATAAATGCTGAATTCTAAAAATTTTCCAAGGTCTATAACTTCTAATTAACCACCAACAGTCCACGTCATTAGTGTACATTCACATCATTATCTGTGTAATGGATCTACTGGTGCAAGAGTGGAATCAACAGATTCATTCTTATTTTACTTAGCTACAGAAAGACATAGACAGCTATTGGTTTCAGCCCAACGCAGTTACATGAAAACATGGCAACGAGAAAATCTCCCAGTGCTGTCATGGGTTCTATGTCCATTTAAGCAACAACACACTCTACTTACCTTCTCACTTCTTCCTCACAGCTTAAGTCAGTTTGAACTCCAGAGTTTGGTTCATTTTATCATTGTTTCAATAATCACGCGTCACTTTCAGGAATTAAATATACAATTTTAAATTGATGCATGTGGTAGTGCCTTTCAGATTTACTTGCAGGGTAGGTTGATGGGAGGAAATTCATAGGCTATTTCTCTATATACAGTTTTGTGAATTGGTCAAGTAGTAACTCTATTTGTATGACGACACTTGTTACGACTATGGAAATTGAGAATTTCAAGATCCTACATAGATTGGAGAGCAGTTATATTGAAAAGTAAGTTGCAATAACAATAATAAAAATGAATAAATGAAATTACACCAATCTACTAATAATAGATGATTTGTGTGTAATCACTTCATTTTGGTTTATTATTTCCAATAATAAGCCTATGTGATCGTGTAGCAAAAAAATTTTATAACCCCCCCTCAAACTTTGTCACTTTACGTTTCAAGGTGCGTAGAATCCAAATTTGAAATGTCCGTCCGCCGTTCGCCGTCCGGGCCATAAAAGGCCTAAGAATTGACTTAAAAAACCCGTTCTTTCGCACATAGACTCCATTTGGGGTCTAGTTGGTCCTAACGTTTAACCATCCCGATCGCTTTACTCGCATAGATGCTATGGGCCAAAAACGGGCAAAAAAGTGTGTTTTTCTACGCGCGCACGCCTGGCACGCTTGGCAGGGGGTCACGGTGGGTGGTGAGGGGGGGTGAGCGGGCGGTGGAGTGAGAGAAGGCGCCGGCGCCGCGGCACCTTGTGGTGGGTACGGCGCCGGCGTTCCTTTGAGGCATGAATATATGTTTTTTTCAAGGTCATATTTGTGTGTTAATACCAAAGCTTTTCCTACGCATATTTAATAACATATCCTCTCGACTTTTCGTACGTGCTTAGATAATGATATTATTAACCCTTTGCGGTCGAAAGTTGAATTCCTATCGTGTCCAGAAGGACGGGACCCGGTCAGGGACCGGCATTATGCATGTGCCTTACAGGACGACTTATTACACGCCATTATATCTTTCAAGGACGATAAGCTTTTTGCAATAGGTCACCTAAAAACGGTACATCACGTTTGAAGACATATTCATCAAATAAAAGCACAGATTACCTATTATTATTATTTTTTTTATTATTGTAATCATTTCCCCAGAACAAAAATACCTATATCTGGTCGTCTTGCTCTTCCATTTGAAGCAACAATCTTTCAAGTTGTTCATCGTTCATGACGAAAAAACCACTTACAAACTGAAAAAGCACAATTACTAAACACAGAAAACTGGGTACAATGGATACCGCACACGAAAACAACACGAGCACAAGAGTTATCAGTGAGCAGTGAGAAAATAATGATAAAAAGTTGAAGTTCAAGTAGTAACCAGTCACAGAAAGGTTTCTCATATTCCTTCCCAATGGGTTCATTTTATCAATAAAGTGCTGCGATCTATTGTCAAAACCTTCAGTAAAACCTACTGAATTGCCCCCAATATTTAAAAAATACCAAGCTACCACCGGGTTTCGTCTGTGAAGACAAGAAAGGGCGCCGAGCAGTGACCGGCATTCGACCCCTACGAGGTAACAAGGTCGCCGAGCAGGGACCGGCATTCGTCCTGTGAGACATCCCTCTCTCAAAATGTTCCGTCCAAATGCGGATATTGCCTTGCCGGGTCCTGACCGGGTTTCGTCCGGAAAGGGTTAAGGCAATAACTATTCGAATAGATTGGAGCTCAAATCGAGAAATATAAACATGCGTATATAATTATAGAAGTATAGGTTGTGGCAACTCGAAATAGGATACGCCGAGGAGTCTGGACGGGCCTTATGACCTACGCTAGCCAACTAAAACTATGATCATACTCAATTGAAAAAATAATAAACCTTTGTGAAATAATTTGCAGCGTTTTTGGTTTATTATTTCCAATAATAAGCCTATGTGATCGTGTAGCAAAAAATGTTTATAACCCCCCCTCAAACTTTGTCACTTTACGTTTCAAGGTACGTAGAATCCAAATTTGAAATGTCCGTCCGCCGTTCGCCGTCCGGGCCATAAAAGGCCTAAGAATTGACTTAAAAAACCCGTTCTTTCGCACATAGACTCCATTTGGGGTCTAGTTGGTCCTAACGTTTAACCATCCCGATCGCTTTACTCGCATAGATGCTATGGGCCAAAAACGGGCAAAAACGTGTCTTTTTCGACGCGAGCACGCCTGGCACGCTTGGCAGGGGGTCACGGTGGGTGGCGAGGGGGGGGGGGGGGGGGGGGTGAGAGGGGGGGTGAGCGGGGGGGAGGGGTGAGCGGGGGGGGGGTGGAGTGAGAGGAGGCGCCGGCGCCGCGGCTTGTGGTGGGTACGGCGCCGGCGTTCGTTCGAGGCATGAGTATGTTTTTTTCAAGGTCATATTTGTGTGTTAATACCAAAGCTTTTCCTACGCATATTTAATAACATATCCTCTCGACTTTTCGTACGTACTTAGATAATGATATTATTAAGGCAATAACTATTTGAATAGATAGGAGCTCAAATCGAGAAATATAAACATGCGTATATAATTATAGAAGTATAGGTTGTGGCAACTCGAAGTAGGACACGCCGAGGAGTCTGGACGGGCCTTATGACGTACGCAAGCCAACTAAAACTACGATCATACTCAATTGAAAAAATAATAAACCTTTGTGAAATAATTTGCAGCGTTTTTAAAGCTAGGTTTCCATGTTGTTCAACTAGATATGATCTTACCTACATTTTTTGAACCATGATAGTCCAATTATAAATTAGATAATCAGATAAAAATACATTTTTGAAATATTACATTGAATTAGACAGGTTTCAAAGATTTTTTATGACTCTTAATGAACATACAGGGATAAAACTGGTTGGAGATTAGAACAGTAGAAACTAACTTTTATTTATGTTTATTTTTTTAATTACAACTATCAATAGATCTCCCTAGTTTTGGTTTTTTTTTTCGAAGTTTCACAAGGGCATCTTCACCAGATTTATTTTTTAAGAGTGGTGCAATGATAAACCTGCTCCTTGCTTCAATCGTCTCTGAATTTGTAACCTCTGATGTATAATTGGGCCTTATAAGGACCAGTATGAATGAATTATAAGAAACGTAGCATTAGGTGTTGGGAACCAGGTGAAGGTCTTGGGCACAAAGGAAATATCCAAGTATCCCAAATATAAGCTCCTAGTTATTGGGGATTTTAACATCTCTGGTGTTGGTGGTGGAATGTTCACTTTTTTTCCCTGCCTTAATGAGAAGGGAACAATTATTAAAGCGTTTGCAAATTTATTTGATATTCATCAGTTCAATTACCTATCTGTCTGATTTGAGCAGTATCAACCTTTCAACTACCACTCCCATTCTTGAAGTTGACCCAGCTCACCTGCCATTTGAATGCCACTTCACGATGGTCGCTGATACACATGACACACCTCCTCAATCCCGATATAACTTCTGGGAAGGAGGCTATGCAGGAATGGACACTCACTTGCGTAACTATGATTCGAGTTACTACTGCCTTTTTCTACAATTTGAGTCCGCTGTAACTGAGTTTTATAGAGTCATGTATGAAGCCATTGAAGATAACGTTCCTAAGGCTATCAATCCATATTTCCTGATATAGTTCAAGAGTGAGTTGATTTGATTGACTTCGCAGAAAAGATTTCCGTTTATCGTTTTAGATTATGGGTGGTTCGGCCAACTATGGGGTCCTCCGACCTTTGGGCCTACTGTGGCGCATTGGGCAATGAGGTTTACTCATCTTATCTTAAATCAATCCAGTCTGATTCATGTTCGAAATTGAAATGATTTTGGAATTTCATAAACTGCAAGGATGGAGGTAACCGCTTGCCATATGTCAATAGGTGATGTTGAGGCTGTGTCTCCTGAGGATACTGCCGAGCTCTTCAACTCGAACTTTGCGGCTGTCTACGATCAGCCAGTTGACCGGGTTCCATCTCTACACCATCAGGATGCTGTTATGCATAGTTTGCTGTGGGTGTGTGAGGAGGATGTTTTGAGGGAGCTTTGTGCTCTTGATCCTAATAAGGAAGGGTATGGGCCCTGACCACATCCCTCCAATCATTTTTGTGCAACTGCCCTGGCCTTTCCTCTATGTTAACAGGTCTCTTCAACGCGTCTCTTTCAAGTGGAAATTTCCCATGAGAGTGGAAGTGCTCCTATGTCACTCCAATACACAAATTCGGATCCAAGGTCTCTATTGATCATTACTGTCTAGTGTGTATCACTTCTACCATCCCTAAATTATTGGAAAAGTTAATCCTCGCCCAACTTTTTCCTCCATGTCAGCCAGTGATTATGACAGAACAGCATGGGTTTATGAAGGGTAGATTGACGACCACGAACCTCCTTGTATTTTAATGCTATATAATGAACACATTTCAGAGCGGTTACCAGGTGGACTCAATATCCACTGACGTTACAAAGGCATTTGATAAGCTATAACATGAACGTTTATGGCGGTATTGAATTCCATGGATTTTTATGGGCCTCTTCTTGCATGGTTTGGGAGTTACCTGGATGGATGAACCATGGTGGTGAAGGTGGACGGCACTTTTTCTTGCCCCTTTGAGACTACTTCGGATGTACCTCAGGGCTCACATTTGGGGTCATTTCTATTTCTTCTCCTCATTAACTCTGTCATGGCTATTTTCTCTGGGATCTCATTTCTCCTTTTAGCTGAACACCTAAAGGTTTTTGCTTGAGGACTGCTGTCTTCTTCAAGACAACATGAATCACCTGGTTGAGTGATGTTGGAGAAACTCACTCACTCTCTCACCTATACTTTATTGACAGTCACCTGCTGAGTCGACTGTCACTCGCTAAGGATCTGGGTGTTCTATCCCATACCCAACTCTCGTTTCCCGCACATACTGATTCTGTAATATGTCGAGCGATGTGCAGGTTACCTTAAGAGAAATACTGCCGAGTTTGATAGTATCCCAGCTTTGGTCACTCTCTACTCAGCGATTGTCCGACCTTTACTGGACTACAGATCCATTATATGGTCACCATACTACCAAATTTACAAAGACCGGCTCGAGAGAGTCTAGAGAAGATTTTTGAGGTATGTTGGCTGGAAGATGCAAATCCCTCAAAATGAATTCAACACACTTGGTCTTGACAGTCTTGATGTGCATCACCCTCTAACTGATGACATGTTTCTATACAATATTCTGAATAGTTGGATACTGTCTGAGCTCAATAGCATAATCGGATTACACATCCCACCTTTCCACTCGCGTAGAGGTCAGCGCTCTCCATTACATAAATCCAGCTCTAGACTTCTTCCATAGAAAGCCATTACGATTCATTCGCACTGAAATTCTATGCTCTCTGCAGCCTCACAAATCAGTTCAAAAAATTCAATTCAAGAATTTAATCTGAATTCCATATTCAAGAGACATTCATTTTCAAAATTTGTGTTATTTTATTTTTGCTCAATATAACAACTCTGAATGTCAACAACTACATGGTGGTAAATAAATACCAGGAGAATAGCAATGATGAGTGCCAGTTCTCAATAGAAGAACTGATTGCTCAACTAGAAGGAGGCAACAAATCAGAACAAAGGACAGAGAAAGTTACAGAAAAAATGTGGAGATGGCTTTGACCTTTTCATAAGAATAAGAATACTGAAGTTGGGGCAACACTGATTTCCCTCCATTCTCCCTCTTGATTCAAGTTCAAGTCTGCCAAACTTTTCCAGTGTGTCCCCGGATTTTCTTGATCCTTTTGATCGAGAAAACCTATATTATCCTGAAATCTACCCTTTCGTAGTTGTAACCCGCATTCCTCCCATCAAAATATTCTCAACAGTTTGATTAGAAGTCCGGTGCTTCTTTTTCCTTCCTTTTCTCACGAAACCCACTCAAGAATCTGTGAATCAAGACCTGCTGCCACTACCAGGACGCACCATCTTAGGGTACCCCAGGTATTCATTTCTCCAGGAACACAGATAGTGAACCAGCGATTTACGAAATTTCTCAAGTTTCAACACTTTTAGTTTAATATTTACACCCACCTACCTTTGTCATGTGATCCGATCAAAATCATATGGGGGGGGATTGAATGACAAAGAGAAGAAGAAGTGGAAATCTGTGAAAGAAGAGAGGCTTGGCAACTGCCAAACTAGTCCATCCAAAATACAAGTCTGGTGTCATGAGACTATGTTAAGACCTACACAATAAATGCAACTGTAAAATAGCAGGCCACGAGTGCAGAAATCTGTGCATTAACTTTGCAGAAAATCTACGCTAAAAACTAGAAAAAGGGCTAATATTTGGGAAGAAAGCCAATCTAAATTATGTTTCTTACAAAACCTCATATTTGAATATTAGCGACAACAAAAACCATTTAAAGGATCAAGAAGAAATGCAGACATTAAACAATGAAATAAATAAAATAAAAGCGTTATTTTAGAGAGAAAGTTTGCGTAAAAGTGGACGCGTAGAAATATTTATGTCTAATTACAGCTCACGAGGGTCAAACTACAAAGAAAGACGAGAAGGAAAACCACAACCGCTCGATCCAAAAGTTTCATGCAAAATTCTGTAAAGTTAGAACTTAATATTCAGCATCATGAAAACCCATTCAAAACACAAGTCTATTATAAAGTATGTACTATCAACAGTACCTATCAGAGCCAAAGCGATTTCCATAAAAACGGTGAAGTTCACTGGATTCGGGAAAATGGCCAGGAAAACAGTTAGGCACACAAAAATGTAGGAAATGTCTACTTTAGTAGTTTTGGTGGAAAAATGCTTCGTTTCTGAGATTAGACCAAACATTAAACAAGTGTAAAATTTGGCCAAAAGTTTTGCTAGGAAACTCCAAATTCGTGTTCAGCGACCCAAAAACATGAAGGGTGATAATATCAAACCTATGGTAAAACTTTCCTCCGACAATCCTATAATGCCTGGGCTTCTTCATGTAGAAACAAGATGAAGGAAGGAGTCTATACTCGTATACCTAGGTAAGTTCCTATCCCTAGCTGGTTATATCTATCGCTACTCAGTTTTTAAAATGTCAAAATTTACTTACAACAGAAGAAACAATGTTATCTGATGGCTGGGGGGATGGTGTTGAAGGGTGAGATGATGGTGGTGATGTGTGCACAGGTTCTGATGAGTTTTCCCCAAATTCCAATGCACCGAATTGCACATCTAGAAGGCCAATAGCACTATCAGCATCTGGTGGCATTTCCACAGCAGTCGATGGTATCTTTAAAAATTGAAAACATAGAAAATCAATATTGGAAAAAATAATAAACATCACTGATATTCATGTACTGTTGATAATGTTGATTCAAGTGGATGCAAGCCAACAATTGGTGCAGTTTCTTCAAGTTTGAAGATCTTACAGCTCAACATATCTGTGATTCACAGTGTTTGTTGTTCATCTTCTAGGAAAGAAACGTTTAAAACCTCTCTACCCATGTCATTTTTTGAACTTGATCCAAAACAGCAATAACCCAGACCACGTTTCGTGAGAATTGAGCCAATTAATGAATACCTTGGTGGGTGTATAGGGAGAGAATTACTACAGTGACACTAGTAAAGAAACTTACCAAGTTGGAGCCCCATTCATGCCAAGAACACTCAGTCAAGGTAAGTTTTGATATTACGTGACTACCATATTTCAAATCAGATATCTCTTAAAGCATCAATACATATCTTTAGGTAATACAAAGAATGCTAAGTTGCTATTCCTTCTAACAGTATAAACCTAATCCGCCACAATTTCAGGAATTGAGAATGATGTGGTTATCCCATCTGCAGAACAGCTAAATTAGCTAGAATAAATATTCTTAGGCACATAATTCAAGCAGTTACTGTCTAGTTTTTTTTTCTTTTTTTTCCAACTATTTCAAGTATTCTTATTGAAAAATCGGAAATCAAGCATCCTGAGTCTCAAACCCACCACCATTTATTCAACTATTCAAAATGATTTTTATAAATTAGGGATTAAAATAATGCAAACTATTTGGATAATTAAGGTAGTGAGTTAAATAGGTGATAATTTTGGTTTTCATAAAGGTTTTGATCAACCTACCTTAATATAAAGATTTTGCTGTCTCAAACAGCATAAATTATTAAAATGAACAAATATAACAACGTTTTCCACAGTTTTTCCTCAAGTTGGTATCTTTGATATGTTGTTATTGCAGGGATGTTTGATATTCCATTCAAACTGACTTCAGTAACTGTACATGGAATGGATGAGCCAATTTACCCTAGATAAGCTCCAAGATTTGTAATTGTGTGGCAGGGCTGTGGGGTCACGACAAAAACGTCTGCTGTAGGCAGTAAAGCTTCCTCACATTGTAAAATGGACGGTTAAAATACCCAACTATGACCAAATCGACGTTATCAGAACTTCTTGATTGCACATGTGCATTGACTACTATTGATCTGACAGCAATGAAATCTTAAAATCAGTCGATTAATCTTGGAGTTATAAAATCTCAAAATCAGTCGATTAATCTTGGAGTTTCACATTGTCAACAAAATTTAGTTTAGTACATGCGCAACTGTTATAAACCAATCGTGATAAAATTCATAATTCACTTTCCTGAAAGCTATACCCAACTACCTTCCGAATTTGAATGAATACGGGCAAATAGATCGTAAGTGTAATATCCATGTTAATATCAATTCTTGAGATACATACTTACTAAAGTCATGAATTAATATTGATAGATAATCGATTACCTAAATATGGCAACCCTGTCGTGTTCCTTGGTGTATATGCATTGACAAGACAAGAATAAATCCTTTGTATGATCCAATCTCGTTTATAACAAGTGAGCCCACAAAAACCACAATGGCGACGAGGATGGCGAATTCCTGACAAGAAAAGAGTCACACCCATATCCATGAACCTCATGGTTATCACTTTGGATTCAAATTCGAAGTTTTGTGTACCGATAAGCCATTTTCAGTTTTTCTGAAATGCTTACGGACATTAACCTTTTTGCTGCTACACCTAGCTGAGCCAGCTCTCGCCCGCTATATATACTACATACTTCTACGCTCATTCACGTTTTCTGTGCTAAATACTTTTTTACAAGCAACGTGCAATTCGGTCAATCTGGATGATTGATCATTAATGTTGCTGGTCAGAACCCCACTTCTATTGTCCATGAAATTGTGATAAACAATATTTGGTTCGGAACCCGTGTATAGTCCCTAACCTGTTCAGCTTTTGGTTCCTGTTCATCATCAGAATCGCTGCTGGAATCATTGGGACGTCGGCAAACAGGTAACTCAACAGGGAACATCGAAGGGGAACCATTCACGGTTGAACCATTAGAAAACAAATCATCACCATTCATCTTCGTCATCACTATTTTCGAGAATATTCAATAGTTCCTGTTCAGTGTAAATGCAGCACAACATCGTGAGTTCACTTTTTTTGTGAATGCCAGGGAAATCAAAACAAACCGAACTGTTATCAAGCAGATAAGATCGCAACAATCGTCCGTAAACATCGTTGGATACAAGCAGTGCTGCTCCCTGTAGGGGTACTGGTGAAATAAAGACTTATAAATGCAACTGGTAGGTCAAGGGAGCGAGCACGAATATATTCATGAGAAGCACGCCAAAGCAGTCTCGAGCAACCCCAGTATTCTCAGGGCATGTAAGTCATTTCCGCCCCGAATATATTCGGGTGTAGCATCGAAAAGGTTAATATCCTCTAATACGAATTACCAATCAATATGATTTCATACGTGGGTCAGCTACACATGTTCCAGGAATGACTGGAAGGTGGGGAAGCAACGAATGAAAACTTTCTGTAGGTACAGTTAACACAATAGAAGACAAAACCCAAAACGTGAATTGTTTCTGTGATCCAAAATTTAAATATTCTAGTGGAACCCGAATCAAAGAACCTTGCTGACCATTCAAGTCCATCAGAATCTGTTTTATCGTTGCGACATCACTTTTATAATAGTGTTCGTCAGAAAGGCAAAACACTCCATGGATGGCTGGTACGTTTGTGATCGCTTGTGGGACCATGCAAATTCAGCACCACTTTTGAAAACATGAACCTCGATCGTTATGTTCTTGGACTCCCAAGAGACCTGTTAAATATAGATTGTTCGTAAAGGTCCATTCAAAGCTGGACATTGAAAAGGCTATGAATATCACAACCGCAAAATAATCCGCCTCCTAGACTAGACGTCATCATCTGCGCTTGATGGAATGAAGCAGGAGCCCGTTTTCTGAACCACTACCCTAAGGAAGGACCATCCACAGCAACTCCAGCAGTCATCCCCTGGACCGGCAGCAGACAGTGGCAGCTCAGGCGAGCTATAAAAGTGAGCAGGCTCAGAGCAGCATCTGTGGCAGGCAGAACCCAACTCCCTGTTGGCACAGCGATGTGACTTGCAACTCATGCAAGGGGAATAATTTAGCTAAGGTAGGTATGTCCCATGAAAAACCATAATAAAAGTGGGGGTAAAAATGATTATTAATAAAAAAAAAAAAAAAAAAAAAAAAAAGAATCCCCTATAATCTATACTATTTTATAAGAATGAAACTCAGTTTGTTTGTTTGTCTGTTGGTCCATGCTATGCACGGCTAAACGGCTGAGTGGGGGGAGTCTATGAGTGGGGGTATCTTCTTCAATTTTTCTGAAAGGGAGAATAAGCGATTTTAAAACTTTCTACTCCCACCCGAACCATAGGCTGGAGGGTGGGAAGGGGGTCGGAGCCATATCCTCTACATTCTATCCTCTGCCACATTAAAATCTGATCGAGAGCACTTCACGAGGAAGTTACATTCCACGACCCGTAGAACTTGATGGTGCCCTCAAAATTGCCAAAAGATGCTGTCTTCCCAGAAAAATCAGTGAAAATATGCGGGAAATGATGAAAAAGATTCATTCCCCCCGCTACCTTTTTTTCCGCATAGACCCAGTAAATGGGGTTTTCCTACAAACTCAGGATGGACTGTTTACGTCCCACCGCATCTATACATCCCACAGAGAGTGAACGAAGCAAATAACATCCCCTACAACCATACGAGAATCTAGAAAAACTAGATTAGTAATATTTATAAGAATGAAACTCTGTCTGTCTGTCCATGCTATACATGGCCAAACGGCTGAGTGGGGGGGGGGGAGGGGGGGGATCTTCCCGGATTTCTCCGAAAGGGGGCATAAGCAATTTAAAAATGTTCTAATCCCGAACCATGGGTCGGAGGTCGGAGCCCCTTTTAATGCGCATTTTTTTTGCTCAGCGCTATATCTTCATCCGCTGCCACATTAAAAATTGATCAAGAGCACTTCATATGTCAACGACAAACTTACGTTTTCGGACCCGTAGAATTGCCGGAAGATGCTGTCTTCCCGGAGAAATCAGCAAAATTTTTGGGAAATCACGAAAAAAATTCGTTCCCCACTATGTTCTTCTCCGCCATAGACCCAGCAAATGTCCACGGTTTTGGCTCGGATTAGTCTTAAAATGTTCGTTGAAGTACCGATTTGGTCCCATCCGAGTTTTGAAACATGAAATTGTGTTTTCCGATCGTAGTGAACAAAAATATATACGAAAACGTTGGTTTTTGAGCTACCAGTCTTCTTTATTACGCTGAAACGTAGTTACTTTAATCATTGCCTTCGAACTTCTTGATACCGGGGGGGGGGGGGGGGGGCTAACGTTTGAAAGACACTTCCCTACCAAAAAATAGACGGGGAAAAGGATAGCCCTTCTTTGCAGATAAAATAATGGCCTATCTTTATTAAACCTAATAAAACTTTTAGTGGTTCCACATAGTTGTATAATATTTAATTTGTTTGAAAGTGATTTCCAACAGAAAAGAATGCCTGCCAAGATGGATGAGCAGTATAACTTCCACACATATTGTAACATATACGTATAGAATTAGTTGAAGACTTGAAATGTTCTTAAAACTCAACTTTTTGTGGTTCCACATACTCTTTATTTGGTACCCCTTCTACAGAGATGAATGGGCCATCTTTATTGAACCTAACAATGTTTTTGTGGTCTTAGAAGACTTAGAAAGATAATATACAGAATTTTAAATGAAAATATTTCGTCAGTATCACCAGATATCAATTTCGAAATTGACAGCGGTTCTCAATCTTCAATCTTACCGATGTCTACATTTCGAAAAAACTACGGTTCATATGATATAATGCAATTTAATAAGACTTTTGTGACTAAGACTAACCTGGTGTAACCTATGTAACCGAAGCTGAAATTTGGGAGAGAGGCTCAAGGGAGAATGCTGAAGACGCCTGGGTGATCACTGATCAGCTGAGTGAATTCCAAAGCCATGGAATGTGTTTTAGCCATGGACTAACTAGCCAAAAAAGCTAACGAAATTTCGTAACAAAATCAGGTACGAAATCTGGGACGACAACATGGATACCGATGATACGGAACTAAGGATCGTGTAACCTGGTGTAACCTATGCGATATTTTGTTATGACGTGGTTTATGATTTATAAGAATTTTACGTTATTATCTCACTATTGGAAGTTAACCAATCTTCAACCTAAGATTGAAGACGGGTTTATGTGAAACGCATGAGCTAAAACACATTCTGTAAATAATTTCGTACGAAGTATGTAAATAGAGGTAACCGGGGGTCCAGGGGGCTTGCCCCCAATCATATTTTGACACTAAGGCAAAAGGTTTAGGCATATTTAAATCAGATGTTATTTTTAATGGAAAATGTCTTGGTAAGTTGACATTATTTTTAGTAGAGACCAAAGGACCACCGCTCCTAGGGAGAATATGGTTTGAGATGTTTGGATTCATAATTGTGGACCCAAAGGAGGAGTAGCGTTTTGGATAGAAAGTGTTTCTACAGTAAGGAAGATTTGTTGCCGTTATTGAAAGCAAAATTCTCTCAGGCTTCCTCTTCTAAACTGGGATGTTTTAACAAAGGTAAAGCGGTGTCAGAGCTTCTGGAGGGTGCAAAGCCAAAGTTTAATTGAGCTGGATAAATTCCTTTTTCCTTAACACCCGCAGTTGAAAACGAGCAAGATAATTGGTAAATGATGATATATTGGAGCCATAGATTATTCCCGTTGTGGAACACCTATAGTACCAGCCCTAAAACACAGTGATGTTTTTAGGATATGTGGGGACTATAAAACCACAATCAACCCATTTTTAATAATCAACCAACACCCACTATCAACAATATAGGATTTATTCCAAAAAGTGCATGAAAGCCAAATTTTCACAAAACTTGATCTTTCCCAAGCATACCAACAGATGATGCTCAATGAAAAATCCAAAGAAATTACAACCATTCAAACACACAAAGGGTTGTTTGCATACAAAAGTGGGCCATATGGTGTCTTCTGTGCTCTTGCCAAGTTTCAAAACTCAAGCGAGGCTTTGTTAGATGAATTAGAAGGGGGAGCTTCTAAATGACATTTTGATAAAGGGGGGGGGGGGGGCTGCGGTGATATAGTAGAAATGATGAATCGTTTAGCAAATGAATTAACTAGATTGAAGGATAAGTGGACATATTCATTCCAAAAACAAGTGTGAAATTGGGAAGGATTCCTGAATCTAGGTTTGCTCGTAAGATGGTAGATATATAGATTAGATAGATAGAAGTAATATTTATTGCTTCAAATATGACACATTAACAACATTTCTGAAAACATATAGAGCATAGGCAATTAGTCAACTGCCTGGAGTTAGGAGAGCACTCATCAAATGTTGTAAATTATTTGGCTTTTCAAAATTCATTTCACCTGAATATATACATTATTTTCAATTAACAATTATAGTACGGTCTTTGTAGAAGACTGTTTCCTTATGCAGCTAACGCCTTACACACAGCGGGTTTATTATTTTCATTTTTGCGTTATGTTACATAATTTTGCCAAGGGGCATTAATTTAAAATTAAAATAAATGTAAATTTATCAACACGAATCTTAAACATCGAACCCATGTTTTGTGATAATATAAATAACTCGAGTTACCTTCAGGAAAGATTGAGAACAATTATAGTAGGTCGAGGAGAAAACTGTTAACTTATGCAGCTATTGCGTTAGACACAGCGTGCGGTGCATTACAAAAAATATTTTTTTAAACCCACAAACACGCGAATTTTTAAAGAAAATGAAGTTTTTCACTCTCCAATCGTTCGCTCACATATTTTATTTTCATTTAATTTTCTTTTTGTTTGTGTCATATTTCGAATTTCTCATGCGTCCCGTTTGATTCCTGATAGTTTTCAGCATCAGTTCACATGGATCCAGGACAGAAAAGTTCCAAATGTCGGGTGAGGTTGGAGACGCCTCATGGTGAGGGTTCTGTGTACTCCAAGAAATCAGTTAGCACCGCATTTTCTACTAATCCGTCTCCTGGGAGTGATGATTATTTCGATGCGCCCTCCAAGAGGAAATTCAAGTGATAAGGCACACAAGCGGCCGTCTCCGACAATTTCAGGGCACCTAACCCTAACATCGTTGAATCCTGCAATGGCCCGGTCAAAACGCAGAAAAAACGATCGAGGTGGTCTCCCTCCAGGTGACATCGTCACAGGGAAGACAAGAGACCAAAACGAGGATTGTGGAGAGCCCACTACAAATCCTTATCCTCTTGTTCATTATTGTCTTCAACCTCGATGTTGGGGTCCTCTTACCCCCTGTTTTTGGCTGTCTCCTCTGAGGAATTCTCTGGCTTTGAGGCCAGCCCCAGCAACCTGAAGAACCGCCAAACATTCTGGCCCTTCCAGCTCCCCTGGGGGACATTGTGGGTGTCGGAGACCAGCCAGCCCTGGTGCCAATTGCAATACATTCTACGATCATAGACACGGGCTAAACTGTGAAGTCTTTGCGGACTTTGCAAAGGAAGTATGGGCCTGAGTTTCATCCTTTGGCATTGCTCCCCGAGGCTTGACACCAGCCTCAAAGAGTACTTCCCTCGTACTCATCCTCATGAAGGGCCCAGCTCACGTCAGTACACTTCTTGTTGGCACTGGCTGAGGCTATAAATGAAGGGTGATCTTCCTCCATCCCCGAGCCAGAACAAAGAGCGCTATCAGAAGAACTCTGGGATGCATCTAACCTTATCACGGCAAACATATACAAGGTGTCCCAATCTCAAGAGAATCGGCTAGCACAATTTCTTCTACTTGAATACCAGTATGAGGCCACCAATTCCCAACCACCTGGGCAGCAATTCTCATTTCATGAGGAAGCGCCCAAATGGATCCAGTCCTCTTTGGACGGCGACAAAATTAAAAAAATCCCCGATTAGGGTCCACTCTGCCTCCTTCCCCCTCCCCCACAGTTGAGCAAGGAAACTCTCGTCGTCCGGTAGGTCCATCCTCCAGGGACGCCATCTACAGGGATCAGCAGAGGCAGACTAGAGGTCATCCCCCTGTGGGGAGGCAGTTCACAGATAATAACTTCCAGTGAGTTCTATTATCAATATTACCACTCAATCCTCCTTGTCATCTTTTGCAGGGAGACTTGCATTATTTATTCATGAATGGAAAAATATCAAGTCAATATCTACCTTATTATCTAGGGCATCAGAATATAGGCCCACAAATCGGGAGGAGACCATCTGGTTATTAATTTACGACGATTAGGTACCGTTCCATATTTACACTCGTCTCGCATGGAGACTTTGGGGCTAGCCTTGACCTAAAAGATGCTTGTTTCATGTTGATCCGGAGTATAGAAAATACTTAGCTTCTCATGAGAAAATCAGATTTATGTATTCACATCCCTCCCATGGGACTTCGCTACCCTTTGTTTTTCATTAACTACTAAGCCCCATAATGGCCAGACTTAAGATTTAAAAAAATAACGGGGATTAGCTATTCGGATGACAGTTTTTTTTAATCATCTTCAATTGATGTTTGCTTACGATTCCTGAGGATCATGGCTTCATTATTTTCAAGTCTAGGATTTATAGTACATGAAACCAAAAGGCAGCAATCTCCGTCAACTACGTTTCCATTCCTGGGTTTTGAGTTCAATTCACTCCAGAAGACCGTAGGACTCCCTGCAGAGAAACAATTGTAGGTTAAAACATTTACAGGAATACCCTGGGGACCAGCAAATACCAATAGAATGTTTGGTATCCAGCTCACCAGCATTACCATACAGCCCATTAAATTTACATTCCTTAGAAAAAGTATAAGTAGACGCTCTCCAGCTGTTCGAGGGCAAGTTTCACGCCTGGTGTTCCTTATCTAGCCAGGCTAAGTCCGAATTACATTGGTGGAACTTGGCTGTGGATAGGGTCTCCCATTTGGGGTGACCACTATGACTACACCATCCGGATTGATAGCTCGTCATTGGGATGGGGGGGGGGGGGGTTGCCCTCATCGAGTTAAAGGGTGGTGGGGGGCTCAAACGTAGGGGCCTCCATATTAATATTAAGGATTTAGAGGCAGTTTGGTAAGTTCTGTCACATTTTGCAGGCAACTGGTACTACAAAAGCATCCTATTGAGAATACATAATGTGACGTCTATCTCCCTTATCAACAAAATGGTTTCAGTTTCCATCAGACACATGTTGTTGATGATGATCAACTGATTGCATTCACCAGCAGAACACTTTCGAAAGCTGAGAACTCCTACTCTGCAATCCATAAAGAGGCACTAGCCATAATACATGAAGTAACAAATTTGATATATATATATATATATATTGGAAGTGGACACTCACTCGGACAGATCATAAGCCATTTTTGGCCCAAAACGTTGTATCAGTTAAAACGTTTACTCCACAATCTATAATAATTTCATTATTTCTAACATAAATAATAAATGATTCATTCGAAGATTGTCATCTGAAGTTATAATTTCTTCTAGAATAATATCTAAAATAATTCTAAAGTGCTAAAAGTCTACAAGAAGTTGAAGGCCCAGCACGCTTCCACGCTGCCAGAGCTTGATTAATCTACCATGCATGACGCCCCTCAGCCTGTACTATATCTAACTCTCAATTCTTTTTGAGTTGCGCTCCCGATATACGATTGCTGTGTTCATGCCAATAGACCAATTTAATACAAATCTTGAAATAACCTAGTAAATACCCGAAAATGTCATTAATTTTATATCATTGGTTCATGATTTATAGCCTGAGAAGCACAAGTGTGATCAAAATCATCCTCACTTTCGTCTACACCACAAAAACGAGGTTACCATTCCCCTGAGTTCGTCAAAAGAGAAAATCCTCCTCCTCTTATCCATGATCATTTGAATCTGAGAACAAGACTTCTTAGAAAGGGCAGCAGCAATAGAAAAACACAGTGAACTTACGATTGATGTCCACTGGAAATGAAGGTAAACAATCGAAGACCCCCAAACATGGAAATAAAACACAACATTAAAGAGTTTATTCATTTCACTAAAATACCAGTAGACTGCAGGAGATGCAATAACTGAAGCGTTGTTGTAATTACAGTTGAGCAATGAGTACACCTAACGTAGGCTTGGACGCCGACGAGCATACCCATTACAAGAAACCTACTGTTGATGGTGAAATGTACTCTGCAGAAGACCCCCCCCCCCCCCCCCACCCATGAAAAAATAAAATAAAATCGGTAGTGTATTTGAACCAGGGTATAGACACCAAAAAAAGTAAATACCTTGGAAGGTGGAGGTACTCGTGGTTTGGTTTTCACAGGGTTAATCCTTTGGATCCTCACATCATCCGCAGGCTGGGAGTAGCTAATCAGTCCAAGGCTACGCCCCCTTCCAACACTAGGGTAGATGTAGTCATTTTTGGAAATGCAAAGAGATGTCACTGAGAATAAAAAAAGATAAATAAATAAAGAAACACATTCATGTTACAAAATAATGCTGTCAGGCAGGGGCGTGTAGAGGAAGGGTCAGGAAGGTCCATGTCAATTAGCTATTTTTCAAATAAATATACAGAAAAATCATCTGCATTTAACTGTGGAAAATGGTATGAATGGTTGTTCCATAATTCAATCATCCAAAATCCTCATTTGGCTTAAAATTACGAAAATGAATCATTTAACCATCTTTTTGCATTTTTGATCTAGAAGGAAGCGTAAAAAAAAATAAACTTTTTAGGAGGACTTTGTAGAGGACATTATGCTTCAAATGAAACCTGAAACTGAAAATGAAAACCAGAAACATCCAAATTGGCGGAGAGGTTTAACCATAATCAATCAAAAATTTGGACTTGTGATGTACAACTGACTTTTCTTTCCATCAATAAAAATAAGAACTTTCTTGGCCATTCATAATATAAATGAATTTGTAAAAAGAAACGTAAAACGAAACATAAAACGTAAATAATTGTGCTCTCAAATCTTATATCTTTAAAATTAACATATGTATTGATATAACATTGATGAAAGGGAAGGGGGGGGAATGATAAAATTAATCAAAATAGGTGTGGTTGGAGGTATGGTACCAGAAGAAAAAACGTTACTGCCCAATAGCTCCGATACAATTTGTGTGGAGGGAAAGGGGATTCCAGAGTCTTGCTCTAGCAACCCTGAAAGATCTCCCAAATGAAATGGTTTGTTGGTGAACCACATCAAGGACATAGATAATTTTTGGAGCTCAAATTATCTGTACTCATCCATACATATTTTTTTACTCATTTCAGCTAAGTTGACAATTTTAGGAGTGTATCTACTGGACCGAAGTCACACATTAACCTTTTCGCACCCACATTCTCGGGAGCCTACAGTACCACCCAGCACGACCGTCCGCGAGCCAGTTGTTCCCACAACACCGCATTAATTTATGCATTCCTTCACTTCTTACAAATGTTCTTCCGGGGTTATTTCCTTGAATTTTATCATTTTTTACCACGGTACATTTTCTTATGAATTTCTTGAAACTACTGAAATTATTTAGGAGCAATATTTATTCATTCATTTGTTTATTTACAAGCCATTCTAACATAATGAAAGTAATCATGAAATATAACAACTCTCTCCTGTTTTCCAACAATTCATTTGATTCAAGTTATTGTTTTTCATTCTGGATTTGTTTAGAAAAATGCAAGCAAACTTTTTCATTGTAGGATAAAGGTTATATGATATTGGGTTATATAAGATTATATATATATATATATATATATATATATATATATATATATATATACTAGCCGCTCCGGCTCGCTTTGCTCGCCTCCACGTCCAGCCGGGGGGCAAGCCCCCCGGACCCCCCCTTAAGTTGCTCGCTTCGGTCGCAAAGTGGGGTATGTGGGGAATGTTGCTCGCTTCGCTCGCAAAGTGTGGCATGTACGAAATGTTGCTCGCTTTGCTCGCAAGGTGTGGCTGTGTAGATGCGTTGTATTACAATTTAAACATGTAGGGGATGTTGCTCGCTTCGCTCGCAAACGGTAGGTCCCTAAGGGTAGGTTTAAAGTCTGAAGGGGATGCTGCTCGCTTCGCTCGCCTGAGGACCCAACTTGGCAAACGTTTTTTTCTGTTGGAAATTCTTACAAACAAATTAAATCTTATAAAACTACTTTTTTTATTTTATAAAAAAAAAAAAAAAAAAAAAAAAAAAAAAAAAAAAAAAAAAAAAATTAGGGGTGGACTACCCCTAACATTTAGGGGGATGAAAAATAGATGTTGGCCGATTCTCATAGATACCGGATAAGCACAAAAAATTTCATCAAAATCGGTCAAGCCGTTTCGGAGGAGTATGGCAACGAAAACTGTGACACGAGAATTTTATATATTAGATATATAATTGCTTGACGCAACACAAGGTATTACTTATTGCATCAAAGAAAAACTATCTACAAAGAAAAACTGAGAAGGGCTAAAAACACTATTTACTGGCTGAGCATTTGAAAGAAAATATCACAACAGAGGGAAGAATTAGGAGGTGAAAAATGCAACTATTTAAATCTATAAAATACTGGAGTGCAATATTATGAGGTTTTAAGAGAAATAACACACTGAATGGGGGTAGTTGCTCATTGAATGAGTGACCGTCCCAAAACGGCTATTATGGAAAGGACAAGCTGCTCGATACATAAAGTTGGCGGGCAGGAAAGGGTTATTAAAAACCAATATCACTCAATACTCTGAGCCAATTTGACGCTGTTTTTACATGAAATTCATGTTTACTTAGCACAAGTTCATCCACGATCAGACACTAAAATCATCCACTTATTAATCAGTTTTTAAATACCTAATGATTACAAAAATAAGAAAAGTTCCAGCCATGCAGCATGATTGAATGAGAGAGTTTTCATAAATTATCGAATTATAATTATGCTAAATTGCTTTGAAATTTGAGAACAAATTGAGATATGGATTAATTACCAATTTCATAGGGGACAACACCTGTTATACAATTGAAGATTTTAAGCATTTTTTCAATTTTTATAGATTTTTTTAAGAACATAATACGCACTTTCTTGGAGTTAGATTCAACAAAAGATGTTATTGGTCGCCACATCTTCTAGCTTGGAAATCACTTGCCAAAGTTAATTTCTGTCATACTTATTTATTTTAGCCTGCCAGGTCTGCTCCACACTAACACTGAAAACCTGGACATTCAGGATTATGGGAGACCGGTCGGGCTCGATTGCAATGTAATGGCCCAAAAATATTTGATACCTCGACAGGAGTTCGAACTCGCGTCGTTACAACTACGGGAAATTTCCCGAAATTGCAACACTCCAACGATAAGAGCTATGAGGCCAGGGTGATCAAACCTCTTCGACTGTGAGAGTTATTTTTCTGGAGCGTAACATTTCCCCGGAGTCAAATACCAGCCGTCTCGGCTGGTTTGGGGTCGGACGAATGACGAAGTGAAACTGCAGGCCGCTGGCCCAGCAGATGCTCGCTGGAACAAGTCAGCAGTCGAGCGAGGTCATTAACACGGTGTGTTTTGACTCAAGTGAGTGAGGAAGTAAAAGGTGCTAACGACAGGAAATGTGATATTTACAGTCTTTTTAGCTCGATAGGGATTTAATTAATTATTGTTTCGTATGATTTAGAGTCCTATCTCAACTGCGCCACTGTAACACTCTAAAAACATTTGATACCTGGACAGGAGTTCGAACTCGTGTCATTACAACTAGGGGAAAATTTCCCCCAAGTTGCAACACTCTAACGATCGGCTATGAGGGCAGGGTGATCAAACCTCTTCGACTGTGAGAGTTATTTTCCTGGAGTGTAACAGCAAAGATATGCAGCTTCTTGCCTCAGCCACTCGACATGCCCCGGTCTCTCCCTTTTGACATCCCAACTGCTGGACGACAAAGCACCTGCTATCTGCTTGGCCATCACATCGTGATGTAGAATGCGGCCACCGTGAGTACGAGGACACTGCTGCACCACAAGATACAGATTATCATTTTTAAATTTAACCCAACAGGCACAGCAGAAGGCATTGTCCGGCAATTACTCCTTGAACAAGTCACCACGGTGGCTGAAGTTGCCACCCGGACAGTGCGAAAATGGCAATAGTCGCGGGCCCAATTACCTTCTGAAGCCCATTCCACTCATTGGGAAGAAATGGGAGATAACCGACCTCCCCCTAACCTTTTTCCACAAGTTTTGAGATATCCAAATGAAACGTGGAGAGCCTTTTCGGGGAGCCTGATGATGATGATGTGTGTGTGTGCTATCCCATCTTTACGCCGCCAGCGCCTGCTTGCCCTAAGGGGCTCTAGCTGGGAGGTCGCCCGCACTGCTGCTGACCTTGATTTCGTCAGGCAGCAGTTGTTGTGGTGCGATCGAGCAACTCCAAATGCTCCAAAACCCAGCTCATCTGCTGAGTTTGCTGCTGCTCTGCATGATTCAGTGGATGGTAAAGAACTCCGACAGTGCTCTGAATCCCCCATATCCTCCCTGTGGGTTGAATGGGCTTCAGAGGGCATTGGGGCCCGCGACTACCGCCATTTTCATGCCGTCCGAGTGGCTACATTAGCCACTGAGATGAGGTGTTCTAGAGGTAGTCGTGGGACAGTAGACACCCTCTGCCGTGCCTGTCGGGGTAAAAATGAGAACTTGTATCATGTGGTGCAGCAGTGTCCACGGATTCATGGTGGCCGCATTCTGTGTCATGATGTGGTTGCCGAGCAGATAGCAGGTGCTTTGTTATCCAGCGGCTGGGATGTGGAGAGAGAGAGAGACTGCACCATATGCCGAGTGACTGGGGTAAGAAGCTAGATATCGTTGCCATAAAGCCCGATGGGTCTGCCATAATCCTGGGTGTCCAAGTTGTCAGTGGCAGCATGGACATGGAGCAGACCTGGAGGGCTAAAATAGGTAAATATGATAGGAACGACCTGCATCAAGTGATATCTGAGCTAAAAGGAGTGGCGCCTAATAACATCAAGGTCATGGCCGCGACCGTGTCATGGCGTGGGGTGTGGTGCAGGAAAAGTGCCACGGAGCTTCTCGAGTTGGGCATCTCGACAGGAGAGCTCAGTGGTATCACCACCAGCGTCCTTCGGGGCTCTTACCTTATTAATTGGTGGTCATTCTATAGGGGGACTTCTTTTCATCCCTCTCTCCTTCCTCCATCTTTCTCCACTTCCCTAATCCCTAGGGCCAGCGTCGGGTAAACCTGGGCGTCCTTCCCACTTTTCAATTTAGTTCTTTCGTTTCTTTTCCTTAATGGCGTGCCCCCTCCGTCTTTGAGGGGAGTTTTCTATTAAAAGTAGTTTTCTATTAATTCTAGGTTGATGGGGTAGGGTAACCATTGGTGTTTTTATCTATTCAAAACTCCTCCTTATCCCTACCCAAGTCAAGGTCATCCATCCCCGTGTTGCAACCCGGGCACCCACTGGGAGAACAGAGAGTGGAAAAATGACCCACTGGCTATTAGGGGGGAGGCTCTTGTCAATGGATCTCCGGACCCTATTTGTATTGTCCCCCCCCGCTATGAATATCCACCACTATGAACCTCATAACCCCCGCCAGCCAATTGGCACGCAGGGTTCCAGGGGACGCGCTCCAGGCAGGGACGACGTCCTTCCTCTCCTTCTTCTTCATCCTCGTCTTTCTATCCTTCTTCCTCATCCAATGCCCCTGGAGATGCCCACTGTGGGAGAGCGTTCAGTTCCAAGCATGGCCTTAGCACCAACGTCTGGCGGAAGCATCCTGTATAGGCCAACGCTGCAATTGATAAAGAGCAAGAGCGGCCCAGGTATGCTACTCAGGAATTGCGGCAGAGGCTGTGTGTAACGGGGTAAGGCATATTAATGAATTTTTTGAATGAAGGTTTTCCAATGCGCACACACTCTGCCATCCAATCTCTTCTCCTGAGGCCCAAACCAGGAAATAGCAGGGGGGCCCTCTCCTGCAACTCCCGCTGGCGTGAGACAGCAGCTCGCCGTTCAGCCATCTTCCCCCGGGACCTCGGGTCTTCTTGAAGATTTGAAGACCAAAGTGTTGAGGCTTGGGGAGCAGGTAGGCAGTATTGAAGGTTATGAGAGTGCCTACCTGCAGGAACTAGCGAGGGGGGCTGATGAGGGGCCCGTTGGCTTGGAAGATGAGGTAGCAGCTTATGTACAGCCCCACAGGTTGAGCGAGTGACAATGGCGGGGCAGCAGGGAGGAAATCCTCCTGCATTGGTGCCCCTTGGAGGTCGCAGAGCAGCTAAGCGAGCAAGGATGCGGTTGCCAAGCAGATAGCAGGTGCTTTGTCATTTGGCGGTTTTGGTGACAAAAGGGAGATTATATCACATGCCGAATGACCGGGGCAAGGAGCCCGATATTGTTGCTGTCAAGCCCAATGGGTCTGTCATAATCCTGGATGTCCAGGTTGTCAGTGGTAGTGTGGACATGGAGGAGACCTGGTGGGCTAAAATAAGTATGTCAGAAATGACCTGCGGCAAGCGATTTCCGAGCTAAAAGGAGTAGCCAACAATAACATGAAGTTCATACTTGACCTGTCACGGCGTGGGGTGTGGTGCGGGAAAAGCGCCACAGAGCTACTCAAAGTGGGCATCTCAGCAGGAGTGCTCCGTGGTATCCCCACCAGCGTCCTAAGGGGTTCTTACTTGAACTGGTGGTCATTTTATAGGGGCACTTCCTTTCATCCCATTCTTCCTCCTCGTCCTGCAACTTGCAACTTCCCTTATCCTAGTACATTAGATTGGTCACATTTCTAAAATTTGCTAACAAAAAAAAATAATAATGATAATAAAATAAAATAAATAAAATAAAATAAATAAATGAAATAAATATAACTAGAAACGGCTAAAAAGCCTAAAAATTAAAAATCGTTCAATTTAGATTTTTTAGCAGAATTTTAGTCATAAGAAGTTTATGAACAATGAAATAGACCGCTAACAAATTTATGCAGAAATTTATTCTGAAAAATGCATCTAAATTTCATTAATAGTTGCCAACATATAAATAATAAACTGAAAAACAGCTAATAAATCCAAAATCTTGTTTGAATCGTAGAATATTATTTAGAACGAGCTTTCAGTCATAAAACTAGTAGCTAACAATTTCTGTTTACTCAGAATGCTCAAAATTTCAAAACAATTTAACGTAATATAGTACAATAATTCACGAAAATTCGTTCATACGATCATACTGCATGACTGTAACTTTTCTATTTAAGGCTTCAAAAGCTGCAGCAGTATGAAAAACATTTCTTGCAACATTTCAAAGTGCTTAAAGAATATCTTCTCATTTTTCATAAGGTAGTTAAAAAATGGAGTAATTCTCTTAATTCCTTTCCTGCTGTATTAATCTCATGAACACATATCTTAGATATTCTTTTTTGTCCATACTTCCTGATTCTCATGGAGATTTCGGAGCTGCGTCATGCCAAGGTTCCTGCCTAGTTGGAGTGAAATTTAAGAAACCTATCTTACCAAGGAAACAGATGCAAACAGATTTCTGAAAGAACTTCGACTATGGGTGAACGGATCCACAAGGGGAATGCAAGCGTTTTCTGTAGTACTTCGACTATGGATGAACGGATCCACGAGAGAAGGCAAGCGTTTTAATAACTTACAAGATACAAGAAAAAATGTAATTACCTTGATTTATGGCGTTATTCGTCTCTCCAGAATGAGAGTGTGTAACACCTGTAAATCAATATTACTATAGGAATTTACAGAAAAAAGTATAAATAAATGAAACAAAAAAAATTCTGCAAGAACAATGACAGATAGATTTAAAACAGATTCAATCAACCTATCATGAACACAGGCAATATTCACAAATATAAATAGCATTGAAGGCTAAAAAACATGTTGTTAAGTAATGCATCACAGACCAATATATATATATATATATATATATATATATATATATATATATATATATATATATATATATATATACACAATTTTATTTGGGATTGTTGTTGATCGTGATGTTATAAGTATCAGAGGATGTTGAGGGTTTAGTATCAGAGGTGTTGAGTTCTTTGACCGACCCTCAACATCCTCTGATACTTATACACACACACACACACACACACACACACACACACACACACACACACACACACACACACATATATATATATATATATATATATATATATATATATATATATATGTATATATTGAAAATGAATTTATGTATCCACTCCCTTCTTTATATCTCAAAAAAGGTGAAGTTCAAAACTCCAGAAACCCAGAACAAACACCATTGATAAAGCTAGGAAAAAAGCCAATTGGTTGATATTTGCGGTCTAGGTATGAACTTGTTCTAATAACAATAAAAATAATAACTCGGATACTAAATTCAAAAATAGTTGGGAGAACACACAGGTTTGCCCAATGGTGGCCCCATGATCACGGAAGTTCAGGAAAGTGGAGGAATGATGAATGTATGAAAATGTCTCCTATTGAATGACCACTAGCTAATGTAACTGAGGAGGTAATATCAGGTGGTAATACTGAGGCCCCATTTGAGTAACTCCACAGCGCTTTTCTCACACCGAAATCTGTGATTCAACTTAACCTGCAATGGAGATAAGCAAGAAGAATGACTGAGAGCAACAGAATTTAGAGATGTCAGGAAAAGCGCCTAGACTGGAGAAAGAAAAGAAAGCAGAAGTCTGAAGTCAATTGGATAGCTTCGAGTTCACAGTGAAATAAGGGAGCATAAAGATCGCAAGCCCTTCAAGCCCTGAGCCGATGCCTTTAGGAACGCTACTCAGTCGAAAGTCTTGATGAAATGGAGAAACCTCTTCAGAGTACTACTGAATACGTGAGGTTAGTCTTGGGAGCACCTGCTTCAACACCTGTCAATGCTCTTTTGGCAGGCGCTAGAGAACCAAGTTAGTAGTACAACGTGACAAGATTGCAAATAGGTTCCTATTCTCTGAGGCAACTAGGGAGGGCATAGAAAAGATAAAGGAAGAGGATTCTTGAAAAGATATGGGAATTAGCAATTATCAATTGGACTAAAAAGGAATTGGAAGTTCGATAAAATGCAAAAACTGCGTGAACGTTTCCTAAACAACGACAAATATATTCAGTGGCTGGCTTTATCAACAAAACCTCGGAAGTATCTCCTCGATTACAAAGCATTATTCCAACAACTGCAAGAGACATTTCTTCTTAATTTAAGAACTCCTGCAATATCACCAAATGCCACAGTACTCTATCATCTCCACAATAGATGACCTAATGCAGTATACATATTTTTACTGATGGCTCAGTGGTTGACAATCGAGCAGGTAGTGCTTTTCATGACTTGTCAACAGGAGTTTTGCAGTGCTTCCATACTTGGGATAATTCTTCTAGTTATACGGCAGAATGCTATTGCCATAATCATGGCTCTCTAGTATGACCGAAATAGTAATTAAATAGTTTCACAAAAGTAGCCATCGTTTCTGATTCCATGAGCAAACTACAGAACCTCAAAACTATCAGTCCACTCTTGTACTTATCCTAAAGTGAAGCACACAACCTACGCTTATCAAACAAAATGACGTATTTAGTATGGGTCAAGGAAGGCATAGGCCCTAATGTGCATGTGACAGTCATGCCAAAAGGGGCTCACAACTGGATCATTGTAGCTCCACCACCTTTTGATTCCCAAATACTGATATGGGAGGACAATTAAAATAAACATGCGAGTAGAAAAAACTATTTGACACATATCCATTTGCCTTGGTTTGAATTTGTAAAGAAAAAAATTGAAATGTTTTTATAAAACAATCACGAGATTGCGTAATGGCCATGTGGTAACTAATTAATATCTCTTTAGCATTGGAAAGCTGCAAACTGCTACTTGCAACCACTGTGAGGAGTCAGTCCAATCAAGCAAATAATTTTGATGTTTACTGCTTATGGACGAAGGAGAACAGAGCTTTTCACCAAGTTAACCCCAAGAGTAACTTCCCACTTCAACCAATGTCACCACATAGCTTTGAATGACAAAAAATTTATAAACCTATTTCTTCAAAATATTAATCGGAGTGCTGTGAACTATTTTAATTGGATTATTGCCTTCGACATGTTCTAATTTGGTTAGCGAATTTACGTAGAAAATGAACCTGCTGCAATGGGCACAAAAATTTTGAAATAATAATTTTTGAAAATTACCATCTGTCAAATCCATTTTGAGACGAAACGAACCCAAGAGTTTAACTCTTTTTCATGTGTGTGTGTGTGTGTGTGTGTGTCAATCCAGACAATTACTCTCCTTAGTATTGAGATAAAAACTCTGTAAACTCTCCAAATGAATGGGCGAGTTCATTACAAAACACTTTTTGAGCACAATAAATTGGTAAAATCGCTAAAAATTAGCTCGGAAAATCACCAAAAACTTGACAAATGTTATTATGCTGACAAATTTACTTCAATTTCAATATTTGCTGGGGTAGGGTAACTGTTGGTGTTTTTATCTCTTTGGAGCTCCTTCACATCCCTACCCAAGTCATGGTCATATGTCTCCGTCATGCAACCCGGGCACCCTCTGGGTTAACAGAGGGTGGCAAAATGACCCGCTGGCAATAAGGGCTCATGCCAATGGGCCTCCTGTCCCTTACAAATGCTTCCCCCGTTATGGAGACAAATCAACACGAGCCTTATAACCCCCCACCTGCCCATTGGCGCGCGGGGTTCTAGGGGAGGTGCCCCAGGCAGGGGTGTCGGCCATCCTCTCCCTCCTCATCTTCATCATCATCCTATCCCTTTTCCTCTTCCACAGCCCCAATTAATGCCCACCAATGTTCCCATTGTGAAAGAGCCTTTAGCTCCAAGTGTGGCCTTGGGGCCCACGCCTGGTAGAAGCATCCTGTAGAGGCCAACGCAGATCAGAGGAGGCAGAGGCTGTGCGCAATGGTGTGCGTAGAATCAATGTTTATTTGCAGCAAAGTTTTCTGCCATCTAATCTCTTCGCCTGAGGCCCCACTACAAGCAGCTTGTCGAGGATGCAATCCTGGCAAATAGCAGTGGGGCCTCTCCCGCATCTCCGGCAGACGTGGGACAACAGCCTGCCATTCAGCAATCCTCCCCTGTGACCTCCGTCCAGTCTTCTTTCAGACCTGAAGACTGAAGTATTGAGGCTCAGGGAGCAGGTAGGCAACATTGTTGGTTATGAGAGTGCCTATCTGCAGGATCTGGCGAGGCGGGCTGTTGAGGGGCCTAATGGCTTGGAGGACGAGGTCGCGGCCTATCTGCAGAGGATCTTCCCGCAGGTTGAGGAAGCGAATGTGGCGAGGCACCAGGGAGGAGTTCCTCCAAATGTGGTGCCTCGTGGAGGTCGAAGAGCGGCTAAGCAAGCGACGAGGCCGGAATACCAGCGTGTCCAGATATTGTGGAGGAAGCATCCGGCTCGTGCAGCTGCGGAGGTACTGGAAGGAGCTGGGGATGAACAAGTTATGCCCCCTCTCCAGGAGTTTGTGAATTACTGGGAGCCACTTATGAGTGCTCCCAGCCACAACTCTGATGAGCCAGTGGTACCCCCAGCTTCCACCAGGGATTCCTTACGCAGCATCATGTGCACACCAGTGCTTCATGATGAGGCACATAAGAGCGGTGTCAAAAACTCCTCTTCTGCTGGACCCGATGGTAATTCCGCCCGACGCTGGAATAAAGCTCCAAAGAATGTTAGGCTGCTCATCCTCAACCTGTTGCTACTATCTGGAAGACCCCCAAAAGCGTTGACCCATGCCCGGACAATTTTCACCCAAAGAAAGGGGGAAGTGGGCCTGGAGGCTACCATCCAATTTCTATTTTGTCGGTGGTCTTCTGCCACTTCCAAAAGGTTCTGGCATCTCGCCTCCAAGTGGCTGGTGTCATAGGTGACGTCCAGAGAGCATTTCGGCCATCGGATGGCACAGCAGAGAATCTAACAGTTCTCCAAACTGTCATTTCGCTGGCCCCTATCAAGAAATGGCAGCTCCATCTTGCTGCTCTGGATGTTGCTAAGGCCTTTGACACAGTTAGCCACTTTGCCCTGATCGATTGTCTTCGTGGTGTCGGGGCACCTGCTCGTTTAATTGAGTATGTTGCCTGTCTGTATCACGAAGGCGTGACGGTCCTCGAGGCACAAGGTGAGATGTCAGAGGATATGGTTATTGGGCACAGGGTACGCCGGGGGATCCTCTGTCGCCACTCCTCTTCAACCTGGTCGTGGATACGGCCTTGGGTAAGCTGCTAGCTGAAATAGGGTTTGATCTCGCCCCTGGGGTGTGAGTAGGTGCATTGGCCATTGCTGATGATGTCATCCTACTCGCAGAAACCCGTGAGGGCTTGCAGATCTCCCGCAACGCATTTGCTGAGCAACTAGCCAGGTGTGGTTTGGTGGTCAACCCAGCTAAGTGTGGGTCGGTCTCCTTGGTCCCTTCAGGTCACCAGCATAAGGTGAAGGTAGTGGATGAGGAGTGTTTTGTCTTAGGACAAACTTCCATCCCTGCCCGATACGTGCTGGAGGTCTGGCAGTACCTGGGAGTTGACTTCATGGGTGTTGCCACCATTGCCGCAAGCCGTGTGGACCTTCGTGGAGCACTAGGTCGTGTCACCAAGGCTCCACTGGAGCCACAGCAGGAGCTGCTCCTCCTCCGCACGTACTTACTGCCAAAGCTAACCTATGGGCTAGTCTTTGGCAGGCTTACTGAGGGGAGGCTGCTCGAGTTAGACCGTGAAGTACGCTCTGCTGTGCGCTCTTGGCTAGGCTTTCCACCTGGTATCTTAAGTGCCTATACCCATGCACCGGTCAAGGCCGGTGGGCTCGGCATTGTCTCTCTCTCAACGCTATCCCATCTTTACGCCGCCAGCGCCTGCTTGCCCTAAGGGGCTCGAGCTGGGAGGTCGACCCGCACTGCTGCTGATACTTGACGGTACTTGTCAAGTAGCAGTTGCTGTGGTGCGACCGAGCAACACCAACTGCTCCCAAACCCAGCTCATCTGCTGAGTTCGCTGCTGCTCTGCATGATTCAGTGGATGGTAAAGAACTCCGACAGTGCTCTGAATCCCCCATTTCCTCCCAGTAGGTTGAATGGGCTTCAGAGGGCATTGGGGCCTGCGACTACCGACATTTTCATGCCGTCCGCGTGACAACATTAGCCACTGCGGTGAGGTGTTCTAGAGGTAGTCGTGGGACAGTAGACACCTTCTGCCGTGCCTGTCGGGGTAAAAATGAGAACCTATATCATGTAGTGCAGCAGTGTCCACGGACTCATGGTGGCCGCATTCGGCGTCATGATGCGGTTGCCAAGCAGATAGCAGGTGGTTTGTCATCCAGCGGCTGGGATGAGGAGAGAGAGAGACTGTACCATATGCTGAGTGACTGGGGCAAGAAGCCAGATATCGTTGCCATCAAGCCCGATGGGTCTGCCATAATCCTGGATGTCCAAGTTGTCAGTTGCAGCGTGGACATGGAGCAGACCTGGGGGGGGGGGGTTATGAGTGAAGTGAGTGATCGCCAGTTGAGTGGATGTGTATGTTCCAATAAGTGCGGTAGGGGACTGTGGCTTACGGTGGTGCCCTGTGATCTTTCTAGAAAAACCGCGATAGAGGCGATTGCCCACAAGGCTCCCACGGACCAGACTTCGGCAGTGTTTTCAAGGTCACTTTGCGTCCACATAATCGGCAGTGTACAATGTGGTCTAGACTTGCGTGGTATTGACCATTGTGTAGAGGGACATTAACATAATACAAAACGAACGAGTGAAACGACGCCATGTATGTGTATGTTTTCGTGTCTGTTATGAAAACATACGAAAATTCTGAAATTTGTTGCATGACTGAACTTTTTTTCTATTGTAATCATTCCAACATTACCTGGCAGTATAGTTTTCTTTGATAATGCCAAATAAACCAAAACAACTACCGGGTGTACTCATTCAGACAGATTTGGGGCACCAGATATACAAAAAGTCAAGGAAGCAATTGACAACTTGAAATACAAAAACTCAGAAAGTGAATGGTTTTCCTGCAGAGTTCCTTAAATGCGGTGGCAGAGAGCTTTCCAAGGCCATCCACAACACAATCATGGATACATGGGAAGCGAAAATAATCCCAATGGTGGTTGGGGGGGGGGGGGGGGGGCTGGTTTTGCTGCTAAAGAGTTGGATAATATCTTGGGCAATAGAGATACGGCTGTATAAAACCCTGAATTAGCCAGTTTTGACATAAGGGTCTTGGACCATAAGCAGCAGAAAAAGCTCCTTTCATTTTGAAAGGAAAGTATTCCTAAGGATTTAGGGAGCAGTAATTGTTCCCAAAGAGCTCATCTGAAAATGTAGGATTGGAAGGAAATGTAGGAAAATTCAGGAGGGAACAGGGATAGTACTATGCATCAAGATGGGAAGACTTGGTTTGACAGGACTTTGCTAGAGGAAAAACATGGAAAACAACGGCTAAACTGTGTTGGGTAGAAGGTGTGGTGGCTGGAGCTTGCGTCATTCTAGGTGTTTGCGAATGGAAACATGCATAAAGTAATAGAGAGAACTGGCAGATATCACTATGGAAGGCCCTGACTATCAGGGTTTGTAGTGCTAATAAACAAAACAAGTCCTGTACCTCAGTTATTTGTCACTCATATGTCATGGGCCATACCAACTAGTGCCCACAACCAGCGGGTGCCTGGGCAGGACAAGAACAACAGCAACAACCGAACGGGGAGTTGATTGTAGGTGATAACTGGCCGATTGCTTTGATATCGGAATACGACGAAAATTGGGTCGGCCGGGCCGGAAACACGGGGCCCGTGTCGCCGAAAAGTGCAAGGAGACCAAAATGTGGAGGGAATAATTAAAAAAATTATAAGTGGCAAGGGCACCTTTTTTCTGTTCATTCGTGGGAACGATCAAATAGAAGAAAGTTCGTCAGATCAAACAGTGAAGTTTTCTTCTTCTAAAACCTATTTTTCCCCCAGTGTTTTGAGATCGTTCCACATACATTTGTCATTGCATGCCATTTGTCATAGGTCATTTTACCATATTTGTTCCCTCTGTGTTGGATTTGCTATTGTATGTTGATGGATGATGTTAATGTTAGAGGTGGAAGTCATTATAAGGTTTGAATGTAGTTGACTGAATTTAGCTGAATCTGTCTCAAGATCGCATGTATTGGGTTTTTTAAAAATATATTCAATTTCTTGAATTTTTCTCTTTGCCAGATTCTGTTGTATATCTACGATTTTAGTACTTTTAAAGTCAAATATGTGATTATTAGAGAGGGAGTGTTGGGCTAGTGCTTTATCTATTATTTTGGAGATTTATGTCGCATCAATGTTGTGATAGGCGATTGGACAAATATGGCTCTGTTTGGCCTACACTATTGCTCTGTTTGGTTGTACAGTCTTTGCATTTCATTGCATTTATTAAGTTACTTTATTTCATTAAGGGTATCATTTATTTTGATCAAAATGAGTAAAACCAAGGTTTTATTCTTATCAAAAATACCCACGGACTTCCAAGGTTTTTGGAAGTATATATATAAATACTTTCCAAATAAAATGATGAGTTCGTTGGCCAGCACTTTTTGAGCACACTAAATAGGCCAATATCCAGAAAATGTGCACAAAAAATTGCTAAAAATCTTTAAATCTATATTATTAGCAGAGTTTCATTCAAAAGAAGTTTATCAACGTTGAAATAGAACATTAAAAAGTTGTACATACACAAAATCGTGCTGAAAAATGTACTTGAATTTCGTTGAAAAACCGATAAAAACTTGAAAAATAGCTAAAAATCCAGAATCTTGTTTGAAATTCAGAATATAGAACTAGATAGAACGAGTTTTTAGCTATGAAATTAGAAGTTAACAATTTATTTGCACTCAAAGTACTCAAATTTCAAAACAATGTAACATAATAAATTATGATTTTATGAAAATTAGCTCATTTTATTGACTAGTTAAAACCAGTTCAATACTATTTCTTAGGCTTTAACCCCCCATCTCCTATCACACAAATGCAAAATTCTGCACATGTATTATTATTATTATTACTACTAGAACGTTTCCTTCTTCTAACAAAAGACAATCACGCCAATCGTTTGACAATTGAAGCCTGACCAGCACCAATAAGGTTTTGTCATACACATACTCCTCACAGAGACACACACCTATTTAATATGAGTGTTCTTTTCCTCTCTCTACGTGGTTCTTTTCATGGTTGAGCCCCCCCCCAGATAAAAAACATTTGGTAGTCTAAACTCTGAATGTCTTAAAAAGGGATGCGATTTTATCCAATGGTAGATTAACATAGGCCTGTTTAGAGGTCGTCTACAGTATCAAGGATCAAGGATTAGGTAGGTGTATAATAAATTACACTAAAGGCATACCTTTGTTTTCAAGTAACATAGAATCTGCAATACCAATGTTATTCTTGTTGATAGAAGGTGGACTGGATTGCGATGCCCTTTGTTGTTGCAAAGCAAAGTGAGAGAGAATCTGAGGTGGTGAAATTGATGTAGTCCCGCACTGGAAAACATAAAATGAAACAAAAACTTCAAATATGATGAGCTAATGATGAAGTTGTTGGATTTCTTTAATATTATTATTATTGATGGTTATGAGTCAACACCTATAACAGGGGATGAATCTCAATTCATGTAACTTTAAAAACATAGGGCACTAAATGGGAGGTTTAATAGAACACACTGAATGTTACCACAACCTCTGAAGTAGGAAGCTGAGTCCTGTCAGGCAGCCTTTCTTTGTTATCTTCAGAATCTTGAATGCTCTGGAAAGAGTTGTTAGCAGAAGCACCATGCAAAACAGCAGGCTCTGGAGGAGCAGAAGGGGTGAAAACTTGACTGTTGGCAAGAGATCCAGTGTATTCTTCACTATCCCAGTCATCAACACCTTCACAGAAACATGCAAACAAAAATAAGAAATTTAAAAAGGCATAATATATTATAAACATGAGTTGACGACACAAATCCAGTATTTTATTAAAACAGTGAGTTGTTCAGGAGAAACTGTTAACATATTGCATTACAATGATACATTGCAATATATTCAACATCACAATACTCAACTACCACTAATAACTGATTATTGCTGCAATCAGAGAAGTGAAGGGGCGAACAACCTCTGGGCATTTAATTAAGCATAGAAAAAATACTCTAAACAGGAACGTTTATGGTCGAAAAAAGACTTAAGAGAAAGAGGTCAATTTTATTGATGATTTTCACTTCAATTTCAGTTATCAATGTCAATAACACGATTATTGTGCAGTGTGAGACCCACGATTCAATATGAACATTTTTAAAATTTCAAAAAAATATTTGAATGGTTTTTACAATTATTATCCATGCTTCATTTTTTCAATGTATTGCAATTGCATGCTGAAAATTATAAGGTTCATAAGATATTAGATTCCATTTAGACCTTATATTTACTGTTTACACTTCAAGCATGAACTGTAAACAAGAATCACTAGAATGGCAACAACTATCATTTTCTTAAGCAGAATATGGTTGAATGGACCATGATAAAATCTACTGGATAAAAAATACGAACAAAAGTTATTGGTGTCTCGCTTTTAAGTGGTTGGTAAGGTAGTAGACATTCAGAGCGTTTCAGTATGACATCCGCATCCAGAAGCAGCAGTTCATCTTGCTGCTCTCTAATAGCGTGGACACTTGTCACAAGACCGCTCCTCTTTCATACACCTGAGGTAGTTCATCTAAATAATGTTCATTTTGGCATGGCCACTGAATCTTGCTTATTGTACTGAATCACTTAGTACTGATAGTATTATTGGTAAATTCAATTGAATTTCATAAAAAATATTCATTTCCTTGGATAACCATCAGGCCTATTGTATATCATAATTAATAATATTGTAATATTGATTGTAATAATTAATATTTGTTCACCACTCTCCTTTGGATAGTAGGCAACGCTTCTACCTTCTCCTCTTCAACGTGTCTAGGCAATTAGCACATCTTCGTCTACATCTACCTTAAGGCCCATTTCCACTGAGCGTGCACCGTTCTCAATGGTTTGCAAACAGGTCTGCGCCACGCAGAACGTTTGTAAACGCCAAAAAGGAGGTTGCATTTCATCAGCATGCGCCAAACCAACCGAGCAGTTGTTCACGCGCATTTGCCTCGATCCGACGTGCTCCCTGATCATGGTACCCGCTTTATCCAAGGTAGCGATAATATGTGCTACATCAGTAATTCTTTTATCGGAACTTCAAGTGAAGCGCAGAAGACGACACAGAATTTGAGAATCTTTGTTTCTGAGGGGAAGGAACTACATACAACTTCTCGCCGATTTGAGAAACGATGAAACTCGCCTCTTTGAAAATTTCAGCCGCATGTCATCGTCAGACTTTGATTTTTTATTAAACAGAATTGAGGTTAATGTGTGCAAGAGAGATACCACCTTCCGCGAGGGCATTCCTGCATCGATTCGACTTGCAATAACCCTTCGTTTTTTAGCCACTGGGGACTCCTATATTTATGGGGCTGGGACTGCATTTATGGTCGACTTGCCATAATTCCGGCTTTTGCTCATAGAGAGCTATGAGAGCTAGACACTTTTCATTGTGACACTCCATTATTAAAAACACTAAAGAAACGCACGACTACAATGAATTATAAACAAAATAAATAAAAATGAAACATCTAGTCATAGTTTTATTTCACTTTGCTGATTGTATAGTAGCATGTATATGGTTATTAGCCCATTTTACATCAAGTCTTGGTTGTAATATTTTATTTTTGGGGTTTTTTTCAACCACTTTGAGGGCTAAACAGTGCTCATCACTGTACCCCTAATTTTTTCCCCCTTCCGAGTTTCCAGTGGAGTCCATGATGACGCTCCTTGTTGGTCAAGGATGGCAACATGGCTCCCCTTGGAATTGTTCCATTCCCAGTGTCCTTTTGGACACCTAGTTCAATGCCGCTAATAACCCTTCTGGTTGAGATGCGGCTGAAACCTTAAAAAAAAAAAATAAAAATAAAAAAAAAAAAAAAAAAAAATAAAAAAATAAAAATAAATAAAAAATAAAACAAACAAAAATAAAGGCATAGAGTAACAAGCAAGTCTGAGCAAATGGGAAAAGGAGACTGCAGACTGGAACTGAAAAGACTTGTGCCGAGAAGCTGTTTCAACAGGATGCGCAAAGAACACGAGCATTCCCGGAAAATCCGAAGTCGATGGAGCAAGCCCGCACACGAACGAACGCTGCTCACAAACATTGCTCGGCGCGGCCGAGTGTTTCCACAGCACGCGCACCATGTTCAAGAACGTTCTCAAACCCTGTTTGCGAACAGTGCGCGCTCAGTGGAAATGGGCCTTTAAGCTCAATTCACTGAACAGGAGACTCCATCCAGGCTAGTTCATACAGTTCTGACCAACTCAATTGATGCAACTGAAGCAAGCCTTTTTACAACAGCAAGCCCTTGCCCACTCTCTCTGACATCCACATGCTATATGGAACTGTCCCAAACACTGTAGTTACGCCATGCTAAATTGCTATCCAACTCCCTTCAGTTGCATTTATCTGATGCCCTAACTACTTTTGGACTGTACGATATGTCCCTAAGGAGGGAGCCGGGTGGATATCCTCCAGTATAATTTTGGTTGAAGCATTTACAACTGTTATTTGCTCCTTTGCAGGATTCTCCTTCCTGCCCTCATGCCATGCTGTAAGCAGAATATTTTGTCCAGTATGCTTAAAGTACACCACTGTTCTACTTGAAGTACACGATAACCTGATCTGAATGTTAAGGGAGTTGGGTCATGCTCAATTGTTATCCAGCCCCAGTCAGTCGGGTTTCTAATGCAGCAACCATTTTTCGACGAGTGTTATCTCCACAAAAAGTATGGTGAAGAGGTTCTGAACTGACCACACAAAAAATAGTGGTGTGCTTCAAGAATACTGGCCATAAGATCCTCCACAATGCATCGCACGAGGAATGGAAGGACGTCACCTGTGGAGGAGTAGATATGAGTTATGAAAGATTCAACCAAACGCTCCTATGCCAGAAATCTCCAAAATGTCGTGGAATGTGGATATACCACACTGCCCCAAAATAGTGGGGGCATGAGATGAACCCAACTGACTGGGGTTGGATAACCTCCGAGCATGGCCTAAAACCCCAAATGCTCACCAATGTTTGATATAGCATGTGGGTGTAAACGAGAGAGTCTGCTGGGGCATGCAGTAGGAAAAAGTCAGGCCTCAGATGCATCAACTGTATTGGCAAGAGCTGCATGAACTTACCTGGCATCCCTTGCAATCGAAAGAGTTAAATGTAGATGTAGATGAGGATGCGTTAATTATCATGACATGCAGATATAGTTGAAGAAGAGGAGGCAGGAGCATTGCACACCAAGCAGAGGAGAGTGGTGTACAATTATTCGTTATTACTATCAATATTACATAATTGTAATATACCTTTACTTATTATACTGTATTATTATACTATTTTTGATATTAGTAACCAACAATTTATGATTGATAATGTTTACATGTTTTATAGATAGATAGTTTTCTAAGGAAATAATTTTTTTTTACAATTTTTATTAAATTCACCAATAATACAATTGGTATAGTATTTATTAGTATATAAACCTTTTTTCAACAAACTCAATACTATAAAGGTGATAAAAATAAATTTCATTTAAAATTGAGTAGCCATAACCAAATAAACATAAGGTAGATGAACAAGTGTAGATAGGGGGTGCGGTCTGGGTTCAATTTTGAATTTTTTGTCATAAACGCACTAAATGAAAATGGACCAAATTTCAAATTGTTGGTACCCATTAGATACAGAATAAGATGCTCTACGACTTGCATTTACAATTTTTCATTTGGACTTATGGTTTCAGAGACTAGAGCGCTCCAAGAGTCATAAAACTAAACATTTTCTCAATTACAATTTATTACTAAGTTAAGCGTATTGGCAGGAGGGTTCAATGCTATCACCACAGATATCCTTTGAGGTCCGTCCTTACCCTAACTAGAAGTCGAATTATAAGGACACTTTGTTATCCATCTCTCACTTGGCACTTTCCTTACTTTTTGAAGAGAGCTTGTGTTGATCAGGTTTAAAAAGTTGATGTTTAATTGTCTTATTCATGGTTAAAGAGCCCCAACGACAAAACTTCAATTTTTCATTTTGAATCAGATGGTGAATCTTGTACATGAGTTACGAGTCAAGATAAATTTTCATGAAATATACACAAATTAGTTCAGATGATGTAAATGCCCTCATCTTGGCAATGTTCCAGTTCCAGAACTGAAGAAGGACTATGTTATTTTTTCTTGACAGTTGGCATGGTCATCTAGGCAAAGTAATCAAGCAAAATTGGTTGATTTGATAGATAACAGCAGTTTGAGAAAAAGTTTGCTAAGTTGAAAGGCTTGTGCTTGCTGCGGTATGCTGGGAAATATACTACATTTTTGTTGCAAGCTGGGAAATATACAACATTTTTGTTGTAAGAGTCTTAAGATTACTAAAGAAATTCTGAAAGATTTTTAGAGATTTTTATCCTTTTAATTAGAAATAAGAAGATTACATTTTGGAATTGGAATTCTACATCAATACAGACCATAAAGACCTGTAAAGATCAACTGCTTACATTTTGAAGGGTGGCAAAATCAGAATGTTTAAATAAAGTTCCTGTCATGCAGCATGGCCGTATGATCAAATTTTAGTGAATTATCTTGATATACTTATGTTAAATTGTTTAAAAACGTAGGAATTGATAACTATACATTATATGACAAACAAATTTTTCAAAATAATATCTGCTATTCAAATAATTTTTGGATTTTTACGGTTTTTTGTTGTTGTTGCAATTTTTATCCGTTTTTTTTAACACAAGTATTAATGAAATTGAAGTAAAAATGTTTGAGCATAATTTTGTTTACAATTCTGCTAAAAAATAAGAGCATTGTTTTTTTTTAGCCTTTTTCAAAATTTGAACAAGTTATTATGCTCAACAACTGTTGACGAACGAACTCTTCCTTAATTTCTTTGGGAAAGAACGAGAATGTAAATCTCAATCCTAAGGAGAGTTACCATCTGGAATGACACATACACACTGCCTCAAAAATGGATTCCCTCCGAGAAAATTTCGAAGGAAGAATTGAATCTTCTCTCTCACCATAAAATCAGTTCAATAATGTTGCTCTTTCTTCCCACGACTTATAATATTGACAACCGTAAAATATCAAAAGTGAGCTAAGTTGTGTGACACTTCACACTAGATGAGAATAAATAACAGCATTTGAATAACTGAAACAATGATCGCCAACTGGATTCGTCTTAATCAGAGTAGGGCAAATTGAAGATAAAAATAGATTTAAAAATAAAACATAAATAATAATGAATAATTTCATGTAAAAGAACAATGTCAATTAGTGTACAAAATACAATGACATTATTCTCCATAGAGCCTCATAAATAATTAACTGTAAGCATTTTTATTTTTTTTCTTTAGCAAACATTCTTCATTAGCACAGTGAGTAAGGTTAGTAGTAGCAGTTGGACGATTCTCACTTCAATCAATTCTGTTGAAACTATAGTCTAATCTTCCAGCTAAGAAACTAAGGTTTCATGAGAAAGGTTGCAATTGTTGTTGAATCAACTACACTATGGTTATCTACCAAATCACCTTAAAATCACTGTGCACGTTTTCCACTTACTTTGATTGTAAACATCATTGATTGGTTGAGAATCAGAATCTTGGTTCCACGTATCAACGTGCCGAAATCCACCGCCAGTTCGAACTCCTCGCCCAAAGCCTCTGGTAGATGGACGGCCTCTAAAACTTTTGCCACCCCTGGAAGGCCCATTGAGTTCTCCACGCCCTCGTTTAACTTTATCATTCTCGTTCGAACCCAAACCTTTTCCTCGAGCTAGGATAAGAAATAAAAAGAGACTTCAGATATCAAGTCATTTAGCTATACCATCAGGGTAAAATCATATGAACAAGTCAACACAACATCAGAGTCAAACGATGTGAAGAATTATTATTATTTAATTCTTTATTTAATAGTTTAAGTGGCACATCAACCAGAAGAGTCATTAGTGGCATACAATATGAACAGTTAATAATAAACATTGTTCTATAGACACAGAACATGTTTATTCTTTCATCAGTACAGTAGCGGGCAGAATACAATATTGAACTGATGATATAATACCAAATCATTCCATGAGAACAGCGATGTTGAATGGGTTTTGTAGAATATTCAGACAGAAATAAAGTCCACAATTCAACGTGTATACTGATGGATGCAATTTTGATAGAGGAACTGGATGTTCTTTTGTGGTCTACTCCTTCAGGTATTTCGAACTAGTTTAATGGCTAAAAAGCGTTTGGCAGACTAGCACAGTAATAACTGGAACAGGATGTTCTTTTGTAGTCTACTCCTTCAGGTATTTCGAACTATAGTGTATTTGGCTAGAATGCGTTTGGCACACTTGCACAGTAATAATCAGGCAGAGGCACTTTTTTTGTGGTCTACTCCTTCAGGTATTTCGAACTAGTTTAATGGCTAAAAAGCGTTTGGCAGACTAGCACAGTAATAACTGGAACAGGATGTTCTTTTGTAGTCTACTCCTTCAGGTATTTCGAACTATAGTGTATTTGGCTAGAATGCGTTTGGCACACTTGCACAGTAATAATCAGGCAGAGGCACTTTCTATACTCCAAGCACCAGAGTAGAAGATGACCAAAAGTAGCAATGATGGGTCGAAAAAAGACTATATAAACAGTTAGTGCAGTCGTTATAGCAAAACATAGGAATCCTAAAAGTCATGAAGCAATTTAAGAAAAAATTCGGGTATATATCAGGATCTTGAGAATTGGAAAATTGTCATCAAATCGGTTGAAGCCCACATAGGAGTCCCTGGAAACAAGGCGGCAAAAAGTGGAAAAAAATCTTGAAATCTATTTCTGCGTAGCACCCGGGTCTCAAGTGAAGAATGTGAGTTCTGACTTTGTAATGGACTTTTGGGCAAGAGTAGGGGCTGCAACATATGGATCCAATACACTGATGTTTTTCCTTACGATGACATTGAGGATGACCGTAAATTTTGCCATTATCTGGCAAACTGAATTTTTTTTTGGTACCGGAAAAAATGGACAAAAACATCACTTTTTTTCTTCAAGACTGGACTCAAAATGTAGTTCTCTAGTAGCAGTATTCATGGTACAAAATTTGAGTTTCAATAGGCTCCAATGCACAAGCACGGGATCATTTACAACGATTCGACTCATGTTGGGAAGAAGCCTTCAAAAGTCGTGTTTCAATGTTGGCTCATCAAAAAGTAGCTAGGACCTTACCGGCTGCTTTGCAAAACTTCCTTATCAATAAAATACGATTGTCATTCTCGTTGTTCAAACCTACTTACGTGTCAATGAAGTAAGTCGAATTCAATGCATACATTTCGGCCATCAATTTCATAATAGAACGTATAACTCCGATACAAGGTTTGAAAAGACAAACGAGAAACAATACTCCGAAAACAACTTTTTGTGAAAAGAAAATGAAAGAAAAGTGAAAGGGGGTAGATCAGTTTTACATCATGGAGGGACGGAGCCTTTTTACAACATGGGGGAGGATGGGGAGGTGCAGGGTGACCAACCTGAGGGATCAGATTTTCCTTTTTTGTTTGAAAAACCGCGTTTCTGCAAGTTTTTTCAAATTATTCCTTTGAAATTTCACTGCAACCCCGTGTAAACACGAGAGCTGCACTAGTAAACACTCTTCTACGGAGACAGTGCTACAATTAATAATTTGTAATACAGTAATTTTTAAGAATAAGTTGATGCAATGTTTTGCAGTTAAGAGATAACTAATTAATTCATGATAGATAAGTAGAATTTTTTAATCATATTTTGAGTTGAAAGTGAATTGATTAAATTGACTAGTACAACAAGTAATGCATGCAATTAGAATTTTCTGAGTTAAGGTGAAGTGGGCATTTGAGTAGTCATCCCGATTTGACGCTACATCATTTTTTTTGTTTTAAATTGAAATCTCAGCACTGGAGTGAGCAAAGTACAAAAAGCATCTGATTCAGAAAGTTGCAGCTGAACCACCGATTCAATTTTGATTATCTATGAACCATTCTACGCAGAATTCGATGTTATTTAAAATGGTTCAAGTAACTTTTCTAAGAAACTTAATTTTTTAGTTATAACACAAAACTGAAAAAAAGTGCAAACATTTTTGTGGTTTTTAGTTTTCCCAGACTGAAGCACAACCCAGAAACTCTCGCAAACTGTTGCACATCTTAATTGGAGTCTCAATGAAAGATTAGAATCATCACCAGCTGTTATACACTTTTGTAGTGCTATAGCACTAAATTGTCTGGACTATGTTGATAAAATTGAGGAGCACCTTACCAGGAATTCCAGGGAGAACAGATGGCAGATGCCATGTGGCTGTGTATTTCTCCAAAGACTTCGAGCAGGAGGAAATGCCCTAGTGTTAGAATCTAGGGGGGTTATGGATTGACAAGGGAGCAAGAAGGAAATGGTGCCTCTTGTCAAGCTACTGTTGATATTCTTCTTGGCATACTATGGAACAGTATGGAGGACAAGTAAAAACGCTAGTGTACTAAATAAAAAAGCCAATCATCCAACTATTAACCCAGAAAAGAATCTTTTCGAGAAGGTGCAAAAGTAAAAATTGAAATTCTAAAAGTACAACAGGAAATGAGAGTAGTCAGGGCGCAATCCCTCATATCAGGAGACTTACTCCCAAATAAGTCTCTGGGGGTGCACATCAGACTTATTATCTTGCTAAGCCATGAAGTCAGTTACGTCCTAATGGGCGTAATGATCATTCACTCAGCAGTCTCCACCCACAATAATTACAGAGTAATGTTATTGTATGAGGACATTGTTTTCACATGCCATGGGCTGATTAACTTAGTTCAATGCAGACAAACAATACATTCAATGAAGAAAAGGGATGATCCCCTTTCGGATGCACCTTTAACCTTACAGTATCAACAATATGGTGATTTCAACACTGATTCCTATCTGGAGATACCATTTCGTGCAGGTCCCCTGAAATTACGTGTCCCACCATGCACCTGGTTCTACTTTCTCAGTTACCCAAAGTTAAAAATTAAAAGAATAGTGTTACTCAAGAACATTCTTCCACAGCGCAACAAACAAAAATAGCCAACTGCTCGTCAAAAACAGTAATCCCATATCATTTTATTCCAAAGTTATACGGAAGTATAATCAGATTTCCTCCAAAATCAGAATCCCCTTCCAACTACAAACGCAATTTTATACTAGGTACTTATTACAGGAACTTCAAAACATCAGCTTATCGACTTATTTTCACCATGAAAGTCGCATGATTTCCGGGGACCCTAGTGACAGTGGTGTTACCTATGGTTTGGCGACTCAACTATCACCAATACTTCTCCATATTATTTGTATTCAAAGCCCTAAGCTAACGCTATTCCCTGTTTGTACCTTCAGTACTGCCTCTCCGTTAGTTTCACGAGTATCCTCTACTTAGACTCTGTACTGTACAACAGTTTTCTCTATATGCCTTGATATGACCCTGCAACAGCTCTCAGCACCTGTTACCAAGAACCCTTATACTGAACGGCGCGAGAGTGACCGCCCACTTGTACGGTTCCCCTCTTACGTTTAATCGAGTTCAAGCTGCTGCTATCATGGCGAGTCAGACCTCTCTTTTATAGTTCGTATCTTGTTATGCCGGTTACAACTCACGGTATTTTTGAAAATATTTCATTCAATACCTTCCCAAGGAAATTCGAGGAACACAAGAAAACATGAATGTCAATGTGGAAATAATAATGAGAAATTACGTTAGGTATATAGCCATAAGTGAAAACCACTACGGTAGGTCGTCAAGGTTATAAGCACAGCAGGTTATTCGAGATCTAATTACTCATCATAATCAAGAGCGACAAGTAGGGGGGAGTTTCATTTATCTTAAATGATTTTATTCAATAGACAAATGAGTGAAATTTCCATAAAATATTGAGTTACAATGTTCGATCGATTTTGACGGTTAATTCATCATTAGTAATGAACAATAATGTTGTTAATCATTGTATATTACTAATGATGACTAAGCCACCAAATTCATCTAAAACTGTAATGCTATATTTCGTGGCTATGTTTCATGAATTTCTGTTTTTGGCATTGAAATGAGATTCTCAAACTTCGTCATGAGTGATTTAGTTCGAGTGAATTATGGATGTTACTGTGTAGTCTGAAAACATATGAATAAAACAATCACTCAATGAACAATACTAACCAATCTTTGGAAAAGCACGATTCCTGTTGACACCTCGTGCAACTTCTGAATTCTTGTTAACACGATTCGTCAGAGGGAATGGATTCCAGTCTTCTGTCTCAGCAGGTATAGGAATGTCAGTATTAGGAGTTTCCTTCTTTTCATTGGGGGACCGTGTCTTCTTCTTTTTAGAGGAAGTAGACCACTCATCCGGCTATATAAAATAAAATTTAATAATTGGAAACGTTGAAAATCACTTCCTCATGAACTACGAATAGCATTAGCTTACCACGTTTTACACAAGTTTAGTTATGTGGCTCAAATTTCAAGTGACATCAAACTTTTAACAGAAATGACAATAATATATTACTTGCAGGGAGGTGATAAACTGAATCACCAATTAATTTTAGTTATGCCAGTTCATTGCTAAAATGTCTGGTTGCTGTTTATTACAAGAAACAGGAGATTTAATTGGTTTCCAAAAATTCTTCACAGTTAAAGTATTGAATTCAAGGAAAGTGAGAAGAAAAGTATACTTATTGAGCATTCATAAAGGTAACAATAAACATTTAATGATTTCATGTTAATAGTTGTAGAAATCAAAGAAAAAATGAAATTAAAATTACATCAAAATATGAAATACAGCGTGCATAATAATTCAGTAGAAAAAAAAAAAAAAATAATAATAATAATAAAATAAAAAATAAATTTAATTTCTAGCCATTAGGGTTTTCTCAAATTCGAATCAAAGTTGTGGCACTGAAGAGAGGAGGATTGTGATTAAATCTACACCATAAAACAAATATTATCTCCTCTGAAAACATGTAACGGTGAATATCTAGTTTGTATAACCTGAATCCCACGATACTAAGACAGTTCCGAATTCGAAGTGTTTTGGGGGTAGGGAAAATTCCTGATTTTTATCTTTATGGTCGCCTAATGAGAAGCGTTACCTATTATTGGAATATGTTTTTTTAATGGTTCACTTGGAGTTCAAAACCATTACAAATTTTACAAAATAGAACTAGAGGTTATTTTTAGATGAAGATAGGGCTGCAGATACTAAATACATGCCACATCTCAGCTTTGGCTGTCTGAATTATTGCAGAAGCATCCCAATTAGTGGGTATACGAAGGTAATAGAAATATTGCAATAAAATATATTGTAGAGAATACATGGAAATATAAGTTGAAAAATGTTCACATGAATGACAACAAGATCAGCCAAGACTTCGGTTCACAGTAGGTGCATCCACTCAAATAAGTTAACAAATATTGACAAAATATATAGTTTCTTCCAACAACTAGGCACTAATAGACATTTGGCATTTACCAACTAATTTATGAATTGTATTTCCGAATCTGTATTATATAATGTCGTCCTGTACAATGAAGAGGTAATTGTATAATATAATAAAATACAAATCAGTCAGTTAACAAGTAACAAATTTGTTAGTTAACTACTTCAAAATAATATTGTTTTGAAAATGTACTTCTTTGTACGCTGGTGTTTCTGTTCTTCTTTCAGGATAAATTGCATCACGATGTGATTTTCTACGCTAATTATCAGAATGCAACAAATCCTATCCACTTGATTGGTAGGTGCAAGAATTTGAACCTTAATCGTCCTTTGGCTTTAGCAAGTAAGGCAAGTAGACATTTCCATTAATTTAGGAGAACTAAATAAAAAAAGTTTTTAAACCTTTTTGTACAAAAATACCTATGGTACCTAGTGAACACACAAAAATGGGGGTTCCTATTCGAAAATCGTAGTTGGTGGGTATAGCTTCATAATATTGAACAATTTTTTTCTTTTACTAATTTCTAATGATAATGGAAATAAAGTGTGATCCCAAGTTTCGAACCTTGTTTATTCCAAAACAGAAGTCTATTTTTTTTTTTTTTTCTTTTACGAGTTTCTCAAACATTCACAGTGAGACTGAATCCATACTTTCCAGTCAGCCTGAACAATTCCAACCACTTGAGTTACACAACATTGTTACTGCTGACTATGTACGAATTTTGAGCAAAATACAAGAATGGCAATGGGGAAGGGAATGTAGGAGGTCAGATGCGATTTTAACAGGGAGCGAATGTAGATAGGAATGATTTAAAGTCAGCCTGAGGGAAAATAGAAACTATTGAATATCAGTTACGCTTTGACGTATTGGCGTGTTGTCATTTGCACGGGGGACACACTGACATTAACGCCCCAGGCACATCATTTGCAGCAAATGTGTTAACACACAAAATCAAAGTAATAACAAAGAATCACAAAACGATTCTTACCTTGTTCCCGCGTTCCAGCAGAAGGTTTACAGCACGGTTTGGGTCATTATCACTGTCGTGAAGGGCAGTAAAGGCATCGTCAACCGATGTTTTTGTAGCATCCATTACCTAGTACAATATAAAAAACATAATAATAATAACAATAAAAATAAAAATACTCAGGATAAAATGGTTTAAAGTTTGTAGTTAATGACTTTTTTAACACAACAAATACCATTGTATTCAACTTCTTTTTTTAAATTAATATTTCAATTAGAAGTGCTTCTTTTCCAACGTATGGTTTTTAGTTTGGCCTAACAAATACTTACTTACTAAAGAGCACTTCAGGCACAGGTGGTCCTTGGCTTCCCGAATTACAAGGCCCTTGGCCTAACAAATGGATATAGTTATTGTATTTTATACCTACATTTAGCCATGTTCAACAATATTTTACAGAAGGCTGTGTAGCGGAGACTGGGGTTGCCCTAGTCACTTGGCTTGGAAGTTAGCATCCAAGTCCCTAATGGTAAGAACACAGTGGAGCTGGTAGCACGGCTGGTCACTTACCCGCAGGTAACCTAGTGGGAAGCAGTACATAAAAACAGTAACGCCAAGTTGGTCGTGCACTGATTACTCAGAGTGAAGGTAATTATACATTGTGACAGTGAAAGAGCAGGTAACAAATTGGTACCACACATGTGAGAGTTGTACCATCCCCGCTTACTGCTATGTAAACCATCGATTTGGCAATTATGCTCGCTTAGAACATAGCTCACTGCTATCATCTTGGCTACCTGCCAGGTGCCACCATGTGCATGCCAGTAAGGATGAATGCTTTAATTCTACAAGTGAGTAAGCATGCAACCAGCTAGGCTCCATTGTTTTTAGCCCAATGTACATAAATGATTGCTTAATACAAACAACGCTTTGAAAACTATCAAATTTTAATGATCAATCTCAATATGATTGGTAACCATTCTCAAATGTGGTAGAATGAAAAACTGAAAAGAGTAATTTGACTAGCGTTACCCCCTGTCATGGAGACTTCAAGTATTTCTTCATTTTCTTTCTCGCAAAATGAATGATAGGTAAGCTTTTCACCGAGACTACTGATCCAAAGTTTATAAATTCGGTTCAAAAATCATACATCAACTGGGATGTGCCTGTAATATCAGCAATACTTTTTAAGGGGTGACATTTAACCCCTTCGCGACGGGCGTCGTTCAGCCACTGCAACGCGCCTGGCCTGACTGCCTCGGAGCCCTCCAACCCCCCGTGCCTGAATAATTGGCCCTCCACGCGCAGTGAACCACCTTTGCTTTTCGGAACTGGATCAAGAATATTAGAATTTGAAATTTCCCGAGTATCATGATCACCATCATCGAGAAAATCGTCAAAGCAATCGTCTTTGAGTTGATCCAAAAAGTTTGTTGAACGAGCTTCAATTTCAACGTCAATCACATCACTACCTAACTCACTGTCACTCCCGGTTATTATTTCGTTAGGAATTCCTTCATCCGTCCACCTGTGAGGAAAGTAAAAGAAAGTACAAGTATGGAAACAGGTATGAGTAAAATTATGACAAAGACCGAAGCGGGCAAAAAACAACAGTGTCCAAGTCAACGTTTTTCCTGCTATTTTGATGTGAATAAAAACTCTCGACAACAGCTTTGATCTCAGCGCATTCTATTAGATACTAGACGTAAATGTTAGTTACAATGCCTCTCAATGGATGGCATGAGAGTCGATAGAATGGAGGGAAATTCGAAAACGCGAAAGCAGGCGTTACGGAGCACTTGATGGCTGACATATTAATACGTCGTTAGGCATTACGGAGCACATCTGTGCCGACGTATTAATACGGCGGCTGTCGCAAAAGGGTTAAGGGAGGAAAAAAAAAAAAAAACCACGAAATCTCCAAAACTTGCGAAATACAAGGGTATTTTATATTCGATTTATGTACAACCAGGTTCATTGAATCGAATGAGACCTTTCAGTCGCTGTACGTTCATCTTACCAGGCCTTCTATTGAGTCCAGGCATGTAGGGTACCTTTGAACAGGTAGACCATAACAGCTACATTTTTGGCAACCATCTGGCTCAACAAGGTTGCTGCTTCAAATCATAATAGCTAATACATGCTTCTAATACTGGAGATGCTAGAAACATGGAAAAAATAAATGATTTGATGAAACTAATCATTCTTGGTTTTGAGGGAGCCAAAATACGGTCAAGAAAACACTGAAACTTTACTGTCTTGCAAGAGAAGGAATAATTTTGAGAAGGGTTACAACTCCAGGAATTAAGTTCGAGAGCATATTGACATAGGCTACTGATAGTTTGAGCCTTTTCCGAAGTTTGTTCCAGGCAAAACCGCACAGACCCTGTGACCGAGGCGACTCCACTCCCCTAAACTGTTAAGTAGACTTTAATGAAATAATTAATGAACTAAATGAAAGAACCATAATTAAGAACCAATATTTAACCCACATGTTAAATGAGTGCAACTGATGCTGGTTGCTTGTGTTACTTCTTCTTTTTTTTCTTTTTTTTTTACGAAGGAGGAATTAGCTCTCAAGAACTCTTTGTACATAAATTTCTTCTTTAGATGAATCTACAAGTAGTATGTTGAAAAACAATTTGTACGATTTATAGAAACAATTGAGATAAACTTCTCACCTGCATTAGTTTTTCCTTCAGAGAGGGATCCTCAGATTTTGTGTCAATTATCTGAGCGATTCTCATTTGTTCAGCAGTTGGCTGAAAACAATGTTTCGGTTGATAAGCATTAAAATAAAATAAATAATAATAATAATAAATAAATGCCACCATTCAACAGAAAAAATTCATCATTGTTAAGCATACATTTTCAAATCACTTATTTTCATTCAAGATACAATCACCAAATAATCATTTCATAACCCCCGGAATCAAATGTTGGGGATGTTGTAGATACCACCAGACGCTCAAGTCCTGATTCACACCAAAAGAGAATTCTTCACAAAGGTAAACACACAAACAGGGACGTTCTGATTCACACAACCCATTCTTGGGAAATATGCTTCAAGCTCTCAAGAAAAACTTATGCGATGTGATCTTACAGGCTCCAGTTGGAGCATGCCAGAGCATTGGTGAACGGGTTTTGCAAACATGGTTCGGTGGGGTGGGAGATGTAGAGAAAAAGCTCACATAGCAACAATAAGTTTTGATAATGACGATATTTTTATGTGGGCCCAGCTTACCGGGACTCAATGAGGGCTCAAAACCCAAGAGATTGGATATTGCACCTGGCAGAAAACTTTCATTTGCTTCATTTTAATTGAAAATGTATCAAACAATTCCGGTCATGCAGCATGATCGTATGAGCGAATTTTCGTAATTTATCAACATTAATTCAATGACATGAAACTAGTTCTAAATAATAATCTGTTATTCAAGGAGATTTTTGGATGTTCAGATTATTTACAGTTTCTATCGATTTTCGGTAGCTAATATTAAGGGGGCACCGGATGATATACATGCGGGTTTTTCAACTTTTCTTCGTCAATAGTGGACCGATTTTGATGATTCTTGCGGCAATCCACTGGTTTTGAAATTCCCCATAGGATCGTTCTTCTGAAATTTTTAAATTCCAAAATTTTTACAAATTTAGGTACCATTTAACAATTTTACTTTCAAATTCAGGGCTCTGTGGGACCTAGAGGTTTCGATAATATACAAAACGCTGCAACAATCATTGAAATTGGTCAAACATTGGCTGAGAAAAGTTGAATAAACCGTTAGGTCGTATTTCGAATGTGGAGGGAGCTTTGGGCTGTTTTCTGGATCGGAGAGAGTATCACTACATTCGAGTCATTCACCTTTCTTGCTCTTTTGGTTGGAAAAGCACTAGTCGGTGGTCGGCTTTCGAAGACCTTTGTTTTTAATTCATTTTAACTCCACCATAGCCGGTCCCCAGCCCGGTCAAGAAAGGGGGAGGTAAAGCGAATGGCAAATTATGAAATTTCATGTGCAATCATCACACGCCTAAATAGATGAATTTTTCACGCAAAATAATCAAATTTCAGGCATTACTCCGATAAAATCGAGTCGAATCAAGAAAATGATAGCACCCACGTGAATCAGTGTTGGGGGAAAAAAAAAAGAAAAAAAAAAAAAAAAAAACATGGACCACACATGAGGTTTACCAGATTCCATGTTTTGCGCTATTTCGATAGTTAGGCAACTTTGCGTGCTTACGGAATGGGTGCGTGGTAAAAAAATAGAGTGAGTAAATTTATGAAATTTTGCGTAGAATTCACATCTGAAATAAAAATGTGGGTTCCCATTTGTTGATAAAACAAAGTTGGTGCTGAATGCATATGGCATGTCACCATAAGATTGAAAGTTTGAAGAAAGAAAGTTTTTTTTTTGCGGTTTTCTAAATTTTTGGTAAGTACATAAAAATATATATATATATATATATATATATATATATATATATATATATATATATATATATATATATATATATATATATATATGGAACCTAACCTCCCTCTCCTCTTAAAAGTTGTCATTTTACGTTTCAAGGTGCATAGAATCCAAATCTGAAATGTCTGTATGCCATACGGGCACTACAAATCATGCCAAGGGGGTGATCAGTCTGAAATTTGCAAAGGGGGTGGTCACTATATCGTCCATTTTATTTGGCTGAAGCTGAGCTGACAATAGCATGTTTCACTTTTTTTTTTTTTTTTTCATTTTGACTGTAAGCTTGAAACAGTAATACTCGGGGGGTCTAGGGGGGCACCCTCCCTGGCGGGGTCAAGAGGCGGAAATAGTCATCGAAAAACGTGAAAATTCATTTTTAAAATATCGAAAAATTGTCAAGGGGTGCAGAGGGCACAAAATCGATTAATCTTGTTTTGATTTAGCACCAGTAAATTGGGGAAAACATCGAAAAAAAAGTAAGGTTTAGGGCGTCACTCGCGTGATATCAGAAAACGGCGTTTTGAATTGAAAAATGGTCTAACTTGCAAATCAAGTCAGATTATCATTCAAGGATACTTATATTACACATACATAGGGGCCAAGGCTAGATTCCATGAACTTGAGTTTTCCATTTTTTTAGTTTCCACATTTTATACGATAATGACCCACGTAACGGAATGTTGTGTGTACGTATAGTTCATTAAACATCCACACACAAGTTTGTCAAGTGATTTCATTGGTATGGATGATAATCGAGATAAGTAGCACTAATAAATAGCTTTATTCTCGATCAACATTACCAAATGGAGTTAGCCCTCATATTTTGACTACACAAGGAATACATGCTGAGATACAAAACGAGTAAATATTGATTCCAATACCTGATTTTTGTCTGATGGTTTTCCATGGTCAGATTTTATATCCTGCTTGGTCTCTTTCGCCACTTTTTGAATGGAGGCGGTTTTATGAAAAGCAACACCATTGTTTACTGTTGTAGGTGCTTTTGTTTTGCGCTCTTTAGATGTTTTAGTTTGACTCATCATTAACTTATTATGCTAGATTATATTTACAACCAACTATGTACAAAACCTGAAACATAACACAATGATACGAGTTAATTTTTATGGTTCAAGCTAACAGAGTCCAATAGGACACGAGAACAACGATCAGAGATACCAACATTTATTAAAAATTATTACTAGGTATATCACCAACAACAATTAATAAAAACATCATACATATATTCAGTCTCTTCGGACATCATTTGATACCAATCATTGATAGTCAACACGTATGTTCATGAGGAATTAAACTGCCAACCACCTATAGTTGGCATGGAACGGAAAATAAACATTAAATGCCACGATGTCAATCAATTAAGAGTGAGACATACTTATAATGTCACTATAATCGATAGTATGGCGTTGTACTTATAACAATGCTGGTCGGATTAAGCAAAATTCGCGAGTTTTTTAAGATTGGCACATGATATTCAATTAATCAAACATCGCGTACCCGCCTCTGTAACCACGGCTCCTCTACTAGTGTAAACCAAAGGATAATCATCACCTGGAACACTCACTAGATGGGTCGAGATAGAATTTCTTTGGTCACACTAGACCAGGGGTGCTCAAACGGTCGATCGCGAGTGCTTTTTGAGTAGATCTCGAGAAGAAAAATTTTTTTAATAAGTAGGTAACTAAACTACAAAAATTTATTACGTAATAACACTGCTTGCGGCAAAAGGCGGCTTTATCAAAGGAACGCGCGGTACTTGCCAAAGAAAAGCCGCGTTGTTTCTAGACTAGACTGTACTAGACCATTATTGAGATGATTAGCGCAGTAAACGCATTCAAAAGTAAATTGCAACTTATGATAGATCAACTGAAAAGGAAGGATCTGAAACATTTTCCGTCTTTGAAAGCAAGGATTCCTCAGTTGAATTATGATACGTATGAGGCTGAATTATCAAATATTTTGGGACAATTCGAAATGCGTTTTTATGATTGCTGTAAATTGGCAAATATATCATCATTTATGAGTTATCCTTTTTCTTGTAAAAACATTGAGGAATTAGCTACTGAAGTAGCAAGTCAGTTTAATGTGAACTCATGTTCTGTTGAAAATGAGTTGGTGCAGATTATATCAGATATACATCTCAAAGCTACAGCATCTGATACAAATTTCTGGTGTTTTATATCTGAAGATAAATATCCGAATCTAAGGCAAATCGCCCTTCAACTGACGGCAATGTTTGGATCAACTTACTTGTGCGAGTCTGCATTTTCTGAAATGAAGATAATTAAGTCAAAATATCGCAATCGACTAACTGACGATCATATGTCATCATGCTTGCGATTGGCACTCAGTGGTTACGCACCATCTTATGAAAAGTATGCTGAGGACATGCAGTGCCACGCTTCAACATCCAAAGTCACTCCTTAGTTGAGTTTGTAACGGCCCAAAAATATTTGATACCTCGACAAGAGTTCGAATTTGCGTCGTCACAACTACGAGAAATTATTATTAATTTCCCGAAGTTGCGACACTCTAACGATCAGAGCCATGAGGCCAGGGTGACCAAACCTCTTCGACTGTGAGAGTTATTTTCCTGGAGCGTAACATTTCCCCGGAGTCAAATACCAGCCGTCTCGGCTGGTTTAGGGTCGGACGAATGACGAAGTGTAACTGCAGGCCGCTGGCTCAGCAGATGCTCGCTGGAACAAGTCAGCAGTCGAGCGAGGTCATTGTCACGGTGTATTTTGACTCAAGTGAGTGAGGAAATGAAAGGCATAACAACAGGAAATGTGATGTTTACAGTCTCTCGGCTCGAGAGGGATTTAATTAATTATTGTTTCGTATGATTTCGGGTCCTATTTTGGCTGCGCCACTGTAACGGCCCAAAAATATTTGATACCTCGACAAGAGTTCGAACTCGCGTCGTCACAACTACGAGAAATTATTAATAATTTCCCGAAGTTGCGACACTCTAACGATCAGAGCCATGAGGCCAGGGTGACCAAACCTCTTCGACTGTGAGAGTTATTTTCCTGGAGCGTAACAAGTTTAACACCATATGTAACTCTTTTGTTTTGTAACAACGAATAAACTCGCAATTTTGAATAACTAGGAGTTTTTCATTGATATTGTAGAGAAGAACTTAAGTAAACCTAACCCAAACCTTGACTAAAATAATGTAAATTGTGCGGAAAGCTAATATCTATATATGCAACGGTACACCCTACCTAGGTAGGTAGGGTGTATCGTGTATGTACGACAACCCTGCATCACACATACTTGCAGCCTCTCAGAGTCGATCGTAAGTAGTCTAAAAATATTGAGGTAGATCGCCAGCAGTTCAAGTTTGAGCACCCCTGCACTTGACCGACTTCACCTTCACTCTAGGCAACACGCAGCCTACCACTCACACTGGCTCTGTACGGGCTGCGTTTTACCAGCTGATGCTAAATTCAATAATAATAGCAGTTACAACTGAAAATATCTTAGTAGCGAAAGCATTGAATATAAGCTAACTGACATGACATCTCAAAACTTGTAGAAATCTGAACAATTTTAATTTTTAGACAAACCCAATGTATGGTAAAACAAAAGTCCCCCCAAAGGAGTAGATAGGAAGACTTCGGTGCCAATACGATCAAAGTCCCTCTAAATTTGGATTGATGGTGCTTGTACTGGAGTCAAGTATCTTGGGGTATCAATCAAGTTGAGGGTTATTTTTATCAAATAAACTCCTTCGCTTTTCCAGTAGCATTAGACCACTCTCCCACAAAGCAACTACGATAAGAAAATGCTATCACAGTCTTGTAGAGTAGAAATGTAAAAATTTAAGATGAACTTTCGAAAGATTGTTTGGCTTAGCTGTGTGGAAGACAAAACAGTATTGTTCAGTGTTCGTGCAACTGACTTTGAACAAGCCAGATGAACCATACATTTTTGCTTTTGAGACATGGACAAAACCCCTGCAACTGATTCAGAACATGTTGCCAATTGTTTAGGTATAGTCTTCCAGAACAAATATACTTATGCGCATTAAAAGTAGTGGCCGTTCGTGATGTCCAAAGGGGTTGCCCGGTTCATGTACTTGGAGATTACTTCAGAGGTAGTTCGTGAACTGAACTGACCCTGCACCTTTCAGGAAAAACCGTACATGTAATGAACAAGACTAGAATGACAGCACCAAAAAAAGGCCAGAGACAACACGAACTAAAAAATATCAACTAAAAAATTGAATCACCACTTCAGAAAAAGAATATTTTACAGATAGATCAATTTCATATTGTTGCACTACGCTAACTGCTTCACATCGATTTATTATTTAGCTATTTTTTCGAATAAACTATGGGACTATTCCGCCTTATACTCGTATAATGAGAAGGAGCTGGAACTCGTGAAGAGACAGAAGAGACAAAGCATAGAACGAAAAACAAATATCAAGTAATACTTACGAATGAAGACTGACAACGGAAATAAATTAACTACTGCTACAGCAATCCGGAATAACTCGTTAGCACTTCGGAACAACAAAGAACAGGCAAACCCACCGAGCTACAGCCCTAGTATAACCTACCTAGGAGAAGAACATAGGTATACGTTACCCCGAAAGTTCTTGAGAAGAATAGCTACGGCACGAATAAACTTGGAAATTCGTTACACACAGTTATTTGCAGGCAGGTATACCTAAAGGAGGATAGTGTCTTTCACAGTTTTGATAGAGTAGGTAACGCAAGGCTTTCTTCGTTCATAGCATTTTACACACTGGAAACAAGATACTTCATTCGATAACCAACTAGACTTTGAAGAAACGAAACAACAATCCAAGAGAATGTATACAGGGATTCCAAAAGTTAATACAAAAGACAATCTTCTGAAAAGGCGACCGATTAGTTTACAAGATAACGAATAATCAACAACCACTAGATACCTACTTGGCAAAAAGAACGCGCGCAAGCATAACTTGATAGAGAAACGTACCGTTTCAATACTTTTGAGAGAAAAATGTTGGATTTCCAAGTTATCACATGAACGATTAAGGATAATTAATTCAATATAGTGAACGAAAGCGTAAATATCAGTACCTAATTCAGGAGCCCTAAAAGTGAAATGACCAAACCCGGTTATAAACTACCATGTGGATAGGACGCCATAACTATATCGGTGAAATATTTTCGAAGTGTGAATCAAACCGGCAGCAATGGGAATAGCATAAATATTCTATGTAACCGAAAAAATTGCGAGAAAAACTTGATATTCACGATTAAATAATAAAATAATTGATATAAATGTGTACCTCAATGCTCTTCTCTTCTAAGTCACGTGATCAAAACCCACAACCAAGCTCCTTAGAGCCTTCTTTCAAAAACATGTACGTTTTGAATATTGCTCGTTCGAACACGCAACGATAATTGGTTTCTAATATAAAACTAAAATTTTAACAACTTCGAAGCATTAAGCAAAAATAGTATTGAATAATTGTTATCATGAGGTCACCAAACAATACAGATGGCATTGAAACACAGACAAAAGAAGTATGGATATGAGGTTCTGATCTTACATGGATCTTCGTTTCATGAATGGAAACTGAACTCTAACATTTTAAGGTTCCATGGAGCTGAAAGGCAGATGTATTTCGTGCAATATGGTTCTGGGCATGAGCCTAAAAGGGGTTCCCACTTAGGTTCATGTTTCTGGGAGAGGATTAAATCGGGTAACAGAAGGGTCCAATTGACTGATTGGAATGAGTAGTAGGCCAGCAGCTCATATCCTTACTGCGATCTCCCGCCTGTTTTTCTATAGTCTATCGTATGTAGAAGAAGGTCTTCTTCCATGCGTACCGTGAAGAATGATTACTATTACAATGTCTTTGGGGCTATTTCAAATAACGATGCGAAGTCTAGCGGTAAAAAATGAACCCCCGTAAGCGGGATCACCAGGAATAGCAGCTTGACAGGTTACCTGCGTCTGTTTGTCAATTTTCCTTTGGTGACTACTGAAAAGTAAAATAAATCGTACTACAGCATATTTTGATGCAAATTCTAATAAATTTGGATAGAAAGAACGAGTAGACCAGCGATTTTCCTCGGAAAGGGCGTTGAAAATGGGCAAAAAAGTGTGAAATCATAACAAAAATAAGCGCATTATATTGCGAGGTACTAGGTACCTACTCATATATCATTAGTAACAAATTACCTAGGTATTTGTTTAGTTGTAGTTGTTTACATCCATTTTCTTTGTAAATTCAGGCTCTTATTGTCCAAATTTTCCCATGCTCGGTTATTCACTAAACTAAACTTGACAATGATTCTGAAAGGCGTGTTTTAGGTAGGTACCTAAATTCCAATAATAAAATGAAGAAACCCAAAACGGGGTGCGTTATTGAAATGAAACTAATGTAGGTATATTGTTGGAATCTCGAACATACAGGAGTGGATTAAAGTACCTACATGTAAATTCATCGTTTCTCTTAGATTTTTTCGTTTATATAACGACCATTTACCCATTGAAACTTGTCCTATAGTCTCTTCTTTTTATCGTTAGTAATCTTGGCTCTGATCTGTTCTTGACTCAGTACCAAACGTAAATTCGATCCCTTTGAGTGTGCAAATCTATGGTTCGGATGTTCACATCGCTACATTTCAATAATAAGGAACTGCTCACAGACCTTCACCTTCAAACACACCACATACTTACTATAATATGTTGGGCATGTCCTATTTTAGTACTTTTTCACTTTCACGGAAATTTCGGGATTTCGTAATACCTACAAGTCTATGTATTTAAAATCAAATCTAATTTCAGCATCTCACAGAAATTAACAATAACAAGAAGTAGGTACTAAATAGGTAAGTAGGTGTCTCCTAACAATTTATTGTAGAAGTAAGAAAGCAACACATTTCTGTTATCAACAAACAACCTTCTTTCACTTGGTTTTGTATTTTTCTGGATTAATAATGTAAATCGATGCGATGAATGCAAATCTATCCCGCTCGTTGCTGCCATTAGGGAACGATCGCAGCGCCGCACAGTGTTTCGACTGATGTGTTTCAGGTGGAAAAAGTCGGTACTTTTCCGTTATACCCCCCGCCCCCCGCAATGTGTTTCACGACTTTCGCGTATGTTTCACGCCTCCCCGATGTTTGTAGGCATCAGTAATGATCCCTTTTCACATTTGAATTAATGTTAGCTCAGTTTGAGGGAGGCATTGGTGAATTCTTGGAAAAACAAGACGGTAACGTCATTTACCGTGGGCGCTGCGCGCTTGCTTGGGTCCAATCTCTTCCCGATGAAGTGGTTGGTTTACTAACTCTAATCTCTTCACAAAGGTCAGGCGATAAGACAAAGCCAATGCGGTACAGTTAATTCGTTACTTGATATCTATTTGTGAGAATTCATGTGGAGGCAATCAAACCACAATCACGACAATTTGTTTCAACAAATCCTCACCGACATCTGCAACTTCTGAAAACACGGTAAGTAATTCGTTTTTTTTTTTTTTTAAATAATATAATTTCTTCCCACAGCTTGAAATTGTCACCAATTCTACGTAAATATGTAATCTAAGAAAGACGGAATGCCTAGAAACATCGGGCGGGCGTGAAACATTCACGAAAGTCGTGAAACAGATTGGGGAAAAGTAAAACGGAAAAGTACCAAAAAGTCAAAATAAAAGATTTTGAAAAAACGTCTTCAGCGTCCAGAGTGGTAAGTAAAGGTCTTGTAGTGGATTTAAATATGTTTTACTTGGTGTCGGTAGACCAAGTGGGACATTTATATTCTGATTGTGCGGGTTAGTCCCCGTGTTATTCCTGTAAGGAATGTGAGCGAATCCGTCAAGGTCAGCTTGCTTGGCGGGATGAACTGAGAGATAGTTCGTGTCGCAGCCGCGTGGAGCACTGGGCTCGCATAGTGGGTGCTGGGTTCGATCAGTTTGGTACTGAGCCGTTTTGTAATATTCCGGCCTAAGATTTATATCTGTAGGAGGAATATGTTGAGCTTGGTTGAGGTACTGAAAAGTATCCTTCGTTTTTTGTACATTTGGAGTGTATTTGACACTCGGATCGGCCGGGTAGGCTTGTGTCGAATATCGTGGGTATTCGGACAGCTTGGTCGAATCATAATGATTGACTTCAGAGCGGGTCTGAAAGGTATCCTCGATCTTTTGTATAGGCGAGGCTTGATCTAACGTTTCCTTCGTGAATACGTTAGGTGAGAAGGCGATCTCGTCGTGAGGATCGAGCCTTGCGCCGTCGCTGGGACCGGCGGATTGGCCGGGTAGCATGTAGGTAGCGCTACGGGGGCTAAGAGGCCCGGCTTCGCCGTCGTCTGCCTCCCCTTGCATGAGGAAATAAGACGGCCGACGTTCCATCGAAATAGCCGAGTTATTAGCTCGTTTCGATGCCTCTATGTATAGAAATAGAGGGTTTAGGAAGGTGGACTCGCTTGACAGAGCTTCTTTCCTTTGCTCGTATGTCAGGGTCCTACCTTGTAGTCTTGAAAAAGACTTCCTTGGACGGTAAATTAGAGCGGATGAGCAGAGTAATTTACTGGCGTGCCCCAGCGGTCGGTGACGAGCCTAGTGCTACGAAACCCGGGTGACACGGCTAGGAACGTCCCTCGGGCGTACGATCTAAAGAGAATATCGATAGATGTACCGGGTGGCGTCCTGACAGATGAACTACGTTGGGCAATGAGCAGGATGAATAATCACTGGACTCGTAGATGCCAATGCGAGATCTGTGTGGAGAGAAGGTAGGCCTTGTAGAAAGCAGTAGGAAGCCGTTCTTGAGATGAACTCGGGATGCAGAAGGTTCGTCAGCGTAGAGCGTGTAGAAATCTTCGTACTTCGAGGTGTCGTCGTCGAGAGCGGAGAGTAGAATGAATTTCGGAGGGCTCCGAGCGGGGTCTTTATAGGGAGGTGGCCGCCTCCTGCCGCCTCCTGATTGGTCCGCTTAATTTCATTAATTCGACTGTGTAATCTCATTGGCTCGCACATTGTTTTCTCAGTATCTGCGAGTATGATAGCTGAGCTGGTCCTCCGGGGTGCTTACGAGCGTCCGTCGCGGAGCCGACGACCTTGAGTTTAGCCGGGGACCTCGGGTGCTTTCTCTGCGTCAGTTGTTCAGACGGGGTCCCCGGGGTGGCTGCTGGACCAGAGGTGGTTGCTTGCCGCCTCTTGGTTGGTTCGCCTATTGTCTCTCGTGTAATCGGTGTTTCTGATTGGCGAGTAGGCTTGTTTGAATTGTCCTCGTTAGTTTTAGAGGACGTTTGATTTTCTGTTTGAGTTTTCTCGTTCAAGGCGACTTGGTTCGAGATACTTGTCGCATCTCTCTCGCCCAGTAAGTGTCTAGGGAGGTCGCCTTGTATGTTATTAGTTAATATTTCACTTTTGAGAGAGAAATTCGTATTTTCTCTCTGGTGAAATATTTTGTTTGACGGAGTTATAACTCGACGTCTTGTAAATATTTTTGTGTTGTGTCTACCTCTTTTTGGTAGCCCTGAAAAGGGCTGTTTACAAGAGGGGATGGTTTTCACCACAGGTCTCAAATCGATTATTTCTTTGGAATAACCCTCTTCAAGTAACTCTGAGCACACGCCAGAACGCACCAAATAGAAAACTACGGTGTGGAACACACACCTAAGGACATTATTCCTCTGAAATCTAATATTTAATTTTCCCCCTTCTTCTGATCATCTTGGTTTGGACTGAAATGATTCTCCTGAAGGTTTTAACGAATAATATTCTAAAATTTTAAATATTAATTTTTAATTTCTATCTCTTCCAATCCGAAAATAGATATTGAAAACCAGTGGTATAAAGTAGTTGATGTAAATAAATATCAGTAGGTACCAGTTTGTCAAGTCTTCAACCCGTTTATTCAGCAAACCTCTGCAAATATGGGTTTTCTTCATTCGATTTTCATAATTTGAAACAGTGAGTTTTTATTTGAAAATGGAGGCTGCGAAACATAAAAGCCGAGTGAAATACAGTCATTTATATCTTCATAGTTCCTGAATATACCATGACATTAAATATTCCATGGGTTTTAATAAAATTAATGCGAAATTTCCATCCATTAGACCAAAGTCACCATATTATTTTTAGCTAACTTCATGAATGAAACGATTAGGACTAGGAAATGTGGAGATTCTGATGTTTGCGGACGACCTCAAGATTTTCTCCCAGTTAGATCCCGTGATAACTGCCGTCAATTTCAATTTCAATTTTAAACATGCTTTATTTGTGGATAAATACGAAAGAAAAAAAAACTGTAGGAATAACATAAGTAAAAAAGCAACATAATTATTTTACCACAAACCCACAAAAGAACTCTTGTGCGTGGGCATTTCTAATGACTTAGGTAATTATAAGCTCGTTGGACTATAAGCCCGTCAACTGCAATCTTCCATTGACGCACTTCTTCAGTGGTGTTCTGCTAATAGTCTTGCACTCAACCCACCTAAGTGCCCCGTTTTGTTCTGTAGTGTCCGGGGATGAAAGTAAAATCTCCAAATACACAAAATTCACTTCTTTTATTCTCCGATATATCACAAGCTTCAGGTAGGTCAGTACATGATAATGAATAAGGAAAAGATGCACTGCCAACCTAATCAGAGAGGGCATCACACACTGCCAACATAATTAGCTTTAAATAAAAATAGTTCTTCCCTCCTAATTACAAATTAGGGTAGGTACTCTACACCTCTCCCCCGTGTTTTTTACTACAAAATAAATAAATAAATGTTTCCTTAACGGTAGGTGCATCCAATACACATACAATACATTATACATGGTACATAATAGTACATAATACTATCTCAAAATAATCATTTGAAAATAATATAAAAATTTAAATTAACATTTTCTCTGTCGTTAGAAATAGGAGAGATTACTTCTGGGCCCTTCGGTCCCTTTGGAATGGTTCATAAGTGAGGCGTCGCGGCGGTACCACTACCCGCCCTGTACGTCTTGTGATTGCCCCAGACTCACCCCCTTCGGGCTGTACCATAGGAGATAGGACCACAGGAGTCATCTGTGTTCCAGCGGATTTCCTCGTGGGCTGGGGTATTGGTTGGGGTGGGGTTACTACAGGACTGTTGCCGTGGGTTGTGGCAGGACTTGACTGGGCGGTGGTTGGTAAAGCAAAAATTCCTGTTCCCACCGGTACGGTGTTTTCCGACAGCCGGGTTTCCCTTTTCCTAATTTGGTGGAAATGGCGGACCCAAGTCAAGTCTAAAGATGGTATGAATACCTGCATCCTACGAGGTCCTAATATTTTTGTGATAATCCCCGCTATCCATGGATCTTCCCTATGACGATAATTTCTGGCCCAAACCAAGTCATTTTCAGTCCACTCAGGTTCTGGGTCACCCCCATGGTTATCTATTTGTCTTTTTTGTCGCTCATGAACTCTTTCAGAAACAAGTGGAGGACGTAATAAATCAAAGCGAGTCCTAATTAGGCGACCCAACAGAGCCTCAGCTGGGGCTTTACCTGTAGTCGAGTGCTTTGTATTGCGGTAATCCATTAGGAATCGTTGTAGTACCTGATCTAGCGCATTGTGGTGATCAACTTTGCCCAGGGCACTCAAGATAGCGCGTTTGATCGTGCGGACAGCATTTTCTGCCGCGCCATTGGTACGCGGATTAAATGGAGCCCCTGAAACGAATTTGACCCCATTTGCTGCCAGGAAGGTCTGGAATTCCTCGGATGTGAAACTCGAAAAGTTGTCGGCAACAAGAACCGACGGCAGCCCAAACCTAGCAAAGGTCTGCCTGAGAAGTTGTATGGTCATGGACGCAGTCATAGTTTTAGTAGGGAAAGCCTCCAACCATTTGGAATGGCTGTCAACCACGACTAGAATGTAATGGCCTTGAATGGGACCGAGGAAATCAATATGAATACGGTGCCATGGTTGCGTAGGCCATTCCCAAGGAATCAAAGAATTCTTTGGGGGGTTGTCTTTGAACGCAGCGCATTTTTCGCATTGTTTGGTCACCGCTTCTATGTCCTGATCAATCCCCGGCCACCATACATAGGACCGTGCTAACGATTTTACCTTCACTACACCCATGTGTGTCTCATGCAGCTCCTCTAGGATTTTATCTCGAAGTTGAGCGGGGACAACAACCCTATAACCCCATAGTAAGATGTCTTTCTCTACGTGTAACTCATTTTTATGAAGTGCATAATTTTTCAAATCTGGAGGGACTGATTCTGGCCACCCCATTAAGGTGTAAGTTATGGCTTTCTGAACAAGTGGGTCCTCTTTGGAAAATTTCAGAATGTCTTTGTAGACTAACGGTACATTTTGATTTTCGAACACATAATGCAGGGTTAAATCGCAAGTTTCCTGATCTGGGACTGTGTCTGATAATGGAGCCCTCGAAAGCCAGTCAGCAAAATTTTTCCCTGATTTAACATACTCCATGTCGTAAGTATATTGGGTTAAGAAATGAGCCCACCGTTGTAGGCGATTAGCCGCACAGGCAGGAATTCCCTGCTTTGGACCAAAGATTGCAAGTAGCGGCTTGTGATCAGTTATCAGCGTCCACCTGCGTCCAAACAGGTAGATGTGAAACTTTTTTACGGCATGGATAATTGCCAGAGCCTCACGGTGTATAGATGAGTATGATTGTTCGGCTGGTGCCAAGGTACGACTTGTGAATGCCACCGGAACCTCAATACCATCTTGAACCTGTGATAAAATTCCGGCAACCCCATGATTTGATGCATCAACTGTCAAACGCAGGGGAAGCTGCTGATCATAGTGAGCTAAGGAACGATAATTAGATACGAGCTCCTTGATTTTTTTGAAAGCCCTCTCACATTCGTTGGTCCAGTTCCAAGGCGTATCCTTTTTTAGTAGACGATAGAGTGGGTGTAGGACATCGGCTACGTTTGGGAGGAATTTAGCAACATATGTAACAAACCCAAGAAAAGAATGGAGCACTTTGACATTTTGAGGAGGGGGAGCTTCGACTACTGCCCTAACCTTGTCATCGGTGGTGTAACCCCTTTGCATCTATACGAGACCCTAGGTAGACGATAGAATCACTAATTTCACATTTGTCCTCAGCGAGCGTAAGCCCAGCCCCTTCTAATCGAGTGAGAACTTCGGTGATCCTAGCTATCAAGGTGTCCCAGTCGGGCGCCCCTACCCCGAAATCATCTAGGAGTACCACCACCCCCTCTAATCCCGCTACCACTTTTTCCATCTCTTTTTGGAATTTTGTCGGGCCCGATGCTGGGCCATAGGGGAGTCGCTTGTATTGGAATAATCCCTTATGGGTGGAAATGGTGGTTACATTTCGACAGTGTTTCGATAATGGGTATTGCTGATAAGCTTGTGACAAATCAAATTTGGCAAAGACCCTACAACCTTGCAATTTGTGAAATAATTCTTCTGTTGTTGGAAGGGGATACTGGTCTAATAGAAGATCTGGATTTATGGTCAGTCTATAATCTCCGCAAAGGTGGATCCCACCCCCTGATTTCATGACGGGTACAATGGGAGTTCCCCATGGAGAATAATCGACGGGTTCTATTATATCCTCCTTGAGCAAGCGGTCGATTTCGCGCTCGACAAGGGGTTTCAAAGCGAAAGGAAGCGGGCGAGCCCGGAAAAATTTTGGTTTTGCCCCCTCCTTTAGTTCGAGAGTACATTCCCCTTTGGTATATTTTCCTAGTTTCGACGTGAAAACTTTCGGGAATCGTTTTTTTAAGGTCACAATCAGTTCGTTACCTCTAGTGTTAAAACATGGATCTGGTGTTACTGTTGGTTCAGGTTTGGTCACAGTAAAACCCAATTTTTCGAACAAGTTTCTACCTAGCAGTGGTGGACCATCGGTATCCACGACGAATAATGGGTATCGACCATAACACTTATTTTGGTATTCGACATTGAGATCTACCTTTCCTACAGGCTTAGCAGTAGAATTAAAATACGATAAGAAGACCTTATCAGAAGTCCTTATTTCACAATTAGAGAAATGTTCTTTATAGAGACTGAATGGAAGAATTGAGCTATTACATCCTGTATCAATTTCAAAATTTACCGCAACACCTTGTAAGTGCAGGGTCGTTAGATAAGAAGGAACATGAGTATCTTCTGTGATATGATACAAAGATTCCGGTATATTTTCTGACAAATAATTTGAACGGATCCCTTTCCTATCCGAACGTTGATTTTTAACAGTCGATAATTGAGATTGTTTAGGACATACCTTCTTGAGATGGTTTCCTTGACAAACATCGCATTTCACATTTTTGTACCTACAGGTCTGGTAATGTCGATTTCCACATATATCTTGCAGGGGGACGTCTGATCGTTCCTGGGTGATCCGTGTTGTTCCGTCTGCTTCCTGTTTTGTGATTTCTTGTAGTTGTTGGTGGATGTTCTATAGACAGGTTCTTGTTTTACTGATACCTGGACGGGAAGGTCGTAGTTATGGGCTGACGACTCCTTGGCCGTGGCTAACGTCAACGCTTTGTCGAGGGTGAAAGTCGTAGGGTCTTCCTCGAAAAGTCTGTCCTTCACCGGCCCTTTCGGGAGTCCAAGAACAAAACGATCCAACAAGTGTTCGTCGAGGGTCTTGAACTTACACAAACCTCCGAGATTTCGAAGCCTTGCCAACCAATCTTGTAGAGTTTCGCCGCGGTCTCGAGTGGCGTTATGAAAACGGTAGCGAGCCGCAAAAATTGATTCGGTTGGAATGAAATGAGCATCGAACAGTTGCACTAGGAATGTATAGGTCTTATCTTCGGGTACGGCGGGAACACACAGGTTAGAAATCAGCCGATACGCGTCTTCTTCCATACTGTTCAGGAAAAGAGCCTGCCGTCGTTCGGGATCGTCAATTTTATTCGCACGAAAGAAATTCTCCATTCGTGGTTTTGCAGTGGCCCATGAATTTCGCGTCGCCGAAAATGGGTGCAACGTGCCCACGAACGATGACGTCATCCCGTGATCTAAATGGAAAGGTAGCTCGTCAAACCAGGTAATGTTGTCGGCCAGTTTCCTCGGCTTTAGTCCGTTTCACGATCAGCACAGGAAAAACTGGAGTGTTCCTCGTCGCCAGTGTAGTGTCCGGGGATGAAAGTAAAATCTCCAAATACACAAAATTCACTTCTTTTATTCTCCGATATATCACAAGCTTCAGGTAGGTCAGTACATGATAATGAATAAGGAAAAGATGCACTGCCAACCTAATCAGAGAGGGCATCACACACTGCCAACATAATTAGCTTTAAATAAAAATAGTTCTTCCCTCCTAATTACAAATTAGGGTAGGTACTCTACATGTTCTTCAGAGGAGCAAAGTCACCATTGGTGTACGAGTACTGCATTGATGGGGTAGTGTTGAGTCGCATCTGGTTGAACCGTGACCTGGGTGTACTATTCGACATGCATTTGGACTTCTCAGCACATATTGAGGGTGTGTGTGGGATAAGGCGTTAAGGACCCTTGGTTTTCTGAAGAGAAGCGCCCGGGACTTCACAGACCCCACTACCATTACTATATTGTACAAAACGCTTGTATTGCCCATCCTCGATTATTGTAGTGTTGTTTGGTCCCCACACTATGCCACAAGTTTGTACTCGCTTGAGGGGGTTCAACTCCGTTTCTTGCGCTTTTTGGCCGTCAGGTTGCGAGTGCTTTGGGATCAGGTTTGCTACCCGGATCTAATGACTGCCTTTGGATTGGAGCCATTGGAAAATCGGAGAAGGGTACCGGATTTGTCCATCTTCTTTAAGCTGTTGAGAGACCAGATTCGATGTCCGAAACTGCTGTCAGGTATCGGTTTGTCAGCACCACTATATTCCACGCGCTCTTATCAGACGTTTTTTGTGCCTTTCGCTGATAGGAACTACCTATTTCATCGTCCCATGCTTCGACTGCCTCGTGAGGCAAACGCGCTGATGGATTAGGTTGATTTCGACTTTTTTGTTGGATCTCTCGGCGCTCAAATTCAATTGCTACTTCCTCCGTGCTGTCATGATGGTCGACTAAGCCCTATTTGAATTTTATCAGTTTTCGACATGTGACCTATATAATGTATTTCTTATTTAACTATTTTCATGTCTGTAAACTTCAACACAATTTCTACATTTGTCTTCAAGCTATTATTGTCAATTTTTACATTTCGCCCTGCAATGCCAACAATATTGTTTTTCATATGTATATCATACAAATTATATGCTGCTACGAGGTCGTTCACGATAAGGAGGCGCGTTTCTCCGAGAGGGGCTCTGAAGAGCAGGGCTGCGCAGTGGGACCCTTCCCCCACCCAACGTCCTACCCTGCCTGACCTGAACCCCTCCCGTTCTTTTCCCTCCCTCGCCAACATTATCCGTCCTCTTCCCTCCCGCTCACCCTAAGTCCTGCTTTGTCTTTTCTGCGGAGTAGGCTACCAGGTAATAGGGTGGTAAGAGAGGGGATGTGAAAACTTCAGTCTAGCTGTTGCCGGACGGTTTGGAGAAACGCGCCTCCTTATAGTGAACGACCTCTAGTACATTGGTGTTTTCCTTCGTCCCACGCCCAAGGTTGCCGCGGGGGGAAGGGTTCCCTCTCTCTACCTGTGTCACTGCCTGTGTCTCGGCATTCACAGACAGTAGTGGGGGTAGCAGCTCGTACGGTAGAGGGGTGGGGTTCGGGGGGGATCTTACGGGACGGACGCCTTCAAACCAAATAACCCTCCGTAAAAACACATTCTGTGTTAAAAAAGATGTTTTAGTCCTACCTGGTAAGTTAGAAACATATTCGTCAGAAATCACGGGGATAGTTAAGAAAAGGGGATGTGTCGAAATTACAGGGATGTCCGTAAATATGGTTTGTAGGAATATGATTTGGGATAGAAAAGCGAACTGATCATGTTTTCACAGGATGTTGTATCCTTCCATTAAAATTTAACATGATGTTGCTCGGAGAAAATCCCCCCCCCCCCCCCCCCCCCCCCCCCCCCCCCCCCCTTGAAATTTGAATTTACAGAGAATTGTTTCACAGGGAGAACATTTACTTCAAGTAAAAATTCGAGTAAAATGGTAAAATATTCGAACAAAATAAAAAAGAATGAAATAATAATAATAGTAATAATGAAAATCGGTTGTTAATTGTTTAGTAGTATAGTTCATTTTCTCCTCCAGCCCACCATCTCACGATCAATCCGTTATAAAAATTAAAAACCCTTTCTTTTTGCACATTTAGACCAACAGATTTACGTTTTCTATTTCCAAGAAAATGTTGAATTGAAATGATGATGACCATACATGGTGCAATGGATCTTGAGCAGCAGTACTAGAGTATCAGCAGCTATTGCCCAGTAGAAACCAATTTTAGTGTACACACGTCTATTGGGAAATAGCTGCTGACCCCCCCCCCCTCCCCCCTTCCCTTTGAGGAGTAATTGCTGGGTACTGCCAATGATCTATCGCTCTAAGGCCTACCATACACTTCTCCGTATGCCTCGTGAGAATAACTGAAATGCATCGAGATGAGAGATAACCGTAGGGAGGCTCGCTGGTTCAAACAAAAATAAATTAACAAAAACAGGGGGGAGTTTCTCCTAGCACGACCAAGTTAAATTTTAATGGAAGGGTACATCATGTAAAAACATGATCAGTTCGCTTTCCTCTCTCAAGTCGTATTCCTACAAACCAGACTTAGGGATATCACTGTAATTCCTTAACATCTCCTTTTCTTAACTATCCCCTTAATTTCTTACGATCCCCTTTCATTTATTCTCCGTGCCTTCCTTCATCATCTTTGAACTGCTCATTAATATTACTTGTTTCTTTTGCAGTAGAACATGGAAAGATTGCTGTTATGTGAATTAGACATAATTTTGTCTCTGTGTTGCTGATAATTATGTTTTTCTACCAAGCCAAGTAAATGATAGGTAATTAAAATGTTAAAATTTAAAAGCGACTTAAGTAAATCAATGAAAAACCAATAGGGCAACTTTTTTGAAATCCTCAAGGACATAGCTCAAACATTTATTGCGTCAGATTCTACAGAAATATCTGAAAATAATTGAGGTTTGCATGTTCAATTTGGGTTAGTGGCTTCGATCGACCAAAAAGGTATAATTTTCCAACGGACTGTGTGTGGCACCTTGTAGGAAATTCATTGTAGATTCCGAAAGTGGGGTCAAAATGTGAATTTGAAAGCGTTAAAGAGGAGAAGTATTGTTTTTTTTTTTCAAACAAACAATCAGGTTATGGCTGAAAATATAGAAACTGAGATAACTCGAGTAAAAATTGAAATAAAAAATCGCGGTTAACGGCGTTGAACGACGTTTTTGATTTGCTTACCACCCTACAAGTATTGACATTTCTTCCTGAAACACCCTATATACGGGAAATCACAAAAAAAAAAAAACTTCTTGAAGAAATTCTTTTCAAAAAGATGAAGACCACAAAACAACTCTATGCTTGTTTATACCATTCTACGTAAAAAGTACCTACCTAGCTACCATGGAATTTATGTAGTTGTTCTTATTAGGTATTATTATGTTGGGTGTAATTGATGTACGAAGTTTTTTAGACTTACTTTCTTCGATCGATAGCAAGAATCTACTTCCGCCTTTGATAAATTTTATAGGACTTTGGTGGGCAAAGGTAGTAGGTACCTACCCACGAAATTAGATCCGTTGGGTCATCGAATCGACCAGTGATTTCGTTTACATCATAGTAGCTGCTGTGGATGCGTGAACGTGAGGTCACGTGAACAGTTTTTATTAGATTTTGATGGAATTTTCTGAGAATGTGAGGGATAATCCAAGGATAGACCCCCATTAATTTCATCACACCAAAATTAATTCTTTCCACAGAACATACGCAAACACAAAATCCATCAAACGTAATTTTCGCAAGGTCAATTCGTCTGAGCGGAGGGTAGTTGGAAATATTAGAGTGCGCTTCAGTCCTACTTCCCATTTTCAAAACGAAATTTCTCCACATCAAACCATCGTTTGCTAATTTTAAAAATTCGATTTGGAATCGTTAGACTATCTATTGTTCATCGTTGACATTTCAAAAATCCCATAAACGATTTATATTAATTAACAAGGGGGTTTAAAAAGTTGGGGGCAGCTCTAAAGTTTCTTCAGAGTATTCATCCGATTTCTATGACATTTTCAAGGATTGAAAATGTCAGGTTGCAGATGGTCCCCATTGAACTTTATCGCTACCGACTCATTGGTAGCTTTTGCGCATTCACATTGGTACGTAACGTAACACTCAAATTCTTATTCCAAGCATGACTTCTACAGTTTTTGAATAGGTATATATTCCTAAATACATTAATATTGGAATGGAATGTTACTATTTGATTCGGAGTGAAAAGTTAAGAAATTGATACCAAACTTCTTGAAGCGTGTTTAAAAAAAAAGTAAATCACCTTTTTGTTTTGATTTGGTTACAAGTCTACCAAGGTTCCAAAGTTCCACTTGAATTTTACATTTTAGCATTTTTTTGAACAACTACGGCTTTGGGGCTTCGTCTTATGTTTAAGCTAATCGTTGTAACCCGCTGTACTGAATTTTTTTATTGTTTCTTAGGCCTTTCAAGGCCCTTTACGATCATAGCTCATAAATATAAATGTGGCCTGTGGTATCTTTTGAATGCGGTCTTCAGGTGGGAAATAGTACAGCAGGTCCTTACTTAATTGTTATATCACGCAGACCTTGTGTTTAATTCTAATATCACAGTTATTGCTGGTTTTATTTTAAATGGGTATATTTCGTTGCAGGTATTTAACAGATCACAGATATGGTATCAGAAAGCAAATTGAAACACTGGATTCTCATTCATTTGGGGTATCCCCTCCCCTTCTCTTAGACCATTCTTTGGCAAACATCTCATATTTCTTCGAAGAGTCTAGGCTGATGACCAATTGATCAAAGGAGCCATCAAATGAAATACTAATTCTCCACACATATGCGGCCTTATATCATTGTATAAAGGGCAGCTTCTTATCATGTGTTCTGAAGTAACCTGTGTTCCTCTCTGTAACCGCATGGACATAAAAAATTGCCATGTCCAGTCAGTAGTTGGGAAGTTTCCTATGAGGGCTTCAAGAAGTTACTGCAACTGCTGTGATGTGTTAGGCGACCCTTAGGACTTGTGTCCCATCGTTCCTGCCATTATTCCAGCCATTATTCTACTGCCTCAATTTTTGGAGTTATTCATTGGTAAAGCTACCTCGAGTAAATCTTCTCTAGGTTTGGCGCTAGTACGGCTCGGAGATCTCAAGGCTGACACAGCCACTCGTAGGTCAAGGAGCAAGTCTAGCGGTATTGCTCCCGCCAAGATTTGAATTGAATCTGAAGATGTGGTACGATGTGCAGATGTTACTGCTAGATGGTATGCCCTTTGTAGTTGTAGGATCCTTGTCTAATCGTTGCAACACGTATCATTACATATTAGGTACATGTTTTCATTCGATTTCGATGAAATTTTCCGGGAATGTGCGGGTTAGCCTGAGGAAGGTCCCAAAACAAATCCACCACTCAAAAATTTTCCTCTGCGCAAACGCAAACGTAAATTTGGAGGGTAGTTGGGAAATGGACATCATTACCCCATGTGAGTTTCATTGTAATCTTTTCTTTTGTAGCTGCTTCGCATGCGCTCAAATTCGTATAACAAGCATGACTTCCACAGTTTTTCATCCGATTTCTATTTCAGAGTTTGGATGGTTTAGGCTGTGGATGGTGCCTAATGAACTTCATCACTCCTACAGCCGAGAAATGGAATAAGAAATGGTATCCCGACTCACTGGTAGCTTTTACGCGTGCAAAACGTAACTTCCATCAAACATAATTTTCTCATTGCCTTATTGACTGAATTAGTTCAAACTTATTTTCAAGTGATACGCCTAGGGAAAATTTAATAAATTATTAACACATCTCAATGATCTATACAATCTTGTTATGAATACGAGGAAGCTGTGCCAAACCTAACTTCTGCAGACTTTTTTTTGACTTGGAAATAATTAAATTTGTTTGGTAAAACATAAGTCAGTTGGGGACACAATATCCCCCCCCCCCCCCCCCCCAAGCAAAAGTGCCCCCCCCCCTCCACCCCCTAACTTTTTCCCACAATTTTTGAGATATCGAAGTAAAACTTGGAGAGTGTTTGTAGGGTGCCTGAGAGAAGAGAGTTTTAAGCTGAGAAAAATCCAAAAGTTTCTGTCAGCTTTGGGTACCTCGAAAAAATATTTTCCATTTTTTGCCAAGTGACACCTCATTTTAAAGGTTCTAAACACGACGGTAAAACCAGAAATCCGATATCTTTTTCCGCTCTCAGATTAGAGCTGATGAACTATGAAGAAGACAGATTTTTTCAAAAGTTAGATAGGTACTTTTAGAAAACAGTAATCTTCTTCTTGGTTCATTAGCTCTAATTCGAGAGTAGAATAAGATATCGCAATTTTGGTTTCACCATCGTGTTCAGCTCAAAAAACCTTTAAAATGAGGTGTCACTCGGCAAAAAATGGAAAACTGTTTTTCGAAATGAGCAGTACTCCTGCTCCTTCCTTTGGGTAGTCCAAAAACTTGTGGATTTTTTAAGAAAAAACTTGTGGATTTTTTAAGAAAAAACTTGGATTTTCCTCCTGATTTTTATTTGCTTTTATCAGGCACTCCAAAAACGCTCTTCAAGTTTCACTTCGGTATTTGTGGAGGAGAGGGAGGGGGGGGGGGTTTACTTTTGGGACACCTTGTATATGACTGGGGACTGCATTTTTCTCCAAAATCACTGGTAGCTCAACATAATCAGCTGCACCGTGTCGTCTATCCATGAAAGACTGCCCTCACAGTCCTGCCGTGAGTGTCTAAGGGGTTACAACGAGCAACACCCTCCTCTGCGACTCCTAGCGGATCAGTGCGACACATCGGGCGCGCCGGCCGGCTCGGTGACCCTTCGAGGCTCCCGCTTCACGCTAGGGACCGCCGCGCCGTCAACGTCCGATTAAAGTTGATTGAACGCGTTGGAAATAACGCGTGTAGGTACTAAAAAGATTGCGAGGCGTGAAGTGGGGACGGGCGTAGAATAGGAATCGGACTCCCACCCGGACCACCTTGGGTTAACTGGCACAAGGACGAGGTCAAATCGGCCTCTCACTTCCTCCTTCCTTCCTCGCCTTCCTCTTCCCGCTTCCCACTCCTCTCCTCATTCTTTTTCTTTTACTTCTTCTTCGTTTTTTTCCTTCCAGAGTCTTCCTTCTTCCACGAAACATCTCAATCGTTTCCTAGTTTCCCGGATCTTCCTTTTAACGAATCTCTGCAAAAAATAAAACAACAGAGACGGCTTAAAAAAAAAAAAAAAAAAAAAAAAAAAAAAAAAGTTGGAAGGATCGTCTTTAAAAATTATCCGCATTTCTGCGGATGAAATATCTGACTTTAGGATATACCTATCAAGTGTACTAGATACCTACGTACTAGGTACCAACCCTAGAAATTATGTACCCAAAAGAGAGTAGGTACTTTTTGAGCTCAAAAAAGCAAGATCATGCTGTCCGGATGTCTTCGTATGCTGTTACATATTACTATTTTCAAAACTATTTAACAATTGGTAACTTGTTACTTTTTGAAATCTGTAGGCACGGTTGCCATCCGTTCCCCCTTTAATGTATCCTCAGTTTGTGACTTACCTACCCATTGCATCCCAAAATTGGGTATAACATGCCTACAGAAACAGGGACATTGCTTAGTGAATTGTTCATCTGTCTACACAGTTGCTGTTTTGCTACTAAGGAGCAGCTTGAACGAAACCGTGAGGTTTAAATTTTGAAATTTACCGTGCACCACTTCAACAATTTCGTCAGAACTTCAAACTTTCGTAACCGAGAGTCCGAGAGGCGCTGTTTCGGCCGCCACATTTGCACTAACAATGATAGGATAATTCTGTACGTAGTTGTAAGCACTTAATAATAGAGAATTAATGCAATATTAAATAAAGCATCTCTACTTTACAAGTCCGTCTGATCTAAGTATATCGACACAGGTACCCACCAACTGAAAATTAATGAGATAAATACATCACCTACCCACGCTTCACTAGTCCATCTATATATATGACCAGAGTTATAACAAATTCGGTTCGTCCAGAGAGTATTCCATCGGAACTATATTAGCTGTTTCGATCTAATGATATATTATGTGGTTGTAGGGCTGTTAAGGCGGTAATTAGGCTTGGGTGTACACACTCAAAATTGTGTCAGTCATGAAGGCGGTTTTAAACATTCATTTAGAGCTACGTGTTGATAACAGCCACAATAATTTTTTCTTTTCTTTTTTTTCTGTATATCTTTTGAATTGTTTTTATAAAAATGGCGAACAGATCAAGAGATGAGTGTTTTAGCGAATTTTTGAAGAAAATTAAGCTATTGCTCTCGCCTCAAAATTTGTAGAATGTGAATTTTTGAAAACATTTTATGCAGAAATCCGTTTCAGGCTATTCTGAATCATATTCTGAAGTTTAACGCATTTTTTAATGTATGTATGTATATATGTATGTATGTATGTATATATGTATGTATATATGTGTCATACCAGACGATAACTGTCCGTAGAATTGTGCTAGAAACTTCAAACAAATTTTAAAATGTTAAGGACACAAAACGAAAGTTCAAGTTCGTTGGCCAGCATGATCGGATTACATCTTAGGGTTGAAATTTTCAAAAATGTAGTCAAAAATTTCAAAATAGCCTGTTTTTTGCGATTTGTTGTGCGAAATAATTTTTTCAGCATACTAACATGTGGTATATTCGGAATCAGCGTAAAATTTCCTATAAGAATATGTATCAAGTTTTCAAAAATTTCAAAGTTGAAAAATCAGTCAAAAATCGAAATAATGACGTTCGCTAGTTGTAAAAATCGGTAATATTTGCATGAAACATTGCCCAAATTCAGATTGAACTACTCTTATGGAAGTATCCCTGTATAACCAATCCTAGAACCATGCTGTTTAAAACGTAGGTAGTAGGTGCTTGTTTAAAATTTCATTCCATGTTTGTCTATCAAAATCATAAACTAAAATTTCTCTACACGATCAATAGCGACTGAAATGTCGAAGATTTCTTCAAAAATTCGCTCATGGGGTCATGCTGCATAACTGGACTTTTTTTATTTATTTTTTTAAATAATTTTTTTCTGTGGTTTTTTTTTGTTATCTCAGATTTCACTTGCGAATTTCATCTTCTAAGAGAGTTTTGTCCAATACTATTGTTTTAGTACGTTTTCGTTCTAGTCTCATTCTATATTCAACCCTCTAGGGTATCCAGGAAAAACTAGCTGCGCCCATTTGCGGCATTAGTGGTTCATTAACAAAAACTCGCTGAATCATAATTCGATACTTACTATACTCCCAGATTAGTGGTTTTGTGTAGCTTTTCAGCTGAAAGTTTCCGAAACTTTCCAACTTCACATCGAGAACTATTTGATGCTGTTGAGGACGTTCTCTGTGACAATACAGAACATAGAAGACGACGGATAGTGGCATTTCTTTTGTGACAAAACATAGAAGGATAACCTAGAGTGAATTGAATAGGGTGTCATGCTTCCTTCTGCAAACCTCTGCAGATCAAATCGATTTTCATGTAAACTATAATACATGCAGTACCTCATTAGGAACGAATTATGATGTCTGGATTAGTGCAAAAGACTTAGTACCTATAGCAATTAAGCGGAAAATATTAGTTTCCTCAAATTTTAAAACACCATACGTCACTCAATTTTAATGGGGGAAAAATGGGTGTCAATCGATGCAAAATTGAATTTCCTACAACTTTCCATAGATAAAAAACTCAATTGAATATCAACTTCCACACTTATTTTGCAAATAACTGGTATTTTCTGAGTAATAGTAACTTTGAAATATAATTAATCTCTTATGAATCAATCAATTTAAGAATTTCTGGTGGTGAATCGACGAAGTATTCAATTATTTAATTGTCTATCACTTTTTTATGGAACAAAAGAAATGGTTACTTCTGCACCCAGACCACCGATCGCCGTCCGAAGCTTTTCTCTGAAACTATGAATGAATGAATGAATACCTCCATTTTAAGTGAACTTGTTACAGGGGGGTCGACCGTGATTATTCGACCAGCTTATTTATCAATATAATTTAAATTCGTAGAATAGGTCTTATGTGTATTTTTATGTTTCATAAAAAGAGATGAAACACAGATATAGGATCATGCCAAGAATCGCATCTCGTAGAATGAATGAAGAGAGAACCTAAATTCTGCTTCAACTTTTACTTTTTTTCAAGCAGACACAACTTTGGTCTATAGAACATGCTGTAGGTCAATCAACGAAATAGAACACTAGTCAATCTTTATCTTGATTATATTATAACAATGAAACTCCGTCTGTCTGTCCGACCAAATGGCCCACAGCCCACGGCTTACGGTGTTATACGAGTGAAGGGGATCTTCTTGGATTTTTTCGAAAGGGGGCATAAGCGATTTTAAAATTTTCTAATCCCACCCGAACCATGGGCGGGAGGGGGATGGGAGCCCCTTTGAATGCGCCGTTTTTTCCTGAGCGCTCCATCTTCTATCCACTGCCACATTAAAATTTGATCGGGAGCACTTCGTACGTCAGCAAGAAAGTTACGTTCCTGGACTCGAAGAACACGATGGTACATTCAAAATTGCCGACAAATGCTGTCTTCCCAGAGAAAATAGCGAAAATATGCAGAAAATCACGAAAAAATTCGTTCCCCGCTATGTTTTTTTCCGCCATTTACCCAGTAAATGTCCATAGCTTTGGCTCGGATTGGTCTTAAAATGTGCTGAAGTTCCAATTGGTTCCCATGTGATTGCGAGACATAAAATTGTTTTCCAATTGTAGTGAACAAAAATGTAGACGAAAACGTTGGTTTGGTACCTTATACCGTTGAAACGTAGTTATACTAATCTTTGCCTTTGAACCTCTTAATCTCGGGAAGGTCTCCCGTTTGCCCTTCTACGCACATAAAATAATGGTACCTTTAGAAAAATATAACTGGCAAACAAATACGTAAAAACATTCAACATCTGACTGTTCTGTTAGTACTTAAATCTTCTTAAAACTATACTTTTCGTGGTTCCACGTAAGGTGCCGCGTTTTATAGTCATTTCCAACAGAAAAAAAGTCTGCCAAGTTGGGTGGGCAGTATAAATTCCTCACATATACAACCATTCCGAGGGAGCAAAGCGAGCAACATTCCCTACACACGTCGGATTTCAACGAGGTTTTTCCTACGGACTCGGGATGAACTATATATCCCATCGCATCTATACATTCCACAATGAACGTGTGAAGGGAGCGAGACAACCCACCTCAAATGAGCAAAGCGAGCAACATCCCCTACACAGGTTAAACCCACCCCAAGTGATCTTCCGTTTCCAATCAATCTGCAAGTCCCACTCGACAGTAAAAGACCGTCGCATCTATACCGCCACACCGAGCGAGCGAGGCGAGAAACATCCCCGCATGTTATGTTGCCACTCACTAAATAAGATCTACACACCGCGAAAGAATTAAGGGATCATTTGGACGTCAAAGACTCCTGATCAATCGGACAAAGTTCACAATGTATCTCATGATTAGGTACGTAATGGAGATGGGATGCACCTTGTTCTTTTTTTTTCTTCTTAAAGACTGAGAAAGACCAGCGATATCAAGCTCCGACTTGAGCCAAAACAGAATGAAATCTGAGCATTTTTCTCAAGAAAAGTAACCGCTTCCCCCTCTAATTTTCTCCCCACAATTATTGAGATATCGAAGTGAAGCTTGGAGAGCATTTATGGGGTGCCTAATACTAAGCTTTAAACAAATGAAAATCAGAGAAAAAGTCAGTCCAAAATTTTTTTGGACTACTCAAGGGGGAGATGGGTAATTGGATACCTAGAAAACAGTTTTTCCATTATTTTTTGCCGAGTGAAGTCTCATTTCAAAGCTTTGAATTTTTTAGTGCTGAACACGATGGCGAAGCCAAAATTGCGATATCTTATTCCGTTCTCGGATTAGAGCTGATGACCGTGAAGAAGCGCCCGATTCATTCTGTTTTGGCTCAAGTCAGAGCTTGATTTCGCTGGTTTTCTCCGTGTTTGAGAAAAAACAAAAAGAATAGGGTGCATCTCATCTTCATTAGGTACCACCAAATCATGAAATATAATATGAACTTTGTCCGATTTATCTAGGGTCTTTCACGTCTACAAGAAAAAGTGATCTCTTAATTCTTTTGAGGTGTGTACAATAATCAAAACAGTCAGTTTAAATTTAAGGATACCGTTGGAAAGATCGTTAAATTTGCTTCCTACCCAATGCCAAACCAAATTTTTTTGATAGGATTCAGTTGGTAAAAAAACGGAAAAAAAACATGAAATTTCCACGAGTATGAGAAATTCCAATTTTTTAAACCGACTGTATGTGTTCCACTTCTGGACTGTGTTTCGTGTACCTCATGTGTAAAAACTGGCCAGAGATTTCAGCTTTTCAACGACATAATCAAAAATATTTTTACTGAGGAATTAGGGGGAGAAAATGAGGGTTGAGTAAAGAAAAACGTCGATTTCAAGGGATAATCGATGGTTTCAGGGGTTGTTTTATTGGAAATGAACTCGTCTCGTAAAACTGAGTTCGACATCGTATTCAATGTATTTTTTGACACTGAACTGGTAACACTTGTAACACTTGCAGACCTCCCTGACTGCGTACCAATAGGGGTATGGGCTAATTCCCGGTCTGAATTTTAAGGTTTAGGGTTTGAATCAACAAAATGAATATCCCGGCTTACATTGAAAAATTTAATCGATAAATGAAACTTATCATAATAAATGTTCAAAATGCCCCCCTCTTTGGCGGATGCACAAATTCGTGCGTTTGTACATCATATTTATCGCACGTCGGCGTCGGAGCTCTCGGTGATTTTGCCGCATTTTCTCACCGCAGTCCAGGATTCTCTGGATTAAGTGCTCCCTTGAGTTTATCCCCACCTCATAAACTTTGGATTAGTAAAAAATAGAATAGTAAAAAATAAAATAAATAATAAAATACAACATTAAAATTGGGTACATTAAAATCCAAAGTTTATGAGGTGGGGATAAACTCAAGGGAGCACTTAATCCAGAGAATCCTGGACTGCGTCGAGGAAATTCGGCAAAATCCCTAAGAGCTCTGACGCTGACGTGCGATAGATATGATGTACAAACGCATAAATTTGTGCATCCGCCGAAGAGGGGGGCATTTCCAACATTTATTATGAAATGTTTTAATTATCGATTAAATTGCTTAATGTAAGCCGGGTATTCATTTTGTTGATTCAACATCATACACCTTAAACCTCAGTCCGTGAATTAGCCAAATCCCCTATTAGTACGCAGTCGAGGGTGGTCTGAAGGTTTCACCATTCAATTCAGTGTGAAAAAATAAATTGAATACGATGTCGATCTCAGTTTTACGATGCGAGTTCATTTTCAGTAAAACAACTCCTAAAAACCATCGATTTTCCTTGAAATCGACGTTTTTCTTTACTAAACCCTCATTTTCTCCTCCTAATTCCACAGTAAAAATATTTTTGATTATATTATCGTTGAAAAACTGAGATCTTGGGCCAGCTTCTACAGATAAGGTACAAGAAAAACAGTCCGGAAATAGAACACAAAGCCGGTTTAAAAAATTTGGAATTTCTCATACTCGTGTAAATTTCATGTTCAGACAATTTTTCAACCAACTGAATCCTAGCAAAAAAGTTTGGTTGGGCAATGGGTAGAAAGGAAATTTAACGCTTTTTCGAACGGTATCCTTAAATTTAAACTTACTGTTTTAATTATTGTAGTTATGGGCGTTTTAGTTATTTAAGATCATTCACACAAAAAAATCTCAAAAACTACAAAAAACTCGAAAACTTCGCGTTTAAAAAAATTCTCTTGAAGGAACTTTCGATCAGAAATGAGCTCTAGAATCACCGTTTGAAGTACTGATCACCTTATGCGGGACACCCTATATATATATATATATATATATATATATATATATATATATATATATATATATATATATATATATATATATATATACCTATATATATATATGTTGCCTGTCTGTACCACGACGGCGTGGCGGTCTTCGAGGCATAAGGTGAGATGTCTGGGGATATTGTTATTGGGCCCGGGGTACGCCAGGGGGATCCTCTGTCGCCACTCCTCTTCAACCTGGTCATGGATACGGCCTTGGGTAAGCTGCCAGCTGAAATAGGGTTTGATCTCGCCCCTGGGGTGCGAGTGGGTGCATTGGCATTTGCCGATGATGTAATCCTACTCACCGAAACCCGTGAGAGCTTGCAGATCGCCCTCAATGCCTTTGCTGAGCAGCTAGCCAGGTGTGGTTTGGTGGTTAACCCAGATAAGTGTGGATCAGTTCTCTTAGTCCCGTCGGGTCGCCAGCATCAGGTGAAGGTGGTGGATGAGGAGTGTTTTGTCATAGGACAGTCACCCATCCCCACCCGATCCGTGCTGGAGGTTTGGCGGTACCTTGGAGTTGATTCATGGGTGTGGCCACCATTTCTGCAAGCCGTGTGGACCTTGGTGGAGCACTAGCTCGTATCACCAAGGCTTAATTGAAGCCACAGCAGAAGCGGCACCTCCTTCGCACGTACTTACTGCCAAAGCTAACCTATGGGCTAGTCTTTGGTAGGCTTACTGCGGGGAGGCTGCTAGAGTTAGATCGCGAAGTTCGCTCTGCTGTGCGCTCTTGGCTAGGCTTTCCACCTGTTGTCCCAAGTGCCTATATATATGCACCGGTCAAGGCCGGTGGACTCGGTATTGTCTCTCTCTCAGCCAGCATCCCATCAATACGCCGCCAGTGCTTGCTCGCCCTTAGGGGCTCGAGCTGGGAGGTCGCCCACACTGCTGCTGATCTGAACTTTTTCAGGCAGCAGTTGTTGTGGTGCGACCGAGCAACACCATCAACTGCTCCAAATCCCAGCTCATCTGCTGAGTTCGCTACTGCACTACATGATTCAGTAGATGGTAAAACTCCGACAGTGCTCTGAATCCCCCATTTCTTCCCAGTGGGTGGAATGGGCTTCAGAGGGCATTGGGGCCCATGACTACTGCCATTTTCATGCCGTCCGGGTGGCTACACTAGCCACCTCGGTGAGGTGTTTACGGAGTAGTACATCCTTTGCCGTGCCTGTCGGGGTAAAAATGAGAATCTATCAAGTGGCCTAGTACTCACAGCAGCAGTGTCCTAGTACTCACCGTGGCCGCATTCTCCGTCACGATGCAGTCGCCTAGCAGATAGCAGGCGCTTTGTCATCTAGCGGTTGGGGTGTTGAAAGAGAGAGACTATATCATATGCCGAGTGACTGGGGCAAGAAGCCGGACATCGTTGCCGTCAAGTCCGATGGGTCTGCCATAATCCTGGATGTCCAGGTTGTCAGTGGCAGCATGGACATGGAGCAGACCTGGCGGGCTAAAATAAATAAGTATGACAGAAATGACCTGCAGCAAGCGATTTCCGAGCTAAAAGGAGTGGCGACCAATAACATCAAGGTCATGGCTGCGACCGTGTCATGGCGCGGGGTGTGGTGCGGGAAAAGTGCCACGGAGTTACTAGAGTTGGGCATCTCGGCGGGAGCGCTCCGTGGTATCACCACCCGCGTCCTGAGGGGTTCTTACTTGAACTGGTGGTCGTTTTATAGGGGCACTTCCTTTCATCCCATTCTTCCTCCTCGTCCTGCAACTTCCCTTACCCCTAGAGCCGGCGTCGGGTAAACCTGGGCGTCCTCCCCACTTTTAATTGTATTTGTTTATTTTTCAATTTAATGGTGTGCCCCCTCCGCCTTTGAGGGGAGTTTTGTAAAAAAAAAAAGTGAGTGTGTGTGTGAGTGTGAGTTTGGAAAAGTGTTAAACCCTGGGTTTCGTTTCTGAATGCCTCAAAACCGATTTCAATGAGGATCATTTTCAAAAATCTCGATTTAAACATTTTTAGAGCCATTGCAATACCGTAATTTTCCACAAAATATCGCTAAAATCATAACTTTCAAACTGATTGAAATAGTATGCGTTTAATACCTACCAGCTAAATGACAGAACATTAATAAATTTTACACTAAGTGAGAGGTGGTAAAACATCGTGAGTGTGTTAGGGGGGCCCATCCGTTTGAAGTTACATTTTCATAATAACTAACGGAATATTCAATGATTGAGCTATTCGTTCAATAACTTGAAGAAAGTACTTATTGTACTGTAGTCCATATAATCCATTCCTCAAAATGAGTTACTTAATGCAAAACTAGGTTGTAAAAAATCACTAACAATAACTCAAAGTTATGTATGGGGATAATAATCATGATTCTTGTTCGAAATATAATAGTAGTGGGGGTTTAAGGAGAGGAAGTGCCCTTTTCTAGTGCTTGGTGCCTTAGTGCTCTCGCCCTAAGGCCTCATCAGGAATGTAAAATGTGCCGCAAGAGTCTTATTTTATATTGTTGTGCGATAAAACAAACAACAATACGTAATTGTTTGTTGTTATGTTATTGTTGGTTTGGGCCTTCAATAGTTACGTATTAAGCTTAAAATAAGTGCGGTTTACAATTCATGGGTAAAGGGTAAGTAAATGGTTTAATTATATTATGGAATGCACTAAAATTAAGAGTAATTTTAAATTAAAGAAATGGTTCACAATCACAAACTAAAGATGTAGATAAACTTTACTTCCAAAATTGCCGTTATCTTAAAATTCATTGAATGAACACAAACTTTTTCTACTTCTAAGAACATGATATTCGCTAGTCAGTACCATCGCTAGGTCTTCAAGTAATTTATTGTATGCAGTACTAGCTGGTTTGTGGACCTGTATAAAAGATAGGTCCTACTTACATTGTTGATTAATTTTAATTCATATACCTAATTACTTCGGAGGCTTGTGGGAAGCTGCAGTCAAGTCAGCCAAACGGCTGCTGATCCTCACGTTACAATCGCATACCCCTAATCTACAAACGTTCACCACAATAGTGTCTCGTGTTGAGGCAATTCTAAATAGTCGCCCTCTAGTTCATCAATCAGAATCACCTGATGACTTCTTAGTTCTGACTCCCGGTCATTTTTCAATTCAGCGGCCCCTCACTGCCCTTCCCGAATCTACGGTCTCTGAGTTCAGCTCGCGTCTCACTCCTAAGTGGAGATTTGTTAACGCTGTAGTCGAGCAGTTCTGGAAGAGATGGAGAACCGAGTACTTACTAGACTTGCAGTCCAAACAAAAATGGAACACCCCATTCAAACCAGCCAAGATAGGCGATGTTGTTCTGATCATGCAAGACAATGCTCCCCCTCTCTCTTGGCCAAAAGGCATTATAGTTGAGTTGATCCCCGGCAAGGATGATGTCTCCCGCGTTGCAAAGGTGCGCACTAGCACCAACATTATTGATCGACCCGTACGAAAACTGTGCCCCCTGCCTATTGACAATTGAGTTACCATGTTAGAATTCCGCTGGAATTGGGGGGGAGGATCTTCTATTGTGAATTCATATACCTAATTAAATCTTCGTAAGCCATAATCAGTAGCACTCTTCGCAGTAATAGCCGTGATGTTGGTGATACGGTGATGGGGTTGCCTGTTATGTTAGAAGGTTTTGGTACCTACTCACCAACTCAATGTGGGGTTTTCGTTTGAAGTCATTTGCGTTCATATATCAATTTTTCATTGCGCTTGGCCTGGTAATCTTAATACACAATTGAGGAAAAGCCAATTTTATTCAACCCCTCAAACCCCTATTACCAGATTAACTAGAGGAATGCAAAATCGAGAAGCTTTCCTCATTTTTGGAGGAAAATAAAAACCAAATTAAGACAAACGGGCCTTTTATTGAAGTTTTCAAATATAAATATAATAGTATAATTCGAATGGGAACAATTATTTATAAAATTTTTAGGATATACCAACGCGTAAAAATGATGAGAAGTGATTCCTGGCGAATTCGGGCTGCGAGTCGAAGGGAAGGAAGGCAATAAAGCATAGAAAAAGTGGAGGCCTTGAAGATCGGCTGAGGTCGAACTTGCCAGCTATTGGGAGCCGCCAGTCGACACAAATGGAAAAGGCCTTCCTTATAAGACCTGAATGACATAGATATCCGAGTGCTACCCTCTTCATTGCTTCCACTCCGCCGACTCTTGTCATCATCAATTTTAGCTGTGGGCCTTCAGCATTCGTATGACTACCATGAATAGTTTGCCGTGTACCTAGATCTTAAAGATACGCTAGCCGTGACCGGGCTCTGACGAAACATTCATGACACGTCTTGAACAATTCAATCTTTCTTGAATGGTTTAATTTTTTTAAGAATTAAACATCCTAGTCAACCAAGGTACCACCAATCGCAGTAGACAGCCAATATCGCGAAGACGGTTATTTCACGAGTTGATTAGGTGACAATGTTTGAGATGCCCACCGACCACTTGAGAAAAGTTGGGGTTCAGGAATGATAGTATAGTTTTCTTAGCAATTACAATAATTAGTGTTTTAGAATTCACTCATTATTGACAGAGAACAAGTTCAGCAGCAAATCCTAATGACGGTACTCTCCGCACGCATATTATAAATCCCTTCAATTTAGGAATCAAAACTGGCGTGATTGATATTCATATTTCTTGTCAATCTGAGTCGGACTCCACGACCTATCCAATTGGAACTGACCCATCTATGCTATTGCCCGATGAAGATAATTTGTGTTGGTACTAGTCCCATTCCCTGTATTATTCTTATGAGCAAAATATTTGGTGGTTTTCTTTTGAAATTTAATAGTTCAGTATTTTCAAGGCAAATTCAACTTGTCCCAAACCAAATTCAATTGTTTATACTTCAAATTCAACTTTTTCCACTTCAAGTTCAACCTTCGCCGTCTCCAGCAAAAAACATTTATTAATTTCAATAAACCGAAATTTTCTTAAATTTTTTTAAATTACGATTTAAACTTTTCCTTTTGTGAACTTTAAGCTAAAGTTAGGAACATGATTTTGGCGTTTGGAAATTGTTCGTGATAAATAAAGAAAATTACTACTTTAATGCCTATCTCTTTGACCATCAAACGTTTTGATTAGTCTTACGCATCTGACGTCGTACGAAATAGGGAGTGTTGGTATCATTCTCAACATAATTATGAGAACACACTTGTGCAAGCATTGCTTTTCACTGCCCAGTTGTAACGCCGATATTGTTTCCTTAATTATTATTGGTTTCTGAGGTTATCGAGTTTATATACTCAGCATTTCCAAGTCGAATTCTACTTTATTCTTTCGAATTCAACTTTTTCTATTTCGAATTCAACCTTCCTCGACTTCGACAAATCACATGAATTTCTAAAAACTGAAATGTGAATTTGATTTCCAAATGTTTAATGCATTATTTAAGGCTTAATTGATCAACACTCAGTGTAGGTAGTAGGTATGCGTGTTTTTAAACTTTTTTCATTACAATTTAAAGTTTTCCTTTGTGTTACCTGAAGTAAGGGACGTAACTTTAGTGATAGCAAAGTCTTCGAGTTAAACAACAAAAATGACTGCTTTGAAGCCCATTCCGTATGGCATCAGATGTACTGCGTTGGTATAATCAGAAGGCAAGGAAGTAGGCATAAAGTAGCATTTTTTTTTTAACACAAAAAATTTGCGAACGCCAAACTTATATTCGTTACTTCAGTTGAAGTTGCACAAAAGTACAACTTTAAATTGTCATAAAGAGGGGGAAAAAGACAGCCCAGTTGAATTAGAGAAAACAGGAGAAATAATTCATAGTAAAGAAATTTCTTCACCAAGCTCTTCCTTCACACGTCGTAAATCATATCTCAAAAGTCCCCTAGTATGGGGGTGAGCTCGACGAGGGGGGGTTTCTCATTTTTTTTTTTCGACTTTTTTTCGTTTTTTTTTTTTGCGGTATTTTGAAGTAATATTCACAAAAGGAGTGGGAGGGGGAAGGGGTCATCAATCTTCACAGGTGTCTGCTCTTCATCCATTGAGAATCTCACCATCCACAGTCAAACTGAAACTTCAAAATCGGATTACAGCGAGGTGCATATAATCTTATATTGATAGATTCATGCAGATGATTAGGATGAAACTTACATAGCGATGGCATATTATGTGTTGAGTGGGTAGTCTTATGGTTCCATGTCTGTTTCATCATCTTCTGTAGATGAACCGTCGTCAGCAAGTGGTGGGTTGTTTGTGCAGGAACCTGAACAGTTGGAGCAGAGTGTTGAGCAATGGATGCCAGCTCTGCGGCATCAACATCGACCCCTGGAGAATTGGGGCTGGAGTAGGGGAGACGATGGCTTTCTCAAACCAATCCCAACTTTGGATCCACCAGCAACGCCTGAAATTCAGCAGAATATATTTTACAGCTACACCAAAAGCTGCGGTAGTGGTCGAACAGAAGATGATGAAACAGACATGGAACCATAAGACTACCCACTCAACACATAAGTATGCCATCGCTATGTAAGTTTCATCCTAATCATCTGCATGAACTTCATCTATCTATCAATATAAGATTATATGCACCTCACTGTAATCCGATCTTGAAATTTCAGTTTGACTGTGGATGGTGATTCTCAATGGATGAAGAGCAGACACCTGCGAAGATTGATGACCCCTTCCCCCTCCCACTCCTTTTGTTAATATTACTTTAGCATGCTCCTTTTGCTTTGCCCTTTAGTACTTTTACTTTACCTGCACATTAAACATTTTTTGTTGAAACACAGCTCATTTTCTTTAGTGCCTTTTTTTCTTTTCTTTTTTAGAACCACTGTGTTTTATATACATATATATTCACTGATAATTCACACTGAGTTAGTTGGTAAGGTTGCTGAAAATATGTTATGGTTATCACAGTTTCCAGGATGTAAACGAAGAACAGAAAAAAAGACATACATGAAACCTGCTCAAGCCACTGTCCGAGCATCACTGAAGTTCGGAAAACAAGTCATGATGTATTCTAAGTCACCCAGAAGCTTCATACAAATGATTTCTGCGTAAAAAGAGCATAAAGGCCTTTTTGCTGATTTTTGAAATTATACCTACTTTTCAACGCACTCTAGCGGCGGAACGCCTAATCGTCGAGCTCACCCCCCATACTATGGGACTTTTGAGATTTGATTTACTACGTGTGAAGGAAGAGCCTGGTGAACAAATTTCTCTACTATGAATTATTTCCCCTATTTGCCTCTTTTTGGTCTAATTTGACTGGGCTAACATGCCAACTACCTGCACCGAACCACTAGTTTATTTAATTTAAGCATTAGATAATGCAGCAGACAATTAGTAGTAGAGTTCACAGTTCAATTTGTTGAAATTTATGTTTGTTGCTGAAGACAGGGACGGTAGAATTTGAAATGGAAAAAGTCGTAAATAGTTCGGAATTGCTGAGTATGGTTCGGATCAACTCTTACCTTCATTGTGCTTCCTCCGTGAATTTTGTGTGTTTTTTTTCTGGAAAACATCTACCTACTTACTACTATTTGCTAGTTACTGGATCGGAACTATTAACCACTTTTACACGGGAACTAAAAAAAAAACATATGATTTGAACATAATGTCACTAAACGAGTTACTATGGCACGAATATATATATATTTCAAATTTTTATCAGTTAGTCATTATTTGATCATCATGAATATTAATTCTTGCGTTTATGAATCTTTTCGGAGTCGATAAGATTCGATATTTGAGTTGCGTATTTATTTACTTAATTGTACGGCAAAAGCCAGTTTACAATAACACAAAAAACCAAATTGTTAACTCGTAGTTAAGTAGTAAAGATTAAGAATAATTGAAATAGAAAAGAAAGTGTGCTTAAAAAAAAAAAAAAAAAAAAAATATATATATATATATATATAAAAAAATATATATATATATATATATATATCGAAGGTGATAAGTACTTTAGGTGATGGTGATGACTAGTCTAATATATAAACTTGGGTTGATCGGTTTGGTGATTGACCAAAACTAGTCTGGGGTTAGATATTTTTTATTGAATTCTAAAAATTAATTAATTTTAATCCAAATGGAAAAATAGCTTGCTACAACCACACTAACAACAAAAAAACATTTCTCAAAAATCAAAGACCCCACAACTAAAAACGAAATAAGTGGTATTTTTTACTCTGCAAACTGCCAGGACTGTGGTTCAGTATATTATGGTAAAACAAAACAACTAGGTTTCGAACGAATAAAAGGCCACAATAATGAAACCTTCAACATGAACAGCCCCAACCTTGAGAGAGGTACGCCACTGCATTTGCAAAACACATAGCTGTCACCAAATACACACCTGAAGTGGGCAATTGGGACATATGCTGCATTGAGTCCAATTATGAAAAAAGAAAAATCAGAGAGATGGCGTACATTGTGAAAAATAAAAACAATATGAATTTCAAAAAAGATGTGAAAGGGTTATCAACTACCTATCACAACTTGATAACACAAGTATAATTGTATTAATCAGCCCCTCCCAATTACCAGCCTAATATCTTATTCATAGCAGTTATAGCAAAAAATATCCTCATCATAACAACAATAATACATACCTAATATCCTCATCACCCAACAATCACCTCATCATTCATCCATACAGCACCTACCAACTATGTAACAAGCACCATAAACCACCTCCCATTTGTAAACCTTCCCATATAGTCTACACATTTGTAACGTATTTCTTATCATTGTATAAAAGTGTTGTTGTGATCACTACTTCTAGTAGCGCTAATATTAAATGAACTCTACCACCTCACGGATCACTGTTTTCAAACATGAGCAACACCTTTACAACTGTAAGTATTTAGTTACCTGATCTTGGTTGACCACCGTCACCTACTTTTAAACATACGAGTATATTAATTACTAACATATTGTCATTCATTGTTGTAGAAATCTGCATGATCAGGGTCAGATCCTGACCGAAACGTCGCAGTAAATAAAAAATATCAACCCCCAGACTAGTTCTGGTTAATCACCAAACCCATCAACCCAAGTTTATATATATATATATATATTTATATATATATATGCATAAATTACTGGTACTGGTACGAAAAACTGTGGAATGAGGCTTGAAACAGGTTCAGCAAAAAAGTAAAAATTGGTGGCTTGTATAAAAGCGTTTGCTTCTTGTGGCATGTGGGGTAATGGACGATGCATCTGGTAGTTATAGGCGATGAAGGAGACGTGCAAGAGTGAATTGAGGTGTTTGGCATAGAATGGTACATTGAGATTAACCTTAGCGAGGAGAGACGTCCTCCAAGATAAGAGATGTATCCAAGATACCATTTACCAGCTCGTGGTAGACAATTATGTCCGTCTTCAACCTCCGTATAACACGATAGAAATCCATGAAGTTTAAATTTTAAAATCTCAATGACGTAGATGAAGTAGACGAGTCTAGTTGACGCAAAATGTTATGACCAACAACTTTTGTCACTGAAAAAATGAAACAGGAAGAGTAAAAGAGCATATTATAATTCGACTAGTCAAAATATGCCATTTGTGCGTCACAATTACCTCATTCTCGAGAGTACTTTATATATATTGATACTTCTACTCTACTATTTGATAAAGGCAAAAGCCGAAATATTATAACGTGAGTTTTTCCTTTTAATTTATCTTTATATATGTTCTATTTTCCTCCGCACATCTGTGCCAAAGTATATTAATTGCTATGCAATTCTTAGGCCGACCCCCAATAATTTTTTTAAAATGTCCACTTTTTTTGTGTAACGTTTTTTGTCCCGAGATGGGAAGCGAGAGGTCGTGGGTTCGAATCCCGGCCAGGCCTGAAAATTTTTTTTTTTTTTTCCTCGTGAGACGAAGGTTGTGGGTTCGAATCCCGGCCAGGCCTGAATTTTTTTTTTTTTTTCTCGTGAGACGAAGGTTGTGGGTTCGAATCCCGGCCAGGCCTGAATTTTTTTTTTTTTTTTTTTCTCGTGAGACGAATTGCATAGCAAATTATCCTCGTTTTCTACACAGTAGAAAAGAGAAAAGATCCGGCGAGGCGAAGCGCCGAGTATAGATTAGGGGGGTCCAGGGGGGCGAAGCCCCCCTGGCGGGGTCAAGGGGCGGAGCCCCTTGCGAGGCCCGAAGGGCCGACTTCTACTCTACTATTTAACAAAGGCAAAAGCCGAAATATTACAAATGTGACTTTTTTCCTTTTAATTTATCTTTATATATGAGAGTTTTTTCCTTTTAATTTATCTTTATATATGAGCTATATATATATATATATATATATATATATATATATATATATATATATATATATATTTTTTTCACACGGAATGGAATGGATTTGTTTGATTGAAAAACCAATTTTTTTTTCTTTCCGAAATGGGATGGGAGGAACCCGTCATCACTGTGACCTAAAAATCTATTTTGAGGGAACCAAATATTCCAGGAGCCAAGTCGGAAAATCGGTAGTAATTTGAGGAATAGGTTTGAGATTAGATTTTGAAGATTTAGTCCATTCCGAGTGAAAAAACGTTGTCTGCTACCTCGAATTGATGGAAGATCAAATGGCGGCCTCATAAAGATCGGTTAACTCGTCCATCTTGAAGTTTTTACTTAAATGGATGACCTAAAATTGCTGAACCATACATCCTACAGTCCTACAGAGATTATTATACGTTGCAATGTTGTAGAGCATAATAAACCAAAGCGATTCAACCCAAAAACTATGAACTATCTCCCACAATAAGCGAAATAAAAACTATTGAAAATCGGGCTAATTTTGGGTCAGTCCACTCCGCCGTCTAGACTTTTGCCCTTCAAAAACTCCTAGAGGCGTTAATATTGGTCTGATTTCAGTCTGCCCAAGCTCATTCCACTCAGGGTTAATTACTTCCCAAAGTTCACATCGAACAATTAGCTGATACTTTTCCCTATTGACTTACAGCAGGACTCATGAATTTTATGCCCTTTTACTCATAAAGTTCGCAGAAACGGCGTTTTATTTTATGATATAATGGGAAAGGGCCTTAGCTATAACTTGCTCGATATGAACGATGGAGAGTAATCAACTCTGAATCAAATGAAGTTTTGCAGACCTAAATCAGACCAGCATAAAGGCGAGGTCTGAGGGTAAGGTGATTATGAAGAGTAAAAGTCTTGACGGGGGGAAGACTGGACTGACTGAAAAATAGTTCGATTTTCAATATTTTGTAATTCGCTTATTTTTGGAGATAATTCATTATTTTTGGGCCGAATCGCTTTGGTTTTTTGTGTTCTACAACTATGCTACGTATAAATATTTCTGTAGGATGTACGGTTTAGGAATTATTGGTGAAAAACTTGAGCCATCTTTATGAGGCCACCATTTTGTATTCTACCAATTTCGAGGTGGGAGACAAAGATTTTTCACTCAGAACGGACTAAATTTTCAAAATCTAATCTCAAACCTAATCCTTAAATTAATACCTATTTTCGGCATTGGCTCCTAGACTAAAATGATGATCAAATAGTTACCAACTGACACAAAAATGAATGTATACATAATAGCAAATCGTTAATCACTTATGGTCAAATCAGTTTAGTATTTCAGTTTCCGTGTAAAATTAAACCGTGACATAATGAAGTGGTTACAAGTACCATCTGATCTAGTAATTAGCAATTAATAGTAGACGTTTTCCTATTTAAAAAAGTTAAAAAAAAAAAACGGAGGAAGCTCAATGTAGACGTATTTATTGGAAAATTACGATAGTGAATCCAGTGATTCTGAGATCCATGATAACTAAAAAAACTTGGTCGCTATTTGATCACTTTCAGAGTTTTCAACACCTTCTTTATTGCGACATGTGATACAAAGCCATTACTTAAATCTAAACTTTTCCTATCATTCCAATGGTTTTTTCTACCAATCCTACCTTTTAACAAATTTTATTTTTGTAGAAAATGAAGCTATTGCAATGGCTCCAAAAATTTTAAAATAAATATTTTCGAAAATTTTCTTCTTTTAAATCCGTTTTGTGACATTCTGAAACGAATCCAAGAGTTTAACGCTTTTCCTATATTGGTATATACTTATACATATTTGTGTGTATGTCCTTCCAAACGATAACTCTCCTTAGGATTGAGATAAAATTTCCGTTCTTGCGCCAAAAAATCAAGCGTTCCAAACGAAAGGACGAGTTTGTTGGCCAGAATTTTTTGTTCTCATTAAATTGGTCACATTTTAAAAAAGTGCTGAAAAAATCACTAAAAATAGCAAAAAATGGCTGAAAATCGTTAATTTATATATTTTTTAAAGCAGAATATTGCTCAAATAAAGTTTATCAACTATAAAATAGAACATAAAAACTGTATGAACAAAATTGTGCTGAAAAATGTACTCAAATTTCATCAAAAAGTGCTAAAAATTCGATAAAACTACGAAAAAGTTGAAAATCCAAAATTTCCTTTTAAAAAGCAGATTATTATTTAAAAAGAGTTTTTTTGCCATAAAATTGGTAGTTGAAGTTTTTTTCCACTCAAAGCCCACAATTTTCAAAACAAGTAACATAATGCAGTACGATAATTCGGTCATGCGATCAGGCTGCATGACTGAAACTTTTGATGTCGAATTGACACAAAATTTGATCGACAATAACTTTTACAACTAAATATAAATATGCCAGGAAGAGTATCTCCCGTATTGAAAGACTGCTCATCAAAATAAGCTATTTGTACCTTCGGACGGTCTTCCCAACGGCGTCCTTGAGTTTTTTGTGTATGGTGCATGTACTTGGGGACGGATTTGGTCTTCAGGTCATTAGAGGTCGAAATCACGAAAAAATTGAAAGGTGAAAACACTTCCTAAAAAAAGAGTTGTTCGAACAGGTTCTATATGGATTTTTTAGGACAACATGAAGGGTTGATCTCTAAAATATGGAAAATTTCCAAAAAACGCTTTCTTCCGGGAGTTTTTTCATTAGGTCAAAATAGATAGTATGCTATAGTAAATGATAGTATTATCGTTGATGCTAACAAGCATTTCTTCTCTCTTCCAATCATCTTCTTCGCAAGGTATTGTTTTGTAGAGTGCATAGGAAGCTGTAAGGGTTCGTGATCGAACGACTATTACCTTGACCCTTAAGAAGTTCTTGGCAGCACACCTGATTCTACACCATCCTCTCGACTGCAATGGAAATAATTTCTAGAGCTAATCTATTGAAAGTAAAGTTGTTGGTACTTCCTATTATTTATTGTCGATTGTTCAATACTCGTTTCGTCACTTTGTCATCAATAAACCGTGAATACTATTAAAAATATGTTTCGTTTCGAGCCAAATATAGAGAACAAAATATAGTATTGCCTATCGTCGAATACAGCTCAAACCGGCTCACAGTGGTCAATTTTCTAGAACTAGGTGGAACAAATCCAGGTTTCTTGGTGATTCTCAAGAGACTTGATTTCTCAAATGTTGCAGAGAATCTTATTTTTCCAAACCCAATAACAGTTTTCGCATGTCTTACGCATATTCTTATCGCGTTATGGATCCAATGGAAATTTAGATTTCAGGGGGAACTGTTTCCATGTTCGTCAAATCCACTCAAACTGTTTGAAATGTTTACTAGAAATCTGTAATCATGTCAGAAAGATTGAGTAGGAATTCAAAATGGTAGAGTGGATTTGGCGAACTAGGGAATATAGTGCCCCAGAATACTAGGTTTTTTATATATTCAGTAGCAAAAAAGAGGCTTCATGCAAAAAATGCGCTAAAACCGTTGGTGTGTTTGAAAACTAATGATTCTCACGAACTATATATATATATATATATATATATATATATATATATATATATATATATATATATATATATATATATATATATATATATATATATATATATATATATATATATATATATATATATATATATATATATATATATATATATGTATAAATATATACATCTGGAACCTATTGGAACCAACAATACTCTTTTGCTGTCAATAGTAGATGTCTTCAAATGTTGCCACTCATTAAATACAACGTACACACCTCAAAAGAATTAAGGGATCACTTTTTCTTGTTGACGTCAAAGACTCCTGATCAATCGGACAAAGTTCACAATGTATCTCATGATTAGGTATGGAGATGGGAATAACTTGTGTTATTGTTTGTTACTGATGATGGCCTAACCGTCGGAATCGATTTAACTCATTACAAAATCGTCTCGATTTAAATTGCTGTGTTTGATCATAATTCTTGTGTTTATTCTTGATTGTTTATTTAGCACGTTAATCAAAGTGTCATATGCATATCGTATTCAACATCGATGAACGAAAATTGCTTGATTACGAAATTAGGGGTTCATTATAAATTAGGGGGTTAGCTGACCAGGAACCTCACTCAACTTTTTGTGGGAACAAAATAAACATACATTGGTTGGAATTAGGTATTCAATAGGTATTACCCAACATAAAATGCTAAGAAATGCTTAAAATCTAAGTTGGGAGTAAAAAACGAATGTTCTGAGTAAAATTCGTATTGCATATTTTTGGCTGGAATGGATAAGCGCTAATTAAGTGAATGTCTAGTCGTAGAAGCCCGCCCGAAAGCTGTTAGAAATCCATAAATGATACAGCAAATACGATCAAATTCAGTATGGAAAACCGCAACTTGTTTTCAGGCTTAATTGTCTCATTCCTCATGGGCTCTTGTGAGTGATGTGGATAGTTTGTTGGTCTATATGCTCACAAGCTCGTACCTATCTCAAAAATGACAAAATTCCTAAATCAACCCTTTCAGCAAAATGTGCCTAGGTTAATGGGAAATATAGATCAGAATTATGTGTATGGTTTTCTGGTCTGAATACTCACAAGCTTGCATCTCAAAAATGAACAAAATTCCTATAGTAGAGTGCACCTAACTTGTAACCTAATATCACAACACTGTTCCAAACCAAAACCAAACACCAAAATATTATAAAACCTGTTAATGTTATCAAATTTATCTGCGAGAAAACATGTCTAGGGCCGCTATCTGCTAGGCTAACCAAAGACTTTCTAACACCCACCTTGAAGTGCATGTTGAAACGCTAATGATCTTTGCTCTAGGAGATAGCTTAACTCTCTTAACTCCCAGAGTTAGCGGTCCCCCATTTTAGCTCTTGGATGGAGAAACCCGCCCCTAAGAGATTGCTATGGTTTTATTGACAACCTTTCTGTTGAATTTAAAATTGCTGAAGAAGATGTTGACAAAGTTGAATTTCATTTCCCCCAAATGGATCTCCGAAGGTTACCACTGGAATCGCTTCAGTCAAACTTTTCTAAGAGTTTATTCAAGTAGGTAAACAACCTGACGATCTATTTCATAAGTTTTACAATTAGAAGTTTTCACAATCGAAATAATGATGGTACTGGATGTTACTTGATGACGAAATAGCCGTTAGAAACTTGAAAGCTGACAATGGCAATCTCACCACATCAGGATGTATTAGCTAAGATGTACTCACGCCGAAAAAAAAATTGCAAAGCATTTTTCTTCGCCTCTTGGCAGGTCGCTCCACGGTAATGAGATTTTAATGAGGATTTCTGACGAAGCGATAAACGCTGCCAAACAGCGCGTCGAGCGCGTCATTGACAAGGTTTCCTCGGTTGAGAAAATGACGGTTATAACGAGATTCGCAGCGGCTCAACAACCGCGCACTATGTTTCCTAAACGTCATCAATTGGCAAATCCGGGTGATTCCCAGGGGTTGGATCCAGTGCAAAGTGTTCTGCCAACTAGAATTAACGCGCAATTACTTACAAAGGTTCTGGCATCCCCCAGTATCCATTTTAATCCGTGTCCTAAAATCTGATCTACCTTCATAACTTGGACCGCTGGTTACTCCATTGATTTTGTACCACATTGCCTTTTCATATTCCAATTACAAACTTTTCTCAGTACCTAACACATTTCGGCTATCTCAAGGTAGAACAACCATGGTTCTCAAGTGTCACTCGTTGGGGCTACCTACTCCACTTTCTTCTGCTGTCTCATGATCAAATACTGTGACGGTATTTCGTGACCTATCACGAAGTTGAACGTATATTATAAAATGTTTTAGATGCAGTAATAGCCTCAAACTTGAATAACCGAGAAAGGGAACTCTTGATAGCTGCACATTATGAACTATTGAGGTTTTAACGGGGCTTTCACACGGTCGGCCGATGTCGGATTACGTGATGTGGGCCTAGCCTTTCCTCCAAATCCATCGAATATATATATGTCATTCCAGACGATAACTCGCCTTAGGATTGGGATAAAAATTCCGTTCTTGCGCCAATATATCATACTTTCCAAATGAAAGGAAGAGTTCGATGCCAGCACTTTTTGAGCACATTAAATTGGGGTTGAATAGGTACCTACCAAAATGAAATACTAAAACAAATTAAGACTATTATAATGGACCATTTATAGCTCTAGACCATTTATAACTCTGATTAAACGCTCTAATTTTTAAACTCTATTAAATCATTTCGAACTAGATGATTAATGACTTTTAATTTAATTATATTTTTCCTCCTAAAACCAACCATTTGGCCACGAAAGTCAAGTTTGGAATATGTATGTCCAACGAGTGAAATACCTTTGAATCAGATTTACCTATTCTATTACCTCGTAATTGGGATGGTTAAGTGGTAATTAATTGAGGGGGGGATTACAATTCTGCGTAAATTAGTTAAGATTTAAAGGTGTGCCAGGTTGAAACCTATTTCAACAATTAACTACTTTCTCACAACAACCTGCATATTAAGTCAATTCGCCCCGTTATTCCACAACCTCCAACCTCCCAAGATGCAGTATAACTCCCCCTCCCCCTCCCTTACTGGAACGGCAACAATATTTCACTTTCCTCTTCAAAATGTTCTAAATTGATTTTGAAAATAGGGAGCTTCCATCATTTACACAAAAAGATTTTGAAGTGTTTGGGATAATTCTTAGACGGTAGTAGGTTAGACCAAATTTAAAAAGATTTATGAGTGTTCAGGGAAAAAATATTGCACAGTATTTTTATGGGACGCACTACCTACAACAGAGGCTCACGTGCTCATTTAAGTGCGAATGACTTTTTACAATTTCTGCAGTTCAAGTAATTCGACGAAAAGGTTAGTGATTACTATTTATTTTCGTCAAGATACAATCAATTGTTGCTTAAAAGGTCTTTTCTTATTCATCTCATGATTTTGTACTAAATGGTCTCAAAAATGTAGGAAGCGCTTCACCGATAACTTTACAGCAGCTTGAAGGAGAATAAATACATTTGCAAATTGATTGTTTCTAAAAATAGAACGTCTGCATCTGTTGTAGGTAGGTTTACACACAAAATTTAGCCCTTGAGATGCTCCATTTTGACGCTGTATACGATTCTTAGCAAAGTTCACATTTGGAAATCTGCTCCAAACTCAAAAACAGGTTCTTCAAAGGTTTGGTTAGTACACACCTCAAAAGAATTAAGGGATCACCTTTCCTTGTAGACGCCAAAGACCCCAGATCAAGCGGACAAAGTTCATATTATATCTCATGATTAGGTACTTAATTGAAATGGGATGTACCATATTCTTTTTGTTTTTTCTCGAACACGGAGAAAGACCAGCGATATCAAACTCCGACTTGAGCCAAAACAGAATGAATCGCGCTTCTTCAGGGTTATCAGCTCTAATCCGAGAATGGAATAAGGATATCGCAATTCTGGCTTTACCATCGTGTTCAGTACTAGAAAATCTTTGAAATGAGGCGTCACTCGGCAAAAAATTGAAGAAATTTTTACTTTCCTTACTTAACCCGAAGGGTGAAGGGAAATTCTTCCAATCATCCTGAAAATCAATTTCTGAAACTCATGCTAGAATGGGTTTTTTGATCAACCTGAACCCATATCTATTCGTTTCCATGTGTTTGTGTGAATGTATGTATGCGTGTAGGTTCCGGGTTGCTGGGGTAGAGTATCTGTTGGTGTTTTTATCTCTTCGGAGCTCCTTCATATCCCTACACAAGTCAAGGTCATACGTCCCCGTCGTGCAACCCGGGCACCCTCTGGGTGAACAGACGGTGGCAAAATGACCTGCTGGCGATAAGAAGGGAGGCTCATGCCATTGGGCCTCCTGTCCCTTACACATACTTCCCCCGTTACGGAGAATAATCTACGTGAGCTTCATAACCCCCGCCTGCCCCCACTGCATTGGCGCGAGGGGTTCAAGGGGAGGTGCTCGGGGGCTCCCCAGGCAGGGGCGTCGGCCATCCTCTCCCTCTTCTTCATCCTCGTCTTCCTATACCTTATCCTCTTCCATGACCCCAGTAAATGCCCACCAGTGTGCCCATTGTGATAGAGCCTTTATCTCCAAGCGAGACCTCAGTGCCCACGTCTGGCAGAAGCATCCTGTGGAGGCCAATGCTGCCATTGACATAGAGCAAGAGTGGCCCAGGTATGCTTCTGAGGATTCGCGGCGAATTGCAGCAGAGGAGGCAGAAGCAGTGTGTAATGGGTAGGTCATGTAAATGTTTATTTGCAGCAACGTTTTCCCATGCACACGCTTTCTGCCATTCAGTCTCTTCATCTGAGGCCCCACTATGAGCAGCTTGTGCAGGATGCGATCCTGGCAAATAGCTGTGGGGCTCCCACAGGCATGGGGCAGCAGACCGCCATTCAGCAATCCTCCACCGGGGTCTGGAAGACTTGAAGACTGAAGTGTTGAGGCTCGGGGAGCAGGTATTCCGTATTGAAGATTATAAGAGCACTTCTGGCGAGGCGGGCTGTTGACGGGCTTGATGGCTTGGAAGACAAGGTCACAGCCTATGTGCAGAGGATCTTCCCACAGGTTGAGGAAGCGACGGTGGCAGGGCGTCAGGGAGGGGTTCCTCCTACATTGGTGCCTCGTGGAGGTCACAAAGCAGCAAAACAAGCGAGAAGGTGGGAATATCAGCAGGTCCAGATGTTGTGGAGGAAGCATCCGGCTCATGTCACTGCAGAGGTACTGGAGGGATCTGGGGATGAAAAAGTCTTACCCTCTCTCCAGGAGTTTGAGGACTATTGGAAGACACTCTTGAATGATCCCAGCCACAACCGTGGTGCCCCCAGATTCCTTACCCAGCTTTATGTGCACACCGGTGCTGCATGACATGGGGCATGAGTGCCGTGTCAAAAACTCGATGTCTGCTGTACCCCAAAGAATGTCAAGCTGCTCCTCCCCAACCTGTTACTTCTGTAGGGAAGAACTCCAAAAGCGTTGACCCCTGCCCGGACCATCTTCATCTCAAAGAAAGGAGCAAGTGGGCCTGTAGGCTACCTTTCGATCGTTATATAGTCAGTGGTCTTCTGCCACTTTCAAAAGATTCTGGCATCTTGCTTCCTAGCAGTTGGTGTCATAAGTGATGTCCAGAGAGCGTTTCGGCCAGCCGATGACAAAGTAGAAAACTGAACAGTTCTCCAAACTGTCATTTTGCTGGCCCGTATCAAGAAATGGCAGCTCCATCTTGCCACTCTGGGCATCGCTAAGGCCGTTGACAATTTAAGCCATTTTGCCCTGACCGATTGTCTTTGTGGTGTTGGGGCACCTGCTTGTTTAATTGAGTATGTTGCTTGACTGTACCATGAAGGCGTGACAGTCCTCGAGGCAACCGGTGAGATGTCAGGGGATGTTGTCATTGGGCGCAGGGTATGGGGGATCCTTTGTCGCCACTCCTCTTCAACCTGGTCGTGGATACGGCATTGGGTAAGCTGATAGCTGAAATAGGGTTCGATCTCGCCCCTGGGGTGCGATTGACTTTTGCTGATGATGTCATTCTACTTGCTGAAACCCGAGAGGGTTGCAGATCGCCCTCAATGCCTTTGTTGAGCAGCTAGCCAGGTGTGGTTTGGTGGTTAACCCGGATAAGTGTGGGTCAGTCTCCTTGGTCCCGTCGGGTTGCCAGCATCAGGTGAAGGTGGTGGATGAGGAGTGTTTGTCATAGGACAGACACCCATCCCCGCCCGATCTGTGCTGGAGGTTTGGCGGTACCTTGGAGTTGACTTCATGGGTGTGGCTGTGGCCACCATTGCTGCAAGCCGTGTGGACCTTGGTGGAACACTAGCTCGTATCACCAAGGCTCCATTGAAGCCAAGCAGAAGCTGCGCCTCCTTCTCATGTACTCACTGTCAATGCTAACCTATGGGTTAGTCTTTGGTAGGCTTACTGCGGGGAGGCTGCTTGAGTTAGATCGTGAAGGTGGCTCTGCTGTGCTCTCTTGGCTAGGCTTTTTTCACCTGGTGTCCCAAGTGCCTATGATCAGGCTCGGTATTGCCTCTCTCTCAGCCAACATCCCATCTTCATGCGCCTAAGAGACTCGAGCTGGGTGGTCACCCACACTACTGCTGACCTGGAGTTTGTCAGACAGCAGTTGTTGTAGTGCAACCGAGCAAAACCAACTGCTCCAAAACCCAGCTCATCTGCTGAGTTTGCTGCGGTGCTGCATGAGTCAGTAGATGGTAAAGAACCCCGACAGTGCTCTGAACCCCCCATTTCTTCCCAGTGGGTGGAATGGGCTTCAGAGGGTGTTGGGGCTCGTGACTATCACCATTTTCACGCCGTCCAGGTGGCTACGCTAGCCACCTCAATGAGGTGTTCAAGGAGTAGTCGTGGGACAGTGGACACCCCTTGCCGTACCTGTCGGGGTAAAAATGAGAATATTTATTAGTGGTGCAGCAATGTCCTCGTATTCACAGTGGCCGCATTTCAGCGGTTGGGGTATCGAAAGGGAGAGACTATATCACCATTTAAAAATTTAATGGTGTGCCCCCTCCGCCTTTGAGGGAAAATTTGTAAAAAAAAAAAAAAAAAAAAAAAAAAATTATGGATGTATGTAACTTGTGTACAGGATTGCGACCTTACGGTACGACTTATAATAAGTCCAATTTCTCGGTTGGGTTTCTATACCCAAGAGCTAGCTACTGTTGAAAAACCAGCCTAAATTAATCATTTTTAGGGGGTTAAAAAAAGTCAGAATAGGTGAAAAAACGTCGTTTTTAGCACTTTTTTCGCCTTTCCCAAATGGCTTGGGGGATTTTGATGAAATTCACAGGAGTTACTTTTCTTATGGATACAAATTATATTCGATGCCAGTCATGGTCAGGAAGATGCCCTAAGGACAGCCATAAGCTAAATAATAAATGTAAAATACAAACATAATTTTTAGCATTTTCTTAGAATTAAAAAAAAAAAAAAAAACAGTAATTAGCAAAAAACTTCCCGAAATAGGTGAAAAACGTAGTTTTAGTCGAAATGGCTCAAGAGATTCTTCTATAGATGAAAATTATACCCCTTTCACGTATATGTCCAGCAAAATACTGTATAGGCGGTAATAAGCTCAGAATTACCCAAAAAAAATGGCCATTTAGGGCAGGTTCAAAAACGATTTTTTATATAAGTACCTACTTACCTGTGTTATCTGTCTCGCTTTTCCTGACTTTTAAAAAAGCTTTCTAGTATGATGAATGAAATCAAGAAGGTGCAAGTTGTGTAGATAATAATGTTCATGTCAATATTTTGTGGAGAAATAGGCATAGCCACAAGCAGCATTTAATGGGGTAGTCATTAACGTAGCTAGTGCGTAGCTTGCGCTCACTGCCAAAATTCTTATCCCGACTGACTGCCTTGGCAGTCGGTCGTGAGTAGAATTTTTGCAGTAAACACAAGCCACGCGCTAGAAACGTTAATGCTGTTGCCCCATTAAATGCTGTTGCTTTGGTAAAGTCTGTTTCGGAGTTTCAACCCATCGAACCGGCAAACGTAGCGAGACGCCCTTGTCATATAAAGTCAAATTTCTTCCATTACATTCAAATTTTTTATACATTAATATATCTCTTCGGTTCCTACAGATGTGCGGTCAGATAAGGTCTAGTTATACTCATGTATTGTGGGAGTTGCAGATTTTCTTTTTAAGAAGATCGCAGGGCTTTCTTAAATTAATCTTCGGGCGGGTCGGAAAGTAGTAACCACTTACCGCAACTAACATTAAAAATAAAGCATAACTTCACGAGTTTTTTAACGACAAAACAGTAATTTATTGAGCTGGCTTTTCAAATTGATTCAAACTTCAACACTTCAGGCACTTCATGAGATTTCAATGTTGAATTTACTCTATTCATGTTTAATATTCTGCCAAAACCAGGAGTTTGTTGCAATTTTTAGGGATGGTTATCTTTTCCTACTCGCCCGGAAAGTAAATACAGAGAGTCATACAATTAGTGTTCATCGGTATCTTACTGACAGCCACCTGAAGAAACGACTGGACTAATGGAGTCCTATACATGCAAATCAAACAGTCGAATAACAACCCCATCCTTCCAAGATGTGATCCATCATGATAGCACCCTTGTAAAATGAAAACATGTAAGGAAAGTAGTGTGAAGCCTTGCACCAGATGTTTTTCCAAGTGTCCAAAAGCCATGTGGGGGGGGGGGGGGGGGGGGGGGAGGAGGAGGAGGGTCGAAGGGGTCCCCATTGGGTAATCCAAAAAATTTTTGGATTTTTTTTCTGACTCTTATTTGCTTAAAACTTAGTATTAGGCACCCCACAAACGCTCTCCAAGTTTCACTTCGATATCTCAAAAATTAAGGGAAAAAAATTAGAGGGCTTTTCTTTTTGATTCATTCGAGATGTTAGAGCCTTCTCTTTGTCGTCGTTCTATCTTTTTTCCTGCTGAACCAACATAGATCGGACATAATCACTTGTCACATTTACATACATTTACTTGAACATTATCACACTTATAAATTCATCTTCCAGAACAGCCTCAACCAAATCTAGTTTTTGTGAGATTGTCAACACCTTATTGAGTTAACAGTCCATCGAACTAAATTGTAGCAATTTCAATCCAAACAACTGTATTTATAATCTAAATCTAATTATATAATCTATAATGTAAACAACTGTTATTATAATTGGCTGTTCGTACCAATATCTTGATATTTGGCAATGATCCAATACCACTTGTTGATAGCATGATATTGGGAACTAGCATTTCCTTCACTTGAACCAATCCGGTTTGAGCCACCTTGCATCTTGACCCACAAGAAACAAACAAACACTTTCAAGTTTAGTGCACGGATTGTTCTGATGTATCAAGGATTTGGGAAAAAAAGCGTAGCTGGTAATCATAACCTGTGAGATATTAAGAGAAATCTAAATACGCAGTGGACTTTATGGATTAAAAAACCAATATATTTTTCCCAAGAACATATGAGGAAACTAGTTAAACAACCACGTGTTGAATAATCAAGACACGTGGCAACACAACCGTGAACTGTAAGTAGTTAGGTAGCCGATGCCACTTACTCGTATTTCCAACATACCATTTTGTGATAACAATAATTTCTTTTGAACGTCATTAATCATCTAGTTTAAAATGTTTAAAAGATTTTGAAAATCTATAATAGTTTACTAAAAAAAGTCTGCAAGTAGTCCTTAATATAGGTAGTCTTAATTTGTGTTAGTATTGTTTATAGGTAAGTACCTGTTCTTTTTTATAGTTTGATTCATTATTAATAAAGGTAATTATTTAAACTTAAAATTGTGATTAATAAAAACGTTTCTATGACTGACGCTTCTCTTTCTGGGTAGGTTTCATGGTGCGGTCCAGCCTTAATAATTTTCGGGCCAACTTCTCATTTTCTGGCCAAACGGTTGGTTTTACGAGGAAAAATTGGGTGGCTTCATGATGAGGCTAATTAGTGCCTATAATCAAAACCACTACTTGGGTTGGATCCGAAGGCGTAGTAAAGAATCTAAGTTCTCCAAACTCTAATTTTTCTGGCATGTATCGAGGAGCAGTAGCTTCAAATGGCCATGTGCTTTCAATCCATCGGGCGAGGGAGATGGGGGGGGGGGGGGGGGGGGGGGGTCGGCCGTACTTAGAAGTCAACATTGTAGGGGTGACCGATGGAGCACTAGCTCGTTTACCAAGGCTTCATTGAAGCCACAATAGAAACTGTACCTCCATCATATGTACCTGCCCAAGTACGTCTATGGGCTAGTCTTTGGCAAGCTTATTGCAGAGCGACTGCTTGAGTTAGACTGTGAAGCTTGCTCCGCTGTGAGCTCTTCTTGGCTTCCCACTTGATGTCCCCAGTGCCTACATCAACGCACTAATCTTCAGCTGGTGAGCTAGGTATTTTTTTCCCCTAAGCCAGTATCCTATCTATATGCTACCACTTCCTGCTTACTTATTAGGACTTTGACAATGTTAATTGAAAATTTATATAGGTATATATATATATGTATAAATACCTATATGAAAAAGAATTAAAATCCAAGTATTAAAGTTAATTAAAATTAAAAAGTATAGCAAATTAAATCCAGTAGTAAAATCCCCTCATACTTGGGTTATCCCACATCCTCCAGTACTAATAATAGGCCCTCCCCCTTAAAAAAGAAAGCCTTGTCTACATGACCTAGCTTCTGAGGATTGTCCTAAAAACCAGTTCTATTGATACATGTTTTGGTGGTGGAAAAATGGAAGGTGGTTAAAAAACGTGGTCATCAAAATTTTCCTGATTTTTTTAGAAACTTCTTCAGGAAGGATAGGTGTAAAAAAATTAAAGTCGCAGGATTTACTCCTTTCAGAGTTTAGAACATTCAATATCTTTATGCTCGAGAAAGTACTTTGAAAGCGGTTTAAAAAAAAAGGTTTTTTGCTTCCGAGTCAACCTTTAGGTAGCAGAAGCATTGATTTCACTTTCGGGAGATGAAAAATGTTGAAGTAAAAAACTCTCCAAAATCAAAATTTCCGCTCGCACTTTACGTTTTAGACCATTCTAAAGAACTTCTTTTCCATGTCTGACTGTCGGTCTGTAGAAGATTTTAATTTTATTGTTCTCGAATCATTACCTCATTCTGCGCATGCCCAAAACGTAAATTACTTAGAGCATAATTTTCTCGTTTCCTAATTGACCGATTTTGACGTTCTGCGCTACTTCTTGATTTACAATTTTCCGCTATGAAATGTTTCAAGATCATTTACAAATTTCAATGATCCATACATTCATGTTACGGATACGAGGAAGCTATGTGCCACACCCAACTTGGCAGTCTTTTTTGTTTGTTTTGGCAAAAACCACGCGATCAGTTCAGTAATGTGGCTTTTATTTGACGCGATTTTCAACAGAAGCAACCTTAAAATATCAAAAGTATGCGAAGTTGAGCGATGCTTCGCAATGAATGTTTTCGACTGTAGCCCAGCAATGTTCAGTTTTCTAAATCATTATATTGGTGCAAATAAATCTCCGTTTTGGCTCATTACCTGGGGAGCATGCGTAAATCGTTGGGAGTTAGAGTGAAAAATAATTTTCACCTAGGTTTCAATTTCATTGCTTGTAACACTGAGTGTATGAGGTAAGCAAGTGAGTGTGAGTGTGTTTCGAGTTTGATTAGAATAAGGTCACCGTAGGTAGTGTAGAGTGGTGAACACGGCGAAGAAAGGCGGGAGATGACCGGTCATGGCAGAAATAATCAGATCAAGGACACCCCCGAGCAAAGTGTACGTCTTGTGAGGCCCAAGGGCTCAGCTCAACTATATTCGCTGAATAACTACTAGTAAGGAGTCAATCAATGCGACCTGAGCCCCAATCAACGGTATGTCTTTCCTCTGACACACCAAACAAATAACCTACCTAATAATACATTTTACGGGCAATTGAAATACTGAAATAGATATGGCTAGATTGCATTTTTGAAAATGGCGAATGAAATGTTTATTGATTGTTACCCACCTGGCAGGAATATTACAATATTTTCAATCGTCTCATAATTCTCAGCAAAAAACCTACAATAACAGCTGCTGTAGAAATAAATTGAGGTTTTGTTCCCTTGACTGATTCCTAACAAAATAACTTTCTCTAAATACAATATACATTGTTAATTAATTCCTTAATTTTTTCATCAAAATAATTTATTGAAACACCGAATGATTTTGAACGTCTCCAATTACCATCGCTCTTGCTAGTTATTGCTAACCTATGAATAATCCCTGGAAGTCAATGCCAACGTTAACAGTTTCAAGATCGTCCATGTTTTTGTTCGGTTCTAGTGAAGACGATGTTACTTCATCTTCATCTTCCGCCTTCTTCCCTTTTTCTCCCCTTCCTTCTCCTTTATGGATGATTTGCAACCCCTACTACCCTTATTCTTCACATACGATATTTTGTTGGAAGAAATTCTGATAAGGTATCCTGGAGAATCTTCCTCCCTACAATGTAAGGCTCCATACCAATACGTGTGTGTGGGTTGCTGGGGTAGGGAAATTTGGGTACTTTTCCGTTATCCCCCCCCCCCCCCCATCAATTTGTCTTCAACACGCGGCCGCCCGAAGTTTCTAGGCATTCCTTCTTACTTAAATTACATATTTACGTAGAATTGGTGACAATTTCAAGCTGTGGGAAGAAATTATATTATTAAAAAAAAGAAGGAAAAAAAGATTTTTAGAAGTTGCCGATGTCGGTAAGGATTTGTTGAAACAAAAAGGCGTGGTTGTGGTTTGATTGCCTTCACATGAATTCACACAAGTATAATGCACATGAATTCGCGCAAATAGATCAGATAGATCAGAATACTGTGTATAGGTGGGGTCTGGATGCTCGCAAGCTCGCATCTCAAAATTACATAACATCAAGTAGTCAATCCCTTAGTAAAAATACAGATTAGTTGGACATGTAGGTCAGAATGATGTGTATACTTTCGCGTATGTATGTTCACTTTTGTGTACTCGGAATCTCTATCTCAAGAATACATAACATAACATAATCTAAGTAAGAAGGAATGCCTAGAAACATCGGGCGGCCGCGTGTTGAAGACAAATTGACTGGGGGGGTATAACGGAAAAGTACCGGAAAGTGTCGTTGTTTATATCTCTTCGGAGCTCCCTCATATCCCTACCCAAGTCATGGTCATACGTTCCCGTTGTGCAACTCGGGCACCCTCTAGGTGAATAGAGAGCGACAGAATGACCCGCTGAAAATTAGGGGGAGACTCGTGTCAACTGGTCTCCTGCCCCTTCTAAAAACGTCTCCTCGTTATGCAGAGCAAAACCATATGAGGCGTTCTGGGGCGCCCCAGGCAGGAGCGTTGGTCATCCTCTTCTTCATCTTCATCCTATCCCTCTTCCACTTCCACCACCCCAGTGAGTGCCCACCAGTGTGCCAATTGCGATAGAGCCTTTAGTTCCACGCGTTGTCTCAGTACCCACATCTGATAGAAGCATCCTGCTGAGGCCAATGTCGCAATAGATATAGAGCTTCTGAGGATTCGTGGTGAATGGCATCACATGAATGTTTTTCAGCAACAACATTTTCCCTCGCACACGTTTTCCGCCATTCAATCTCTTTGCCTGAGGCCCCACAACAAGCAGCTTGTCCAGGATGCAATCCAGGCAAATAGCCGTGGGGCCTCTCCCCCATCTCCACCAGGTGTGGGGCTGCAGCCCCCAATCAGCAATCTTCCCCTGGGACCTCCGGTCATCATGAACACTGAAGTACTGAGGCTCAGGGAGTAGCTAGGCCATATTTAAGGTTAAGAGAGGGCCTACCTGCAGGACCTGGTGAGGTGGGTTGTTGACTGTCCTGATGGCTTGGAAGACGAAGTTCGTGGCCTAGGGAACGGTTCCTCCTACATTGGTGCCTCGTGGAATCCTTTCCTTCTTCCTACAAGCAAGAAGGCGGAAGTACCAGTTGGCCCAGAAGTTGTGGAGGAAGAATCCAGCTCGTGTCACTGAAGAGGAACTGGAGGGAGCTGGGAATGGACAAGTTTTACCCCCTCTCCAGGAGTGTGTGGACTATTTGGAGCCACACTTGAGTGCTCCCAGCCACAATACTGGTGAGCTGGTGGTGCCCCCAACTTTCACTAGAGATTCCTTGGGTGGTGTATAAGTGCTGTGTCAAAAACACCGTTTATGCTGGACCTGATGGTGATTCGGCCTGACGTTACTATGCTATAATAATGTTATAATAATATTTGCTAATAATATATGCTAATAATGATATGCTATAATAATGCTCCAAAGACTGCAAAGCTGCTCATCCTCAACTTATTGCTTTTATTGGGAAGATCCCCGAAAGTGTTGACCCGTGCCCGGACAATTTTCATTAAAAAAAGAAAGAAAAAAAAAAAGGGTAAGTGGGCCTATATGCTACCTTCCGGTCTTTATATAGTCAGTAGCATTCCGCCACTTCCAAAACATTCTGGCATCTTGCTTCCAAGCAGCTGGTGTCATAAGTGATGTCCAGAGCGCGTTTCAGCCAGCCGATGACACAGCAGGAAACTTAACAGTTCTCCAAACTGTCATTTTGCTGACCCTTACTAAGAAATAGCAGCTTCATCTTGCCTCTACGGATGTCGCTAAGGCCTGTGACACTGTAAGCCATTATACCCTGACTTATTGTCTTCTGGATGTTGGGGCACCCTCATTTAATTGAGTATATTGCCAGTCCTCTTCAACCTGGTCATGGATACGGCCTTGGGTAAGCTGCCAGTTGAAATAGGGTTTGATCTCACCCCTGGGGTGCGAGTAGGCGTGATGGCTTTTGTCAATGATGTCATTCTAGTCGCCAAAACCAGCGAGGGCTTGCAGATCGCCCCCAATACATTTGCAGAGCAGTAAGCCAGGTGTGGTTTGATGGTCAGCCTCCTTGGTCCCGTCGAGTTGCCAGCATCAAGTGTCGGTGGTGGATGAGGAGTGTTTTGTCATAGGACAGTCACCCATCCCCACCCGATCCATGCTGGAGGTTTGGCCTACCTTGGGGTTGACTTCATGGGTGAAGCCACAGTTGCTGCAGGCCATGTGGACCTTAGTTGAGTATCAGTTGGGGTCACCAAGGCTCTATTGAAGTCACAGCAGAAGCTGTGCCTCCTTCGTATGTACTTAATGCCACAACTAACCTATTGTAGGCTCACCGTGAGAGGCTGCTTAAGTTAGATCCAGAAGTTCACCCTGCTGTGTGCTCGCTCATGGCTAGGCTTCACAAATGGATTCCAAATGCCTATATTCATGTACTGGTCAAGGCAGGTGGGCTCAATATTGTCTCTCTCACCCATCCCATCTTTACGCCTCAGCACCTGCTCACCCTCAGAGGCTCAAGCTGGGAGGTCACTCGCACTGCTGCTAAGCTGGACTTAGTCAGGCAGCAACTGTTGTGGTGTGATCAAGCAACAACAACTGCTCCAAAACCCTGCTCATCTGCTGAGTTCGCTACTACACTGCATGAGTCAGCAGATGTCAAAGAACTCTGACTGTGCTTTGAATCTTCCATTCCTTCCTAGCTGGTGGAATGGGCTTCAGAGCTCATTGGGGCCTGTGACTATCGCCATTTTCACGCCGCCTGGGTGGCTACATTAGCCACCATGGTGAAGTGTTCAAGGAGTAGTCAAGGGACAGTGGACACCCTTTAGCTTGCCTGTCGGGGTAAAAATGAGAATCTATATCATGTGGTGCAGCAGTTATCTCGTACTCATGGTGGCCGCATTCTACGTCACAATGCGGTTGCCAAGCAGATAGCAGGCACTTTGACATCCAGTGGTTGGGATGCCGAAAGGGAGAGACTATCACATGCCGAGTGATCTGGACAAAACCTGATTAGTAAGTTACGTACAAGCCGATATAGATAAGTTCTAACGTGCTGCATAGCTTTTAGAGTAAACTTTTGCCGTTATAAATTTAATTTGAGAATTTTTAATCTATCCCAATTTGTTGTTTTATTAATTTATTTTTCGTTTTCATATCAAAATGAGGAAGGTGCACCCCAACCGGAAGTAGTTTGAATGGACCAGTGCACATAGAGACTCATTCCATGGTGTTCAATGTGATCCTTCAACTTCTCCTCATTCTAAGTTTTACACGTCAAGAAGTGTTTAATGTAATATGCCCCCTCCGTGTTAGAAGCTTGTTGCATCAATAAGTGTTCAATGTGGGAGCCTTCTCAACGTTTGAAACTGGTAGTAGTACAGCAAGGTTTTCCAGAGGACCTCACTAGTATGAGCATCTGAGCATATTACCATATAATTTCGTAGGATCTACTCGTGAAATGGAAAATGAGTTCAATGTAACAAGTGATATCCCAATACTTTCTGAAATAGTTATTCAGCTATGAAAATTCATAGTTCAAGTATAATGTGTTCTACTACCTTAGTGTGAGTTGTTTTACTAGCGTTACCCATGGGTGCGAAAAAGGTAGGTATTTAAACTATTTTTAAATGGAAGGAGATTCCATCCTAAGAAGTTATGCATCAACCGCACTCTCCTACGATAAGTAGTTTCCTTATGCGATTTTTCAAAGTTCCGCACACTGGTGACGTCACCCCTCCCACCTGGGCGGGACTGCCATCCAGTGTGACGTCACCAGTGCAAACTTTGGAAAATAATAAATAGAAAACTACTCAACGCAGCAGTGCGGATGGTATCATATTTCTTAGAATGGAATCTATTTTCACTTGAAAATATAAAATGATGAATATAAAATTTTGTAATCCCAAAAATCAAGGAAACTGATCTCGAAGATTTAGTGTGCAAAATGAAAGGTGGGTCTGCTCCAGGTGAGGATGAAATACCTATTAGCCTAATAAATCATATTTGCCTTTCCTAAAGGACTCGTTACTTTACGTTTTTAATCTTTGTAAAGAAAAATCTGAATTTCCAGAAAATTTTAAGACTGCCAAAGTTATTCCATTGTACAAAGGAGGTAAAAAAATTAACTCAGACAATTATCGTCCACTTTCGATGCTCAACGCCCTCTCTAAAATTCTGGAGAAATGGACGAAGAATTATCTTTCACATTATCTTGAATCAAATGGAATCCTATCTCAAGCACACTATGGCTTTCGTCCGGGTCGTTGAGTGTATGATGCAATTTTGATTAGATGGACAAAATATAAAAGATTAGTGGTAGAAAGTTGAATGTTAAATTTTCGTACGTATTTATTCTCCCTGTCATTTGGATGGGTTACCCACCGTGGGTATGTTCCCTCTTGAGGTGTTTACATTGGTAGTTCCGGTTTCATCAAGGATTCGTATATTTTCAGTTCCTATTTTCACATAAAATCATGGAAAACAATGTTCTTAGGTATTTATTTCAATTTTTTATATTTATTTAAATTTAGATAGGCCATTTATCTGCGTAGAAGGGCTACAAAATAAAGAATATTTGGAACTTATAAAACTTCATACATCCATGTTACAATATGTGAGGAAGTTAGACTGCCCACCCAGCTTGCAGACGTTTTTTTTTTTTTCAGTTGGAAATTACTTACAAACAAATTAAATCTTTCAAAACTATGTGGAACCACGAAAAGTTTATTAGGTATAATAAAGATAGGCCATTATTTTATGTGCGTAAAGGGCAAACGGGAGACCTCCCAAGATCAAGAGGTTTCGATGGCTAAGTTCAGAGTAGGGAACTACGTTTTGACGGAATAAGGAAACGCGGTAGCTCAAAAACCAACGTTTTTGTCCACATTTTCGTTCCCTACAGTCGGAAAAAATAATTTCATGTCTCGAAACTCGCTTGGGATCAAATTGGAACTTCAACAAACATTTCAAGACCAACCTGAGCAAAATCCTGTAAGAACAATTTTGTTTATCATATCATTCGACATAAAAAGTGATTTATACGTATATATTCAGGATAATAACCGTGAAATATACCAAAGTTTTTTTTTTTCGAGGTCTAGTACTATTTCTTGAACGTATATTGTTTGCTAATCAGCGTTAAAAAGAAGGTAATGAGGAAAAATATGTGGAATATGTTCATTCGCATTCACGGTTGAATACGAGCGTCGTGAACAATTTTGGTTTAGTGAACAAAATTCAGTGATCTGTTTGGCCATCTGTGGGATCGCTAAAATCCTTGTCACAGACAAAACTACTAAATAGTAATCCGAATTCAATGCAATTTTCATAGGTTTGGTCCAGGAAAATTCTATGCATTACTTCGCTAAAGTTACAGAAAGATCAAATCACGCATCAAATATGCGTCAACGGCATATGTTTCTTTTGCAAACAATGTCGTCTTTTCAAAGAAAATCTCTTTAAAAAAAGTTAAATTAACTTAAAAAAAAAAAAAAAAAAAAAATGAATGAATAAAAAGAAACAAAAGAAATAAAAATCATAATAATAATAAAAACCGGTGCTGTTATTGAGGGTGATGATGAGGAAATGATAGCGATCGTTTCTTCGCGGTTCGCTTGCAGGTACTTCCAGGCAACGCTAACCGGCCGGCAGCCGTCTCTCCGCTACTCACAATCGAGCCCCTTCATCATCCACTTGCATTGTTTTACTAGCGACACGCGCGTCCCCGGAGATCCCACATCCCGATGGTTTATCGTTATTTGCTTCCTCATACCTGTGAAGGCTGATATGTCAATAACCTATAACGGTACTACCGATATTCTGTTACAGGATGATTGAGGCTAACCGACAGGTTATAAGCTACGATTGTTAATTTGTAACCAATTCAAACGAGAAAAGAGGTAAATTTATGTTAGGTACCACCTGTATAAGGACGAATTGTATGCAGCTACAACGGCACTTGTATATCACTATTTTTGGCCTCGATAACCAACTTTGTACTAGCCGAAGGAGAATAAAATTATAGCAAATGTCTGATAAATTTAACTTTTCTTAAATTCCCCCAATACCTAAATTCGTAGGATCATGAAAACATAATGAAACACAAACAATATATTGACCCTCCCAGAGGAACTCCCTTCACAAAAGTGTATGTGGGTCATTCTTCCATTTCGTACAAAATTGGAATTCTCGTTTCCATGAAAACAAAAATTAGTTTAAATATTTTTTTCACGATAATCCTTTCCACTCAGACTACTGATCATGCTGAAGAAAACTCAGTTCATAGAAATTCGTTATCCAGGAAGTACATGGTCATGTTTGAAATCATTGTAGTGAGGGAATTAGTACAATACAGTACAATTCAACTCATAACTCGTTAAATTATCACATAAAGTCACAAAATGAATATTTTCACGAAATAATATTGTTGCGTGATCTCAACAAAAAACATAAGGGCATCACGATACTCAGCAAGAGTAATGGGTCCTATCAACCATTCCGATTCCCGGCGTTTGGCTCGTTTCAAGATTAAATTGTATAGAAAACGTAATATGTACGCAATTTCAAAATTGAGTTGGAGCATTTCAAAAACTCAACGAAGAAGGGGGAACCCATTTTACAGCTAGTACAGGATACGATATTATCTTGCTTTCAGGTATGATCGACGGAAAGTCAAGATGGGCAACTGTCCACTGATCAACTGCAAAACCTAAAACATTTCGACCATGCCTCCACAAGTTATTGTTCAGGAGTTCTGAAGGACGTGAGGCTCGACTCGCTGGGTCAGCTGAATTGAATGCTCCTGCTACATGTCTCCATACCGCCTCGGTACAATCCTCATGAATTTGAGCCACTCTGTTGGCTATGAAGGTTTGCATTTGTATGGAAGCGTGCGAATCCACGCTAGAGCCGTAGATGAATCAGTACAGAATCGGAAACAGAATGAGTAGGAGAAATAGGTAGGGCAATCCGTATTCATTTGCCAATAAACAAGCTGCACCTAACTACAAACGGTTGATCGTCCACGTTTTGAGTGGTGTTACTCCAGTTTTGGAACGGAGGAGATGGTTTGGGTGCTACCCCAAGATCACTTTCAAATGCAAATAAACAGCTGCTGTTCTTCCAAAGGAACTTGCTTCGGAAAACCCTACACTCAGTAGATTTATGAATGGCTCAAGCAGAATATAACAAGGAATGGAAATTTTCTCAAGTTCAGGAAACTCATTCTGAAATCGGATCCAACGATCACGTAAATCTGGCAGAAGTGGATCGTCCCAATTGAGCTTGGCCAACCATATTTGTTGAAGGAAAACCATTATGGAGAATGTTACAGGCGCTATGTATCCGTTCAAATCAAACATTCTTGCTAAACGAGAGAGGATTCCCCGTTTAGTAACAGGTTCATCTGAAGTATCCACACGATATCGAAATACATCAAGTAAGGGGACCCATAACAATCCGAGAACATTGATGGAAGAAGATGAATCCGATGGAAAAGCGAGCGCTTGAAGGTCAGAAGAAAAATCACTTATTATTTTAGGAGAGGTACTTGCCCAGTTACCGAGTTTGAAGCCACCAGCATGACACAGTGAAACCAGTTCAGAACAGAAAGAGGAAGCTTCCTGTTCCGTTGGTGCACCAAAAAACGACTCATCTATGTAAGTACCAAATTTTAAAATTTGGGCTACTCGAGGATACTTGTGACCTCCATCAAGAATGGGTTGATGAATAGTACGAAGAGTCAGCCAAGGACTAATTGATACCCCAAATGTCACAGTACGAAGTTCCCATTCCGAAACTGGCTCATCAGGAGAGAAGCGCCAGAGAAACCGTTGGGACTGACAATCGTCAGGATGAAGATTGATACACCGATACATTTGTTTGATATCTCAAGTAACGGGAACTTTATACATCCGGAATTTTGTAACAATGCGACATATTTCGCTCTGAAGTTTGTGACCGGTGAGTAATGAGCTATTAAGACTAGCTCCGGAAGGATCTTTTTCAGCGGGTGAAAAAACAACTCGGACCTTATTTCCTTTGTCTGTGTTTTTCATAACACCATGATGCGTCATCAAGTACCCAGTATGAGTAGGAACTTTTACCATATGACCCTGTCTAAGGTAATCTAGAGGTAGTTCTCACAGTATTTATCACCAAAATTTTGAAAATCCTCGGTTACTGAGCGTTCATCCACCTCCCATAATTTACAAAGTGAAACATCAAATTGTGAATCACAATGAGTGCAGGAAGAGAGTAGTGAAGCAACATATGTTTCCGGAGTTTGAATGGGTACGAACCAACTATCGTGAAGATCGCCGAAGGTTTTCTGATAATGTGAGAGGATTCAGGAGGTAGAATGTCCAAAAACACTTGAACTCCGACTAGAACGTCGATGGTAGCCGGTTTATGAAATTCTGGATCAGCCAATTGAATGAGATTAAATTTTGAACGAATATTGCGAGGAATCACACCAGTTGGTAAATCTGATGTGATTCGTGAAACCACCGCTGCCTCAAAATGGAAAATAGAAGTGTTGGTACTATTCCCGTGCATTGGAGCTATCCCACATGATACAAGACCTTGAATTTAGACAAGAATCGCCAACACCTATCACCTGGAATGTACATTTCTCACGTGGAAGTGCAAGCCGATTTGCCTGTATTTTTCAAACCGCAAGCCGATTTTTCGAACCGTTAATTGTTCAAACAAACTTTAATTGAACTGATTTTGGGCAGTTCACCTTTCTATTCATCCTAAAGATTCACTTACAAGTTTTTTTTCTCTCTCTCTCTTTATTAGTTACTTGCATTGTCTTCTGTATATTACTTGATCTTTTTTTTATATGATTATGTTTTATTGATTAATTTACATACTCGTATGATTATGATTTATTGATGGGTTTTGTATGATGACTCTACCGGAGAGCACAAGTGATTTTTAGTTATTCTCCGGTGGGCGGCAATGCGATATTTATTTTATTTTATTATAAGCTATAATGTATTTCATACACTTATATGTAAAAAAAATATCATTTTCGCCAATAAATTCTCTCTCTCTCTCTCTCTCTCTCTCTCTCTCTCTCTCTCTCTCTCTCTCTCTCTCTCTCTCTCTCTCTCTCTCTCTCTCTCTCTCTCTCTCTCTCTCTCTCTCTCTCTCTCTCTCTCTCTCTCTCTCTTCAGTTTGCCTCGCGCAGTCAATCGATCAACATCTGTTTGTTCACGCTCTATTCTTTTTGTGTGTTTTCACCGCGAAAAACATGTCGAAATGTGGCATTTGTGTTAAAGGCTTTGCCAACAATGCATACCGCGTCGAGTGTAGTAAGTGCAATTGTGAATTTACCTTAGATTGTGTCAAGGTTTCGAAAGAAGACTATAAATTCCTCCGAGATTCAAAAACTCCTGCTTGTCATGTTTGAAAGTTCGGAGGGCATCTCTGCGGAATGAAGATACGGCAGTCAGAACAACAACCCCCTCAGATGATGAAGAACGTCGAGGTGATCAACCATTGTTTGTTGACAAAACCGATACTCAAATCAATGTTTCTGATATGGTTCAGAAAATGATGTCTATTTTAGACGCGTTCCGAGCAGAGGTCAAGGCTTCTAATAATAACTTTGTCAAAAAACTTGAATCTCATTCTGAAGCTATTAAAGACCTGAAGGAGCACCTGAACCAATACTCTGACCTGATTCAACAAAACACTGACTCTATCAATGGACTACGCTCAGATCTTATATTGACAAACAATGCCTTGCTAGATTTAAAGGAACAAAACAAAGCGTTGGAGAGGAAAGTTGCGGTATTACAATCAGTTATCGAAGAAGTAGACCAAAACACTCAGGCCAATTCCATCGAGATAACGGGCATTCCGTTTGATCAGCAAGAGTCTGCAGTCGATCTCTTTAAATCTATTGGTCGCGCCGTGAACTTCGAAATATCTGATGTGATGATCAACAGTCGCTTCCGAAGAAAAGGCCCGACAACATCTACCAATCCCGGCTCGATATCTGTATCATTCACGCGGAAGTTAGATAAGGATTCCTTCATTGCTGCTACACGACAAATAAGCAATCTCACGTCGCGTCAACTTGGATTTATTCAAGGGGAAGCGTACAAGATATACGTCAATCATACTTAACCTACAATACACGTAAGCTGCTCAATATTGTGAAAAACTACAAAAAGGAACACCATTACAAATACGTTTGGATCCGGAATGGCAAAATTTTCATCAGAAAAACGGAAATATCGCCGATCATCGAGATAAGAACCGCAAACGACATCAGTGAAAAACTTTCAAAAAACGATTAATGACAATGGAGAAGACTCGGAATATCTATGGTGATAAATTTTTTAATGTATTCAATATTCTCACTAGTTTAATTAAACACTCTTTGACTGTATTCGACGAAACTAATCAAAAGAACAAGTCATTAAAATCATTACTACTACTAAAAGTTAACAAAAACAATGTTAAACTATTTCATTCGAAATTCAACAATAATAATATAAATAATTTTAAACTTTCTAATTCAAATAACACTAATCAAAATAAGATATTTTTGCATATTTACAATAAATCGGGATTAATAATTACTATTCTAATACTCACTAATACTAAATTCAACAATAACTATAACTTTCTACACTTCAATAAATCGAAGTTAATTTTAAATAATAACATAGATAATTTCTATAATAAACAAAAAATAAGATACAATAATATTGTATATAATGGGACATACCTGTCTCACTATCATCTACTATGACAGAAGTAAACAACTATCTTACATCTCAACTAGGTTATAATAGAAGATGGATAAGTGTTGGGCACTCTAATATTGAATCAGTTGTAGCCCACATTGATGAATTCAGGGAGATTATTAGTGGAAACTTGTTTGATGTCATAGCGCTGTCAGAGACGTTTTTGAAACCGAATATTTCATCAAACTCAATTAATATCCCTGGTTTCACGTGAGTTCGTAATGGTAGAACCGGTTTAACACGAGGAGGAGTAGCATTACTCATTAAGTCAAATCTAAAATTCAAAATTCTGACAAAATCACCATAATTGTATTCAAAGAGCCCAGAATACATTTTCGTCGAAATAGGCTCTGGTTTAAAAAAACTGGTAGTAGGAGTATTCTATAGACCCCCAAAGATTGGTAAAATCGACCAGGTATTCGATGTTGTGTCTCGACTATCAGCTAACTATCAAAATATATTAATATTGGGCGACTTTAATACAGACATGAATTCTGAGACATCTACCAAAAAACAGTTAGCAAGATTATGAGGAACTAGTAATCTCACTTACCTACCACTCAATGAAACACATCATACCCCACGATCTAGCTCATTAATTGATCTAATTTTAACCAATGATATTAGAATAGTAAAGAAATTTGGTCAGATTCCCGTCCCAGGAATCTCAAAACATGATTTTATATATTGCTCTCTGAATTTAAAGCAGCCCAAAAAAGAGAGACGTACTATTCTAGTACGAGATAAAAGTAAATTCGATAGGAAAAAATTTGAAGAAGATGCAAAAAACCTAGATTGGAACTCAATACTTGTAGAAAAATGTATAAATAGAAAAATTGAAATATTCAACGAACTAATTCTTAAGCTCTATGATGCCCATTGTCCCATGGTAAAAATTAAACCTAAACATATTCCAGCTCCATGGATATCATCATATATTCGAAATTTGATGAATATTCGAGACAACTTGTATAAAGAGTGGAAAAAAACAAAATATAATGAACAACACAGCAAATATAAAAAAATCAGAAATCAAGTGAAACAGAAAATGAGAAATGCTAAAATTGAATATTTTAAAAACTTATTTAAATACAACAAAAGTCCGAAAGATTTTTGGAAAATTATAAAGAATAATGGTGTGAACTTCGAAAAATCTAAAGCTACTAAGGTAATGCCAGTTGAAATTAATGATCTTAATAAATTTTTCTGCCGAGATGTTAGTACAATAGATACCAAAAACATTATTAAGAAATACAAGGAAATAGGTAGCTCAATTAATAGAGAAATTTTCAAAATGTGCGCGATTTCCGAGGTGACGGTCAAAAGAAATGTAATGGCAGTGACCTCCGACTCTATAGGGGTGGATGGTATTCCCGTAGATTTATTGCACATGCTCATTGATGTAATAGTACCATTGCTCACACATCTATATCAGACTTCCATATCCATAGGAATATATCCAGCAATATGGAAAAAAGCTATAGTTCTTCCATTAAAGAAAACTGATAGCCCAACCGAATGTTCCGATTTTCGAGCCATAAGTATCTTATGTGCACCTGGAAAGATATTCGACAAAATTATTCATTGTGAACTTAATGATTTTCTAACAAAGCATAGGATAATAAATAGCCAACAATCTGCTTATAAAATGGGACATAGCACAGAAACGGCCCTTATAGCCCTTTTGGATGACATTCGCAAAGGAATGGACGATAGAAAAGTAACAATTGTCACCGCAATAGATTTTTCCCGTGCCTTTGATATGGTTCGTCACGAAATTCTATTGGAAATCTTAAGCTACATAGGCATTGAACATGAGATGGTGTTGTGGTTCAAGTCTTATCTGGTAGGAAGGGAACAGTGTGTAAAAGGTCCAGATGGAGAACTATCTTCATGGCAATCTGTGAATACGGGAACCCCTCAAGGCTCAATTTTGTCGGCAACATTATTTCTGTTGTACATCAACTCTCTGCCAAATTCATTCACATTTTGCCAACATATTAGCTACGCCGATGACCTCCAACTGTACTTGTCCTGTAGTGTTGGCGAAATTGAACAAACAATAATGAAATTGAATTTTGATATTGAACAATTGGAGTTATGGTGTAGTGAGCACGGGATGGCTGCAAATCCAATAAAGAGTAAAGCGCTGATATTAGGGTACCATAAACAGCTTCTTAAAATATACCATAATGTGATTCCAAAAATAAATATTTCGGGAGTAACACTAGATTACGAACGTGAATTTTAAAATCTCGGCATTCTTATTCAAGATACTATTTCGTGGGAAAAGCAGACTGAATCAATTTGTGCTAAAATGTTTCGTGGAATTTATCAGTTACGCAGAATAGCAGTGGATTTTCCCCAATATGTACGTAGACAACTTGTAGAATCCCTGCTTATCCCGAATTTAGATTATGCCATACTAGCTTTCTGCGACCTCAATGCAGAACTAATAAATGAAATTCAAAAATCACAAAATGCCGCTATCAGATTTATTTACAGGCTTCCATTAGACGTGCACATTACCCCTTACTATAGAAAGTTGAATATGTTGAAATTCGCCGACAAGAAGAAATTAGCTCATGCCACAATGATTTTTAAAATACTTAAATTTCAAACCCCCTTGAATTTATATAATAAGTTTAAATTTATGGATAATGTACATGGCAAAGATACAAGACATGCTAAGAATATGATCCAAATTCCGAACATAAGACCACACTTTTCAACAAGTCATTCCTGATTCAAGGTATTACATTGTTCAATGAACATGCAACTATGTTCGACACCAACAAAACAGTCAAGAACTTTAAAAATGAATTTAAAAATAGTTTATTAAGCAAATATGATGAAATATTACACTGAATACAGTAAGGTAAAATCAAGATCCTAATAAACTAATGACATGTAATTAATGAAAATACTATATTAATAATCGATAATACTATAAATTTAGATGTGATTTGTCTTACTATGTGTATATTATTTGTGTTAAATATGTATACTTTCGTTATGTTGAACATTTATATTCTAAAGAAAATTAAGAAGAATTGGATTTATAAAGAATGAGAACGTTATAATTTACAATAATATTATTTGATTACAGCGAGGATAATGTAAACAAAATAGCCAAGGAAGGAGTAAGAGAGGGCCGCATCGCCCTATCATATCCTTGGTGGTTAAATAAAAAGCTTAATCTCCCTCTCTCTCTCTCTCTCTCTCTCTCTCTCTCTCTCTCTCTCTCTCTCTCCCTCTCTCTCTCTCTCTCTCTCTCTCTCTCTCTCTCTCTCTCTCTCTCTCTCTCTCTCTCTCTCTCTCTCTCTCTCTCTCTCTCTCTGTGAAGTTCATTATGGTGTTTTCTACTTTGGCAATATTTAAATTTATTGGTCGCCAAGCAATTGGCAATAGCATGTCGACCCAAACATGACCAACAACGTATTAATGTTTTCACATAATTTTGCTTAGCTTCGAGATTGGCTTGTAAAAAGGTAGCACAATGGGCAAATTTATGATCCGGTTTACCACACGGGCAAGACCGCGAAGGATAATCAAATTTCGGATATTCGTTTTTGACCTGTGTAGCGACAAAAGCTCGCCTTTTCTCGATTACCACAGTGGGTGAAACTTTGTTAGACGAATGGGATGACGTCTCTTCCGAAAATAAATGGTCCACAAAACATATTTCGCGAAGAAATGTAACCAAATTTACAAATGTGGGAAAGCCTGTATCTAGGAACTTTATTTCAAACTCTTTACTAGTCTTTTGGTCCAGTAAACTCTAACTCCAATGTAAGTTAATAAATTTTGCTAAATTGGGAATGCTTAAACTATCCAAACTAGAGACATCGGACTGTAAGTGTCTCGACGAAATCTTTCAACGATTTATTAGACGCAGTCTTTATACGAGTCAATTTGAATATAGTGTTTAAATAATGTAAAGCCAGTGCTCGTTTATTCAAATAATCCTTTTTTAACAGATTATAAAGTACTGTGTAGTTGTCGGAATGAAACGGAACAGATTCGGCTAATTTAATAGCACTGTCTTCCAAGTAACTGATCAGGAAACTAAATTTTTTCGCATCGAAAATGTTGAACTATTATGTATTATCGAATCGTATAAAGCAATAAAACCGGGAAATTTCTCCAAATCTCCAGAAAACTTTGCGACGATCAACGAAGGAAGGTAGAAACGAGGACCAACAGGAGTTCTGGAAGTCGTACGTGTAGTGGGGGACGGAAGAGCAGTCCTGTACTTACTCCATGCAGCGAGCATTGAAACATAAAGTTCATCGAAGTATAATTGACATTTCAAAATCTTTGTGTATAACACTCATCTCCGATAACTCCGTGAGATTATCATTGAACTCCGCATAAGTGAGGACTACCTGATCTACACGTACTAAAAATGTGTCCAGTTGACTAGGGAGTCCTGCAACCATGTCGTGACACCTCTGCACTCTAGACCATAATCTTTCGAGTCTGCTATTCAATGTCTTGAATCTTTTGTTGTCATGTTCTGACGCCATGTCGATCTATGAGCCAATACCGAAAAGAGAAAGAAAGACAGCACGACCAAAACAACCGACCGAGCCTTGGATCAAAAGAACCACTGGACAAATACGAAGGAATCAATGTTCGAGAATGTTCTAGAGATTGAAATTCTCTACGTGGATGAGAAAGAATACAAAATGGTGGACACTTAAATAGGAAAGAATTAGGATATTGTACTCAATAATTGTATGTATTTACTATAACTATAGAAATGATATTGCCGGTATATCCGGTTCGAAGAAATCAATAAACGTACGTACGGTTCAAACAGAATTATTCGATATTTTTAGTGGACTGTATGTTAATAAGTGAAAGAACCGGCTCTACGTTCAAGAATGAGGGGACTGTGAATGTGTTTATTTGTACCTAATGTATAAAAGATTAAGTGCTCACTTAAGAAAGATACTTTACATGAAAACGATACCCAATAGGTAGGAATAGTACAAGGAAATGAATATATACTTATGAAAAGAAAGGATCCGTGGGTTACCTATCTGCCCGAGACTTGGAGACGCAGCCGGCCGCCTGAAGCTCCGCAGCTTATTTATTTATTTATTTACATTTGTACGGGCGGACCCAATTACAATATTACATAAAAAAAACAAAGGAATCAAGTTGACGGAAACCAACAAAAAGAAATGAAACTTCTGGAGAAAAAAAGATAGAAAAAAAAAACTGTTCGATTTGAGGCACTGAAAGTTCTGAGTGGTGCAAAGACTGAGGGGGAAAATCTATTAGTGAATGACATGAAATTAAATAAAGTAAGGGTGGAACTGAAACGAATTGAGTGTTGCTGAATTGAATCTCACTGATTGAATTTAATTAGGGTTGGGACGCGCATATTGCCGATTTGAATGAAGAGAACGGGCTGGAGAAGAAGTCCAAGTCAGGGTTTAGACTCGTCAGGCAGTTTGCCGTGCGAGGAAGCCTGCACAGTGGCCGGTTCAGCAGGTAGTTCGTCGTCGAGAAGGGAGTCAGAAAGGGCAGAGTGGAGCGAGTCGACTGGGGAATTCTGAAGGCGATCCTGGACAGAAGATACGGCGAATCAAGTCCGTTATTCACGAGTTTGTACATAATGGATATGTCGGATATCAGCCTCCTGGTCTCCAACGTCTGCAGACCGCATGTTTGGAGCAGGGACCTAGGCAGAACCAGCGTCTTGTACAGGATGATGATGGGTTGAATCCGAGTGAACTCCCTGGTGTTTCGTTTGATGAAGCCCAGGGCCCTGAATGCGGTGGCAGCGATTGACGAAATGTGCTTGTTAAAGGTCAATTGAGCATCACACAATATCCCCTTAACGACACCAGTTCGTGAGAGCGGAGCTCCACACAAACTGTAGTCGAACAACAGACGATCGACGGATCGGCAGAAGGTCGTGACTGAACATTTTCTCGGGTTCAAGAACAAGTTGTTCTCTGCGCACCACAACTCCAGCATGGCAACTGAGGCTTGCAAAGCTTCGCAGTCCGATACAGAGCCCACCCGACAAAATAACTTCAGATCGTCCGCAAAGAGCAAACAGCTGACACCCAAGCCACTCACAGCACCCACAATACCGTTGATCACCAAAAGGAAACATAATGGGCCGATATGGTTCCCCTGTGGTATTCCCGATGTACCCAAGATGGAAGAAGAGAGAGCTCCACGAACTCGGACCCGCAGCCGACGATCAACCAAGTAACTGGACATCCACTCAAGAAACGACCCAAAGACTCCCAACGATTCAAGGAGCGACAGCAGATGACGATGGGAAAGCTTGTCGAACGCCTTGGCAAAGTCTGTTGATATCCGAGATACAAGCCGGCCTGGAAACTCTCCATCACAAAATCCTGAAACTCCAACAGGTTTGTCACTGTCGACCTCTTCCTCACTAAACCATGCTGCTCATTGGCAATGAAGGACGAGAAACTGAGGGACAGCTGGCTAACCACCAGCTTCTCCAGAACCTTGGGCATAGTACAGAGGGAACACACTGGCCGATGATTCTTAATATTGCTTCTGTCACTGCCCTTGAAGATTGGGGTAATGAATTATTCCTTCCACCTGCTTGGCAAACGCCCTTCCGCAAGAGACTTGTTGAAGATACTGGTCAATCGAGAGGCCAATTGGAGCGCACACTGCTTCAGTAGCAGGGGGGGAACCCCGTCAGGACCCATTCCCTTCCCCACATCCAGGGCACAAAGCACCCGAAGTACATCTTCCTCCGACACAGACATTGAGCCGAACGAGACCACATCCCGAGATGGGTATGATGGAGAGCTGGTTACTGGTGGGTCGAACACTGACGAAAAGTGTCTGGCAAAAAGGGCTGTGTTCTCCTGAGGGCAGGAACCCGATGCATCATCGAGGAACATGTTTGTCGGGAATGAGTTCGCCCCTTCTTTGTAATTCAAATAATTCCAGAAGGCCTTTATATCAAGGGGGATGGAATCCTGAACACCTCTCACGTAGTTAGCGTATAAGGAATCAGATCTCGATTTACAACGCACTCTCAGCTCCGAAAATAAACTGTAATCCAGGTCGTGGCCGGTCTGTTTGAAACGGGAATGGGCTCCTATCTTTTGCTTGACAAGAGAGATCAGGTCGGCGTCAAACCACTTAGGGAAATTTGAGGGAATATCTTTAAGTTTGGAGACAAAACGGTCGATTGCCTGATGAAGAATCTCATAAACACGCTCCACTGCCGGCTCAACCGACAAGACCCCCAGCTGGCTCCAGTCCTGCGATGAGAGAAAAGCATTCATGGAAAATATAGTCGCCTTTCTTGAAATTAAATGAGAATCTTGTTGTCGGAAATACAGGAGAGTCCCCCAAGGTGCACACAACCGTGAATTCGAAGGGTGGATGAGCGGGGTCGGGTGGGAGAATGGGGTCGGATGGTCGAGTCTCAACTCTGGTATTGGCAAGCAAGAGATCCAGGGTGTTTCCATAAGCGTTTCGTAGCAAGTTATATTGGAGAAGATTGTGGAGGAGCATTGAATCGCACAGCAAACGCTCTCCTGCACCCAGATCAGCAAGAAAAGTCCCTCGACCCCCGCCTCCCAGTCAAGCCCCGGCAGGTTGTAGTCATCAAGAAGAAGTACTTTGTAATCCGGATGCGCCAGTGAAACTGAGTCCAGCTCATTGAGATGCGACTCAAGAATTTCCGAAGGCTGGTAGCTCGGCAAGTACACACAACCAAGGATCAATTTATGGTCCGGCATGATCACAAATATCAACAGCCTGTCACAAATATCATCAATCACTGGCTTCCCACCGCAACGACCTCAGCCCCCGTAGCACCCCAATCAAAACACCACCAGACCTCGTCTTGACTGCATTGTTTGATGGCGAGCGATCTGCACGGAAGATTTCATATTGCTGAAGGTGCAACTCGTTCGTATTTAAATCTGAAGACAACCATGTTTCGGTGAAAAATAATAAATCGTATGTTAGGTGTGGAGCTTGATGACGGATTTTAGAAAATTTAGTATTGATGCCTCTAATATTCTGGTACTAAGCTGATGATGTAATGGGCTCGCTGATCAGTTTTTTGAAGGTCTAGGGAGACCGGCCTGAGTCAAGGGGACGATCTGAGGAAGACCGAACGAGTACTTGATCGTTAAATCCGGCTCACCACTCTCAACTCGTCTTTTCAACTCCTCCCTTAATCCCTTCAGATGGTTCCTCTGCAAAATCTAAAATGGATGGTTCCTATCCAAAATTCGGGATCGGAAACCACGATGAACCGCGAGGAAAACACTCCGGTTCGCGAAGTATACCGGAAACAACGGTATGGCGAAAAAATTGATTGAATTGAATAGAACGGGCGTAGTTTTGGGGTTCCGAGCTCTCACACAACTGAGGACAGGGGTGTTGGATTGTGTTGGGAGGGGTTAGAGAGAAAGAGTCACAAACAACGACAGGCAGTCAAAGGATCGGGTATCCCAATAACAAACCTGAAGTCCAAACAGGTAGGTATTTCTTAGTTTTGAGATGCGAGCTTGCAAGCATCTAGATCACCAAGCTACACACATCATTCTGATCTATTTGTCCTCAAACCTACTTATTTCGCCTTCATTGTTTGTCATCGTTATCAAAAACCATCATAACCACCGGCGCATTTGGGAGAGTTTCCGCCATAGTTTAGTTCAAACCACATGCGCTTTTGAATAGGATTAACTGACATGTTGGGAAGCTTTTGAACAGTAAACCAGCTCTTTTGGGTGGCAGCCTTCCTAAGTGTTATAAAACTCCCAGAATTATCATATCATTTATATGAACATTCAAGAACTGTACGGGTTATGTCGTAACGAATCATTCTTTATGATCTTTATTTTATTAGAACCGAAGCTACTGTTAGCGCTTGTACAGATCGTTAAGCCTTTGCTATTTGTAAAGCATCCTCATCCAGTTTTGGAACACCCGCGTGAAAATCTCAGGAGGTATTTTAGAGAATTGAATGGTGTTTCTTTCCCTTTTGATAGCTTCCCTAGATTCTTCTTAATTGTAGTTCTAAAGTAGAGCGTCCAAAAGAGGCGCCACTTGAGGGGTTAAAAATAAAACGAGCTGTGTGACGTCATCAGAAATCTCCCATTAGTGCCTACCCGTTTGGACTCTACGTATATGTTCCCGTCTATATGATTTAAGTCACTGATGGAAGAATATTTACATTCTCGCTACAAGTATAACTTGTACAATTTTCCTTCGAGTTTAATGATGATCAGGTTCTATTGTATGACAACACATAAAGCGGGTTAGGGTCCGGGAACTCTTTCACGAATTTCATCGTCTCCTGATTGTGCTTGAGCGAATGCTCGAATTTCTGTTACAAGTGACACCTCTATAATTCCGCCCAGTTTTGTTGTGATACTCAGAGGTTGTGTGGTTTGGGGTAGATGCGGCCCTTTATGAACTTCATTGTTCAAGGATTAATGGTAGCCAATGCGAAAGTGCAAACGTAATATCCTCCAAATGCTTTACATTTACATTCAAGATAATTATTTATAAATCGCGTTTTCACAGTTTCTCGAAGCTATGATCCTGAATAACAAATCATGCAATTTATTATAGATTCTTCTTATTAATACCTTTTTATAATTTATATAAACATATTAAGGATAAGAGGAAGGTATACTCCATACCAACTTGACCGACCCTTTAATACTATTACTACTAAATAGTCGAAAACTTGCTTCTTATTTTTCTTCTTGTTATTTAATTCTAAGCATATTTTTGCGCTTAATTCCTAAGGTTCCTAATTTTACCCTGCAGCTTTTTTTGGTACAGTCATTAAACACATCCTATCTAAATCGTTGCATGACATTTTTGAGGGTGAATTGATTTTTTAATCCTGATTCCTAAGTCCGGTAATGGCTGGAATAACTTCTCGCCTCGTCAGGGGATACCCCCTGCTCCACTCAATATAGATCTTCCGTATTTCTTACATATGAGTGGGATAATTGACGAAGTCGTTCATTGAAGTGTGAACCCTCGCACCAGACGCATTATAGAATATAATGTAATAGAATAGAATAGTTTTTAAACTCTGGTTTGATTATAGGAACTTTAAAATGGATTTCCAGTAAGAAAGTTTTCAGGAAAAAAGTCTACAAAATAGTTTTATTACCAATTTTGGTTTAATGGTCGCCGTTTCCCTCCCTAGTTAATTCTTGAAAGAGTTGCCCTTTTCGCTGAACGTATAATTTATTCAATGTAGTTAAATTAGTAGGTTGGAATCCATTTCAACTGTGTTGCATACGTAAAACATTTTAATGGAATAAATGAGGGAGGGAGGGGGACATACACCCCCTATTTTCAAGTTCGCCTCTGCCAACAATAAAATTAATCTACTAGGAATGAGACGGGTAAGAAAAAGCAAATTCCCTTGGTCACTGCCCACCTTGACAGTAACTTCCGCACGTCCTCTATTTCTCCACAAGGTGGTTTCCCCCTCATTTCATTGCCATATAAAACAGGGCCGCTCCATTAAGGCGCTGTCTGGACTCCTGACTTTCATTTCACATCTCTGCCTGTAAAAAGCGATCCGAAGGACCTTCTTGTACTTGCAAATTCAATCCTGACTATGACTAGGGGACCCAATGAAGGTCGTGATCAACCAGGATTGTCATTTCCCATCCTATAGCGTTCCTTGAGTGAGCAATAAGTAACTTTGATTTTAGGGGATTTGAACCCATCAAAAAGTCAATAGAACACAGTCATAAATGGGAGGAAATCACCAATCTCTGATACATTTTCATTTATTTAAAATTGGGCGGTTTTTCATTATTTATTATAATTCTAATTTGGTAGGAGAGAAGGGTATAAGATCTTCTAAAAATCTTACGCAGGTTTTTATTAAACGAGTGTTTCATTAACAGTCTTTAGAATGCCACATTTAGCCAATCAATCTTAATCTTCACAGCATAGATGTTTGGCTATAGTTTTGTTCTGTAAATCTTATGTATTTCAGGATGTGCTCAACCATTATTTCCAATTTGTTGACATTTTGATGGTGATCTGGAGCATAGTTTCTATATTTATTCATTTGTTTATTTATTTGAGTAGATACGGGCAACGCCTAATTACGTAGTAAATCAAGATACAAACAATATAGAACAAATTACCGATAATAGGTATACGAGTATAATAATCAATTATAATAGTTCAATTAATATAAATTCAAAATAATAATTAAGCGAATATAATGAATTGATAGGTTAAGATAATAAATGAGAACAGGAGGATGCAAAAAAGAGGGCACATACATACATATTCAACAAACAAAACAATTTAATACAGTAATAATAATAATCAGTGAAAATGGAACAAACTAGGAATTCATGACTAGAGAAAAAATAATCTTTCTGATAGAAAACAGAGCAATATCATCAGACAAGGAGGCCACATAATTCAGGTTCCTCTGCATTCTTGTAACAGGGCTATTTAAAAGGTAATTAGTTGGTGTATGGGGGAAAGAAAAAAGAAAATGATGCCGCGTATTATAATTTGATACATTCAAGTTGAAGAGGGACAATAGTGATGAGCAATCAATTTTATTGCGAAACAACTTGGCGACAAATGTAGCATCCATCAACTGACGCCTGCTTTCTAATGAGACCAAACCATTCAACTCCCTCACTGCCCCATACCCCATATCAACAACCGTCTGAACTGCAGTTTTAAATGCCAGGAACTTTAGAAATTTGTTCTGGATCCTCTCCGACCGAAAATTGGCAATATTATAGAAGGGTGACCACACAACAGCGCAACATTCAAGTGACGATCTAACAAGTACTGTATAGAGAAGCGTCAGAGCTGCGACACTGGTAAAATCCGCCGTTGTTCTTCTCAAAAAGCCCAGCAGTCTCACTGCCTTCCACATATATAATCCATATAGTCTGAAAAACTCAGTTGAACGTCAAAAAGGACACCCAAGTCACGTGCGATCCAGAACATGACTATCGATGCGATAAGCGAATTTCAAAGGTTCACGGTGAGAGAAGGACATTGCCTGACATTTAGATAGGTTCAATAACATACCATTAGCCACACACCAAGCACTGAATCTGTTGAGATTAGACTGCAACAATTCGCAGTCCGAACCATAAGAAACCTCCGTAAGTATTTTGATATCGTCTGCAAATAACAAAAACCTTATTTTCTCATCAAAAACATTTCCATTGTCATTGATAAATACGACAAATAGCCAAGAACCCAAATGTGACCCTTCAGGACACCCTGATGAGGCGACGAATGGGCGAGATTTAACATTTTTCATACGTACTTTCAAGGAACGATTATCCAAGTAACTCATCAATCAATTTAGAATGTTGTCATCCAAAGGTTATTTGTTTATTAAATAAATGCTTATGAGAAAATTTATCAAAGGCTTTAGAATAGTCTGTGTACACTGTATCAATGATGAAGTGGCATAGGTTTGGTGCGAAACAATTTGCTAAAATTTTTTTTGAGTATTTTAGGAATAGTAGATAGGGAGCATACTAGGCGATAGTTCTCAATACGTGACTTGTCACCACCCTTATGAATGGGAGTAATGTACGAAGGTTTGGTGCGAAACAATAGGGAGCATACTGGGCGATAGTTCTCAATACGTGACTTGTCACCACCCTTATAAATGGGAGTAATGTACGAAATCTTCCAGACCGTAGGGAAAATCCCCAACTCAAGAGACCTATTGTATCGGACGGCATAGGGCTCGCAACAATTCTGAAGCAAAATAGGAAGTTCACCTATGAGTTTTTAGGGGTCAAGGGATCTCAATTTCTTCAATTCAATCCTCAAAATAGAGGGCTCAGGAGTAAATGGCGAATCTAGAACGAAAACTGAGGAGAAGTGATAAGCAAACAAGTCGACCACCTCTTGCTGATCCGTGTCTATTATGTCCTTATATTTCATAAGATTAGGAACAGAGGAAATGCCATTTTTATAATTTAAATGATTCCAAAAGGCCTTGAGATCAGACATCAGAGAATCCTGAATATTATTGATATAGTTATTGTAACAGATAAGGGCACGACTCTTACATTGCGCTCGCAAGCTAGAAAATAGTACATAGTCCTCTGTTACACCGAATTCTTTGTAACGAGAATGTTCTAAATTATATTTTCTTGTAAGGGATATCAATACTTCATCAAACTATTTATGAAAAAAGTATGACGCATCCCTAATTGGTGGGTCATTCGCTATATCAGAGTGTAATTTTCGATAGAATTTTCGCACTGCATCTTCGAATTAATGAAAGACAGTAATCCCAGTTGTAGCCCCCCCCCCCCCCCCCAAGAAAAAACCCAATTGAAATATACAATATGTTACTATTGAATTGTATAAATATACAATATATATACAACATGGATCTGGTAATTCATACATAACAGGGTTTAACCTTGAATTACTAATCACATATAGAGCTTAGCCTTGACAAAATTTGAAGGAATTGTGAAGGAAATGAGACTTCACAAGAGGTTTTTCAAAACTTCATAACAAACAAATACACTTTATTGTTTGTAAAAGCAGGTGAAATTCATAAATTCAGTTATTAAAATACAGAATGCTATCAGAAATTGATATTACAGCCTCCAGTGTTCTTTAGCCACCACGATCATTTACTTTGTCAGACGGTAATGGGTCTCAATTACCAAAATTCCTTCAAAATAATTTTTTTTTTTTACCTACAAGATATTTGAACAGCCATGTAAATATTATGTAGCAAACAATGAAACAAAAAAGCCATGTTCGTGAATTAGCACGTAAGGTCCTGACAATCCGTTCTAGGGCTTGCTGTCACGAACCTAATTTATTTGTCCACGTCTAAGTCGACGTTATAGGAAATTAACGTTTACGCATGCGCACAGAATACTATAAATCCAACGGCAACGAAATTTATAGGGGAATGTCTAGGAGCTATGCCGCACAATCCTTGAAAATTTCATAAAAACCGGTCCATCAGTCTCGGAGTTTTGTCTGTGTCGATTGATTTCAAATTTGCGAATGTGCTATAGCTATCACTCCACCAATAGCGATATAATTCATACATGTCCTGGAACATAAATACCCATCTAATCCCCGAATTTGAAAGAAATCGGACTAATGGATAAGAAATCGACGTTGTAATAAATTTATATGACGACAATGAAAGTTGTAGGGGATCGTTTAGAGGCTATCCCGCTCAATCCCTGAAAATTTCATCAAAATCGTTCCATTAGATTAGTTCCGCGCATGCGCAATGGTTTTTACTCTACCAATGGTGATATAATTAATAGGGCATTCTTCTAGAATATATACTGGAAGTATACTGGAAGTTTGACCAACAGATGATGAGGAATTGACGTTATCAGAAATTCACGTTTGCGCATGCGCACAGACTACTGTTGATTCGGCGGTATTGAAAATTATAGGGGACCGTCTAGGAGCTAATCTGCATAATCCCTGAAAATATCATCGAAATCGGACTGAAACTTGGTATAGTTTTGGGCGTGACAAGGATTTACCACAGACAGACACAAAGACAGACATCAGACATATAGACACGGAACCAAAATTGATCAGCAAGCTCTGAAACGTAAAAAGCAAGTAGAAATTTTGATTTTGGAGGACAAAATTTTTCAACGTAAATCACGAACACTTAGCTTCCCTACCTTCGGTAGTGAGGAAGCAAAAATGACTAAATTAAAGGCAATTCACTGATCTCCATAATTAAAAAAACGCTGCAAATTATTTCACAAAGGTTTATTATTTTTTCAATTTAGTTTGATCGTAAGTAGTTTTAGTTGGCTTGCGTACGTCATAAGGCCCGTCCAGACTCCTCGGCGTGTCGTATTTCGAGTTGCCACAACCTATACTTCTATAATTATATACGCATGTTTATATTTCTCGATTTGAGCTCCTATCTATTCAAATAGTTACTGCCTTAATAATATCATTATCTAAGTACGTACGAAAAGTCGAGAAGATATGTTATTAAATATGCGTAGGAAAAGCATTGGTATTAACACACAATTATGGCCTAGAAAAAAACATATATTCATGCCTCGAAGGAAAGCTGTACCCACCACAAGGTGCCGCGGCGCCTCCTCTCACTCCCCCCCCCCCCCGCTCACCCCCCTCAACGCCCACCGTGACACCTGCCAAGCGTGCCAGGCGTGCGCGCTTAGAAAAAGACACTTTTTCGCCCGTTTTTGGCCCATAGCATCTTTGCGAGTTAAGCGATCGGGATGGTTAAACGTTAGGACCAAATAGACCCCAAATGGAGTCTATGTGCGAAAGAACGGGTTTTTTAAGTCAATTCTTAGGCCTTTTATGGCCCGGACGGCGGACGGCGAACGGCGGACATTTCAAATTTGGATTGTACGTGCCTTGAAACGTAAAGTGACAAAGTTTGAGGGGGGGTTATAAAAATTTTTTGCTACACTATCACATAGGCTTATTATTGGAAATAATAAGCCAAAATTGTCCAGAGATCAGGAGTGGCTCGATTTATAAGAAAAAACATGCGACAAAAATTATGAAGCAAAACAAAATACTTCAAAATGATTTGGGGGGGAGGGAGGGCAGTTACCGGAGTTGAATTTATATTTAATTAATAAACAATAAAAAATACATTAAAGACATTAATAATATCATAAGCGATTGCTACTCATTCATTTAGTAAATTAATGCCATCATAGAATAACTAGAACTTGAATCATTTATGTAATGCTGCATAAGGAAGTCGTTTAGTCTAGTTTTGATTTGATTGAATTGCTTTGATATATTGAATTTATTTGAAAAGTTTTGATTTATTGAATTTATTTGTCTGAGTTTCAGGGGCAGCTCCACAAACAAACTAGGGCCTAGAAAGGGAAACTGTCTTAGAAAAAAAAAAAATTCGTAGTTTGGGTAGGGGATCGATACAATCAATCCAGCCCGTTGCCTGGCTATTCCATATAGTTGAGGAATATGTGGTAGATGCTCTTTTAAATAGGATTGCATTAATTTCGACTCATACATGAGACGAGGGGGAAGTAAATTAAGTTTTGAGAAAGTGGTTCACTAGGGCTCCAGTATCCGGTCCTAAATGTAAGACGCAATACTGATGTGTATCGCAACTTCTACTCCATTAAAGTTCGTTTGACACGATCCACCCCAAACCGGAATACAGTACATTAGAGCGGAGTATACAAGGGCATGGAATATCATCTGAGCGCAGACAGAGGTAAGAATTCATTAAGAAAAGAAAAATGAAAGATGATCTTCTAATGGAACTGCATACTTGCATAATATGGACTTTCCATTTCAGGAACTTGTCGATTGACACGTCTAGATAGGTACTTTTGGAATCCATACGTCTAATACAAGGTCACGTGCATGGAAAAGCGAGGCATAAACGTGACCGAATGTGAAAACGAATCTCAGATGAATCAGACTGGCCAGCCTCAGTTATGGAGTGCGTGAATGCATTTCGGGGAAACACTCCAATATCACTGACACGTCATAAGAGGTGAGGTTGTGGATATCGTACCACGAACCTGCCACTATGGCTAGAGAAAGATCGTCTGCAAAACCACTCTTGTTACCTCTTGTGTTCAAGTGGTGAACATAGTTGATATAAATTATAAAGAAAATGGGCCCAAGGATAGAGCCCTGAGGGACTCCCATTGAGATACGAGTATGAGCAGGTTCACTTCGGTTACCATCAACATCAACAAACTGATATCTATTATCTAGATAAGAGGCAAACCAACGTATTACAATTTCATCAGAACCAAATTGCTGCAATTTACTCAACAATCTTTCATGGTTCAGAGTGTCAAACGCCTTCGGTAAACCAAAATATATATTTATTACCTTTTTTTCTCGAATTTAAGGCGTTAATAATTCGAGAACTAAGCAATAGTAACGCACCCTGACAACAACGTCCACTCCGAAAACCAAACTGTTCATTTGAAAGTAAGTCATTAAGATCCTAATGTTTAACTATTGTTTTTTAAACTAATTTTTCGAAAATTGTGGAGAACATTGTCATCAACAATGATATAGGCCTATAGTTTTCAAGAAGGGAACGAGGACAAACACACACACACACACACACACACACACACACACACACACACACACACACACACACACACACACACACACACACACACACACACACACACACACACACACACACACACACACACACACACACACACACACACACACACACACACACACACACACACACACACACACACACACACACACACACACACACACACACACACACACACACACACACACACACACACACACACACACACACACACACACACACACACACACACACACACACACACACACACCACACACACACACACACACACACACACACACACACACACACACACACACACACACACACACACACACACACACACACACACACACACACACACACACACACACACACACACACACACACACACACACACACACACACACACACACACACACACACACACACACACACACACACACACACACACACACACACACACACACACACACACACACACACACACACACACACACACACACACACACACACACACACACACACACACACCACACACACACACACACACACACACACACACACACACACACACACACACACACACACACACACACACACACACACACACACACACACACACACACACACACACACACACACACACACACACACACACACACACACACACACACACACACACACACACACACACACACACACACACACACACACACACACACACACACACACACACACACACACACACACACACACACACACACACACACACACACACACACACACACACACACACACACACACACACACACACACACACACACACACACACACACACACACACACACACACACACACACACACACACACACACACACACACACACACACACACACACACACACACACACACACACACACACACACACACACACACACACACACACACACACACACACACACACACACACACACACACACACACACACACACACACACACACACACACACACACACACACACACACACACACACACACACACACACACACACACACACACACACACACACACACACACACACACACACACACACACACACACACACACACACACACACACACACACACACACACACACACACACACACACACACACACACACACACACACACACACACACACACACACACACACACACACACACACACACACACACACACACACACACACACACACACACACACACACACACACACACACACACACACACACACACACACACACACACACACACACACACACACACACACACACACACACACACACACACACACACACACACACACACACACACACACACACACACACACACACACACACACACACACACACACACACACACACACACACACACACACACACACACACACACACACACACACACACACACACACACACACACACACACACACACACACACACACACACACACACACACACACACACACACACACACACACACACACACACACACACACACACACACACACACACACACACACACACACACACCACACACACACACACACACACACACACACACACACACACACACACACACACACACACACACACACACACACACACACACACACACACACACACACACACACACACACACTTTTCCCTCCACAATAAACCATCAGGCTCAAATTTGTATACCTCGCAATGGCTTTGAAGCTACACAATCCCAAACATATTCTCCTTAGTCCACCCAGGTCATTATAGCAACAATACCAAGATTTATCACCTCTCTCTTCTCTCTTAAAGCCGCCTCGAGCTCGAAAAGGAAAGATCGACCTCAACCGATTTGTGTTTTTTGTTTGTGATGAAGGGTTTGGATTTGTATGATTGCTTAATATTCCTTTGCAGTTGTTACGGAATTAATAATAAATCAATTGTGTAGTTCTTTTCGCTGTTCTTTTCTCCTCTCAATATTTCTGATAACTTCTCGCTGTAAGTGAATGTTCATAAAATTCGAAACTTTCGTCCTTGTGACATTAAAATGACTGTCGGCCCGATTTCAAGAAGTGGCATGAAATAACTTAATTGCTGGAATGATATTTAGTATTACAGTGCACCATGGCATTACTTGAAACTGGAAATTCCCATTTAGTAATGACATGATTGATTAGAAAAACCGTTGTGTGTTGTATAGGAACTTTGGTCTCTCGTAATGGCAAAATGTCAAGAACTTCTGAAGTTACCTTGTCGCCCAGTCCAGCTGCTTCCGCCCGTTGATCTTGAAGTTCACTACATGATAAAGTTCTTTCAAGTGTGGTGTTCATTCAGTACATTTGTTCCCGTAAACCTTTTTATTTAGCGATTTTTTGTAGAAAATGAAGCTATTACAACCGCTCCAAAAAATTGTATGTTAAAAATTTCGAAAATTTTCTTCATCGAAATCCGTTTTGGGGCATTCTGAAACGAATCCTAGAGCTTAACGCTTTTTCATATATAGGTATATATATATATATATATATATATATATATATATATATATATATATATATATATATATATATATATTCACAAAATTAGAAAAGATAACAGAAAAAACGTCACAAAACTATTTTTATATTTCGGCTGTTTGCCTTTTTCAAACTAACAAAGAAATTGAATAATTGTGGGAAATTTGTGTACAACGTTGACAAGGAATTTTGGTAACTTTGGATTTGGTATCATCGTCTTATGTTGAGGCCTGGAGGATCGTAAGCACCCAAAACGTTGCTATGTGCTTTCTCTGATTCATGAAGCAGTCTCTTGTTCTCGTGGGGTTTCATTTTTTTCAAAACTTTTATGCCGAAACAGTCATCGAACGTTGTGTTGTGGGTTGTGGCATGTCGGCTTACAGGCAGGTCTTCATTAGCACTCACCACAGATGCTCGATGATTGTTAACCCTGAAGTTGAGTTGGGTTTCGGCCTTCCCTACGTAAAACGCAGGACACTCTTTACAAATCAACTCATACACACACATTGGTGTCTGGCAATCTGCTGACCCTTTGCATGTGTATGAGTTGGGATTGTTGGGTGATCCGAAAATTTCCTCCTCAATGACTAAAGGGCAAACCTTGCAACGGCGCTTCTTGCATGGGTGCAACCCTTTGCTTGGAGCTGGTTCTGGTCTCTCTGACCGTCTGTGTGAGAGTATGTCTCCAAGTGATGAGGCCTGACGATATGTTAGTGTAGGAGCTTCCGAAAAAACATTTCGTGTTGTGGGGTGGGAGGATAAAATTGGGTAGAGATCTTTGAGTACTTTATTCATTCTCTCGATTCCAAAGAAGAATGTATTGGTTAATTGGACCTTCTCGCTTTTATTGCGGATTGCTGGTCGATAACCAACATGAGGAGGGATTATCCTCTTCTTCACTACACGTGCCGGCTATCCCCTGATAAGCAGCTTGTTGGATAAATTCTCCAAGTATGTCCCTTTTTCTTCCTGCTCACTGCATATCCTATGTCCTCTAATTGAGAGAGCTCTTGGGATAGACTGTTTTGTATGGCGTGGGTGGCAGCTGTCATAGTGTAAGTACAATTGTTTGTTTGTAGGTTTGATATGGACTGATGTTGCAAGCCTGTGATCTGTGAGTTGAAGGTTAATGTCGAGGAAAGTTTATAACACACTATATATATATTATACACTATATATATATATATATATATATATATATAATATAATAATTTTATAACACACTATATATATATTATACACTATAAATATATATATATATATATATATATATATATATATATATATATATATATATATATATATATAAGTTTATAACACACTATATATATATTATACACTATATATATATATATATATATATATTTATATATATATAAAAATATATATATATATATATATATTGTGTGTGTGTTTGTGTGTGTGTGTGTGTGTGTGTGTGTGAATATCCTTTGCTCTACCTACTTTTGGAGTGTTCAGAGCACAAAGCACAATATATAAAAATAAAGTTGGTACAATACTTTGAAGTAAAAAGGTAGCTACGTATGGTAACTCTGATTATATTAGGGACCTCCGTATTTAGTCGTAATCGATACAAAAAGCAAGAGTGATAATAATAAAAGGAACTACGGAAGTAATTAGGTACTGTTGCAGCGGTAGAGGTTATTTGGATCGCGACCTTGTGCGGGACTGACCGTCCTCCTTCGACCGGAAGCGATAGACGAAAAAACTTGAATAAATTACAGTCCGTGCCCCCTTTGGCTTCGATACGCGATAAAATATGACCAGGCATCGTAGTAAACCACAAACTTCAAGTGCACTGTTCAATCCCAGCGATCCCGAAATGCGGTGAATGTAAGGTATCTATGTACTGAGGTCGCGCCAGATCCTACCTACTAGAGAAACCATTGGCTTCTGTGCCGCGAGCGACTAATTGCCTTTTCCAATTTTTTTTCGGTGTGCTTAAGTGATATGTCCTTGGAGGTGTGGAGCGCTTTCAATTGATCTGAAGGTCTGCGAGTTGGCTGTCTGGTACCTATTTGAAGATTTTGGTTTAGGGTTTACCTCCCAACTGATAGGAATACAGAACCGGGTATGGTTGATTCCCTTTCCCAGCAGGAAGGATGTTGTAGGTATGGATCAGAGAACTATGTGGTTTTCTAGCAGCTTAATAGATGAATTCGTTTTATATGTTCCTATTAGCTGGTACATCCGTGCGTTGCACAGGTTGATTTGAATATACGGAACCCCCCCCCCCCCCCCCCCTCACCCATCACATTTTGGGACACCCCTATGGATCTGATTCAAAAAAGTCCTTACTTAAAAGTACTTTCTTAACGTACTTATTTATAAATTACCCATTAGGACCAAACTACTGAGATCAACCCCCTCTCCCTCTTCACAAACACCCCCCATATTTCAGATTAAAAATATTCTTGATAGGTAACCCAAAAGAACGTTCAGACTAATCGAATTTCATTCGTCTGAACATCAGATCACCAGTTCGTTCGGTGATGACCAAATTATCTATATGTTTATTTACTGATGTCCAAGTTAACCCCCCCCCCCCCCCTCCAAACCCTAATGGTTGGGTTTGAAAAATTCAAGTACCTAGTCTGCGATTTAAGTTGAAGTAACCCGAACATATTTCTACAATCACGTTTCCAGTTTATTTACTGATGTCCATGACACCCCATTTGACCCCCCTCCTCTCCCAAAACATCCCACATGGGTCAGATTTGGAAAGCTTCAAGTAGCTTGTGGTTCACGTAAGAGTAATCCAAACATATTCTACCACTCAGATCTCCGGTTCGTTCAGTGATGACAAAGATACCCCATCCTCCCTCCTTCTTTAGAACACCCCTGTATGGGGCAGATTTGAAAAATTTCAAGTAGCCTGTGATTTAAGTTAGAATAATCCAAACATATTCTACCTATCAGATCCCCAGTTCGTTCAATTGTGTCCAAGATACCCCATTTCCCTCCCCTAAAACACCCCTTCTGGCTCAAATTTTAAAAACTTCAAATAGCCTATAATTTAAGTTGGACTGATTTAAACATTTCCCCCCACTCATATCAGTTTTCCAATGACCCCTGTAACCGTGAAAGCGGACAAACATACGGACAGACAGACAGACGGACAGAGAAATATTGGGAAAATGGTACTAATCGTCTACAAATAGCTTGAAACGGAAAAGAAACGCAAATTTTCATGATTCTAATCAATTACAGACAGACATACTTACGATTTTATTAATATAAATTCTTATTCTATTTCAGAAGACGGAAAAAACTGGAAACAGTACACAAAGTTTTATTATTCATGATTATATCACTCATGAATATAGATCACTGATACATACATATATAGTCAGTATATATATGTATGGACAGGCATCACACGCATACACAGTTACAACTAGAAAACCAAATAAGATCGACCAATTTTAGCAGAAGTTCAGCCTATTTCTGCATGCCGAAGCCGCATTGCGAATTACAGTGACGTTGATGATTTTTTGGTTTATTATTTCCAATAATAAGCCTATGTGATCGTATAGCAAAAAATTTTTATAACCCCCCCTCAAACTTTGTCAATTTACGTTTCAAGGTGCGTAGAATCCAAATTTGAAATGTCCGTCCGCCGTTCGCCGTCCGGGCCATAAAGGGCCTTAGAATTGACTTAAAAAATCTGTTCATTCGCACATAGACTCCACTTGGGGTCTAGTTGGTCCTAACTTCTCGCCAGCTCGATCGCTCCACACCCATGGGTGCTATGAGCCAAAAATAGGTGAAAAAGTGTCTTTTGGTTTTTTTTGTGTATATTTCAAGTTGTATTGAAATTGGAGATTTATGAGTGAAAAGAAAATTTTAGCTATTAATTTTATGAAAAAAAAAAAAAAAAAAAAAAAAGAATTCTAAATGATACTCTTCTATTCAAAAAGAGATTTTGGATTTTAGGCTATTTTTTGCAATTGTATAGATTTGTTAAAACAAAATTTAATGAAGTTCAAGTTTTTAGCATAATTTCGTACGTAAATTGTTGAATGTTCTATTTCATAGTTGAAAAACTTTATTTGACCAATCTTATGCTAAAAAATATCAATTTAACGATTCTTAGCCATTTTCAGTGATTTTTTCAGCACATTTTTGACATTTGACCAATTAAATGATATCAATATACAGTATAGGTAACACTTTTATGTGTTGGAATGATGACTTGGTAATAAATTGCTATGTTTATCAACTATATTAAAAAGCGTAAAATTGTGAGATTCCGCTGCTGTATTGGATTGAATCCATTTGTGAGGTCCGAAGCTCCGAGTTCCGATACTAAATATACTATAAGCGGCGTTTAATAATTATGGACCAGAGATCAACGTAGAAGGGCTGTCTAATACATAAATAATAAACCTTTGTGTAATAATTTGCAGCGTTTTTTTTCTTTTTGTTTTCCTTCCAACACCCAAGCCATTCTGAAGCGAACGGTTGGGCGCATGGTGCTCCAGGTAGTTTCATTCAATTCATTAAACTGATTTTTATCTAAATCAAACGATAAATCGACTAGTTTTTTTCAAATCACTAGTTATCTCGATTTTTCAATATTCCACTCTCACATTGATCGAAAGTGATTCCAAGGTTCTAGGACCAACTAGGGGCCCATAAGTGATTCGTGACCCAAGTTTCATAGACTTGGTCCAGTAGTTTGGGAGATAAGCTTTGGACAGCAGCTCACGTCGTACACAGACGACACAGAGGTATTGGTTTGATTTGGTAAAAATGGAGTTCAGAGGAGATAATCTCAAACACAAGCCGCACAATCTGTGAGAATTAATTTATAAATAGGTTGAAAACTATCGGAGGAAAGGCTGGTGTGCTTGTCACAAGAATTCACGTTTGCGCACGCGCAAAGGCTAACTTAACTTTCATCCTAGGGATATCATAGAGAAACATTTGCAGCGGACTTGTCGCAAACTTCATGATTCATAAGATTTTAGCATTTTGTATCTATTTATTTTTCTATTTAATATTATATTAATATTTATTTTATTTTTTATTTACTCTGCAACATCATCGTTCTCTACAATCAATTTTGCGTGTGATAAAATTCAGATTAACGTAACTTTTTTGTGCCTTCCAAAAAATAATGATTCTACACATAACGAGTAATTGGTTGAGTTGAAAATGATTTATAACCAATGAGAAATAGAAATAAAGTATCCTTTTTTTGCTTGACTCACAAAAATATATTGTGGTGTGGTGTTACCCGTAGGTGTTACTTATATAGGTTAGTTACTGTTGCATTCCATTTATTCTGCAATAAAGTTGTCTAGCATCCATTATTCTAAGATATGATCATATAATTAAATCCCAGACAATATCCGCTTGATGCCTTCTACTTGGTTTTCTTTCAATTAGCGAACATGCATCTGTCTGAATTGCTTCGAATTCTATTATTTACGCTAATCGAGCAGCATAATTTGCCACTTCGTGTCTGCAGCAGGATGTTGTGCGATTGCTTTCTCCCTCAGTTTTCAGCCTCTGCAATATTACTTGAAGTGGTATCTCGGCCATGAACACCCTCTGCTTCCAAAAACCTCTGAAAATTAGTACCCAATGGTTTATTATTTCTGTATTAGATAACTATTCTCTACATAACTTGTAACGTTGCACTAACAAATTATGAGAGGGGTAAACAAATTTTTGTTAGTCGATTACAAACGTTGATTATTGGAAATAATAAATCACGACATCTGCATTGTTGGGTAAGCTGTATAGTTTCCTCTCTTGTTGTAAAAAGGGTAAACAATTAGTTATGAGACAATTGGGCTGTAACATTGAAAGTAGGTATCTACCTACTTAATGTTAATATATTATTGGTAATGTTAAAAAAATATACCTACTTAATGATGGTGAAATGGCAATGAAATTGAAAAGGGACTTTATCAGGACGAACCCGCTTAATTCCTGATAATATATCCTAATTTATCAAAAAAATACCCGATTTCACTCTGAAATGGATTTTTACGTTTGCACAAGAGCACATGACACGAACCTATTTACTAATTAGTCAATGAGTAGTTATTTTTAGCAATTTCCTTTTCGTAAATTTTAGTAATTTTTCGAGCCTTTTTTTTTTCTCGATTTTTAAGTTCAAAAGATGCAGTTATTCAAATTCCATTCTTTGCAGATGCTTGATTTTTTTTTTTTTGTGTGTGTGTGTGTGCAAAATAATGTAATTTTAACTCTTAACTCTGATTCTAAGGAGAGATATCGTCTGGACTTTAACACACACATATATATATATATATATATATATATATATATATATATATATATATATATATATATATATATATATATATATATATATATATATATATATATATATATATATATATATATAATCTTTTGGCACAGATGTGCAATGAAAATTAGAAACAAATAAAAAGTGGTTTGGAGAAAAAGTTGAAAAATTAATTTTCGGCGTTCTGCCTTTTTCAAAACGAAGAGTAGAATGAAGAAGAATTCTACTCTTCGTTTTGAAAAAAGGCAGAACGCCAAAATATAAATGTTGTAAGTTTTCCTTTGAACCACTTTTTATTTGTTTCTAATTTTCATTGCGCATCTATGCCAAAAGAATATACTGTTCTTCTAGAACCGTTTCAAACAATCAGAACGTATATATATATATATATATATATATATATATATATATATATATATATAAATACTCGCACATCCCAAAGAAAAAACCAAATTACAATATTAAATTGCTTTCCATTTTTTATTGATTTTTATTTTTTCATTATTTCAATATTGAATTGCTTTCAGTTCAAATTTTTTTGAATTTATTGAACTATTTTTAATACTTTTTAAATATTTATTGTTTACGTACATACTACATACTTTTTATTCATTTCTGGTCACAACATTTTAATTAATGAATGAATGAACTGAGTCAACGTAAGTGATCTATTGATCAGAGAGATCCAATATCCGCAACAATTCATTGAGATTTAGAATCAGTGAATTGATACGATCAATATTTTTTATCCTAAGGAGTGTCCGAAGTACTTGAAATTTGGAAAATTGAGTGTGAGGTGGATGGCAAAGTAAGAGAAGGCGCCAGCGGCCGGGTGTTTCGCAGGCGTCGGTGTCGCGTCTAGTAGCCTAAGTGGAGGCCATTTACTCGGAAAAGGGAGGTAGGTAGATACAAAAATCGTCTTTTTAAATCAATTTTACATGTTTTTTTTTCTTTACTACTAGAATGTTAAACAAGCTATGTCCGGACATTCCGGAGTCCAGACGACGACCACCAGACGCCTTTACGCTCTTAAGCGCCATGTTAATACGAGGTCATCCGGTCGCGGTTCTAGTTATTTAATTATCGTATCAACTGTACCCCCTAATTTCGTGTACGACACCCAATGAACCCTACCTGAATCCTCTCATTGGCCTGAGTGATCTTACAGGCTTGCATAAAGTCCCATGGATAGGATGAGGTAACTATCTATAACAGTCATGCAACCACGATTTTCCATCAAATTATGCTCAACAACTTGGAAAATTGAAAATAAATAAATAAAAATAAACCAGTGACAAATACCTACTGCACAAGTTTCTACATAGATTCGCCCAAGAAATCAATGATGGTCCGGGTGCGAAATTCATTTTTAGCGACAATGAAATGGAGAATCCATCCTATAGTGTTCGAGGCCCACTGTGCATGATTTGAGACAATGAAAGCATGGTTTGGATGAAAAACATCTCATTAAAACATCGTGACTATTTCCACCAATCAGCACGTAATGAATACAATTTTGTTGATCCTTTACTTTAAGTTTTATTTTGATTTAGTATGTTTTCTTGCTCCTTGACTGGCAACCATTTGATAGCCTTATATTACCAATGGTACTCTGTCAGCTAATATATAAGGTATAAGCTATATACATATAATAACGTATGCTAGTATCGGCTACCTTACTACGTTCCGGCTGTTGTTTGCTTGCTCAACCTTTGTCAATTCTTTTCAACAAATACAAGCCAGTGGCTCATTCCCTCTTAAGTAGAAAGAACAATTTATCCCCCCGATCCATAAATCTGTTAACAAATCTTTAATCTCAAACTACAGAGCTGTTTGCACAATATCTACATTGCCTAAGTTGTAGGAAAAATTGGTCGTTGATAAGTTGACTCCTTAGTTCTCTGGGTACATCGTCTCGAAACAGCATGGATTTACTAGAGGGAGATCTCTGGTTACTAACCTGGTGGAGTACTGAAAATGTCGCAACACTCACCTCCAGGAGTACATTTACCTTACGAAACAAACGATACAATGGCCGATTCAAAAGGTAATTGTGGGCAGCAAAAAGCACTTGAAACAAGGGTGTGAGGTAAGTTCTGTTGATTGGTACATTTATGTTAACATTTTACACTAAGCAACATTAAATGTTCACATATGAAACTTATTTATGTTAATCTCGGGGAGATACGGGTCAGACCCTAGATGGTCCTTAGTAAATTTCGTATACAGGGTGTCTACAGAAATTATGGGACAAAATCAATGCATCTATTTCAGAGCTCATTCTTGATCGAAAGTTACTCGTAGAGATTTCTTTTTAAACACTTTGTTTTCAAATTATTCAATTTTTAAGATTTTTTTCGTGTTTTGTACTTTGTGACATTAAAACGGTCATAACTCTCCTTAGAATTACAGTAAACTCAAAACTAAGAACACCTTAGGAAAGACCGCTGAATTTCCTATAACATTGATATAAAATAAAGTTGTTTTAGTTAGTTTTATTTGTTTTAAAAAAAGGCCAAAGTAGAAAATTAGAAAAAATATTTAAAATTGACGTTTTTCCTTCCGTTTTTCTGCTACCGGTTTGGAGGTTTTTCTGCGTACAATCTTTGGAAAAACTTCCTGAAAACTGTCAGCTTTTGAACGGTGTGGTCAATTTTACTTTTGCTTTGCTAATTCGGGGAGAAAAGTATGTGCGTATCTTAAAAAATATAGTTTTTTCTGCGTAATCAAGGGTTTTAGTGAAATATGACCCTCTATGAAATTGCGAGTTTGGGGCCGGTTTCTACGTATTTTTTTACGCTGAATCGAATGGTAGCGCTTGCAGATCTCCCCAACTCTGTTATAACAGAGTTTGACACTTTAACTAAATAGTTTTAAAAACATACACTACCACACCACCATTGATTTGACATAAGCAATAAAGAATAATAAAATAAAAATTCGTAAGTTGAAGCGTGAAACTCTGTTAACGGGGTCGAGGAGATCTGCAAGTGTTACCACGTGATTCAGCGTGAAAAAATACGTAGAAACCGGCCCCAAATTTGCATTATCATAGAGGGTAATTTTTCACTAAAACTCTCGATTCCGTAGAAAAAACCATGTTTTTCCACATACGAACATACTTTTCTCCCCCAATTAGCAAAGTAAAAGTAAAACTGACTACACCGTTCAAAAGCTGTCAGTTTGAGGAAGTTTTTTCCGAAGAGTGCACGCCTTAAAACTCCCAAACTGGTAGCAGAAAAACGGAAGAAAAAACGTATATTTTAAATATTTTTTCTAATTTTTGTAAGTTGGCCTTTTTTATTCAATTAAAACTAACTAAAGCAACTTTACTTTATATCAGGGTTATAGGAAATTTACCTGTCTTTCCAAAGATGTTCTTAGTTTTGTGTTTACTGTGGTTATGAAGGGAGCTATGACCGTTTTAATGTCACACGGTACAAAAAAAAAAAAAAAAAAAAAAAAAAAAAAAAAAAAAAAAAAAATTTGAATAACTTATATACTAATAAACAAAGCGTTTAAAAAGAAATACCTACGAGTAACTTTCGATCAGAAATGAGCTATTAAATTGATTCCCTGAGTTTGTCCCATAATTACTGTAGACACCCTGTATATGGGATAGAAAACATTCACTATGTAGAACCACAATGCATATAATATTCAGTGCATATTCACAAACATGACATTTTAAAAAGTGCACAATTTCCTCAATTGCCATATAATTTTTATGACAGCTCCAGAGAACATATGGGTTAGGCTGTAAATGATCCCTCATGAATTCAGTTGTTGTGGAATCAGAACCATTGCGCATGCGCAAACATGAGAATTAGCTCAGTGCGCTTAGTTATCATTCGGATTGTGCCGGGGCACTTGATAATTCCCAATGAACTGCTTTCCATGTTAACAATGGTAGCCACTGCAAATGCGTGAACTCACACATTTTCTATCCGATTCCGCCCAAATTTGGAAGTTGGAGAATCAGCAGGTCGCCTTCGAATAAAATGGGGGCGACTGTATGCAAAATTTAACTGATATACTGTTGATGCTCCTTTATTGTTATTATCACGAGTAAATTCTAATAATTTATTCGTTCAAAACTCGAAGAAGTGTGATGTTGGTTACGTTTTTTAGAATTTAACGCGAAAGAGGTGTGTCGAGGTCGAGTGGTGGTTGAGGGAATTTTAATTTCAGTAATTTTGGAGAGTTGTGGTATTGTTGCATGTGGTTTGGTTTCGCATAACTTCAATTATTAGTAACATATTTTTTAAATTTTATGTTATGTATCATTATTATTAATACTATTATTTTTTAATGAGCAATATGAGGTGTTATGAAAGAGACCATAATGCCAGTGTGCCAAGTGCTGGGGGGTCTGCATGGCTCCTCCAAGAATAATGCCCCTCACAGTGTCCCTTTTGATTAAAAAAAAAAAAAGTTTAATTATAGGCTTTCAAAGCATTTAAAACCATAAAATATTTAAACATCACGTAAACAATATGTTGGTCGAATTTCAACCAAATTTGCTTGAAAAATTGTTGAACACTCCAAAGAAAAGTTTATGCCATGGATAGAATCGACCCAAAAATGTTGAAATTGAGCCCCTTTGGGACAGGGTGAACATGATTCCAGCGTGCGGAACCTATGTAATCACTTGGTTAATTTCTTGCATTATTTACCAAAGATGCAGATTTTTTCGCACTCAGAAATCAGTGGGGGACTCACGTTGCTATAGATCAAATCGTTGTTCATGGGAGCTACTGAAAAACGTGATATTCCACAAATTGAAGTGCCTTTTTTTTCAACCCAGTCATCTAAGCGGTGAGTTGGTGAAAGAGTGTTGATGCTAATAAAAAAACTAAGGAAGAAGACGTAATTATGAAATTGTATTCATTATCGTAAGTGACGGCTCCTGTAATGTATGTATTTCCGAACAATGTGTTTTCATGTTTCTCCTTGCCAGTATCTCAAACATATACCTACTAATTAATATCTCGTGGTTATTTTCTACCTATTCAGAATTAAATTTTGCACAATGACTCAGAGAAATGAGTCTGTATCTATTAATTAGGTATATATGAGCAAAATCTGATATTGGTACTGAATCTGATTACGATTTTAAATGAACATGGGAGCAATAGTTGGGGGCAATACATTGCCGCCACCGTTACTTCATTATTTTGCTTTATAACTTTGTTTAATGTTCTTCATGACAAATTAAATCTTATAAAACTACGTGGAACCACGAAAATTTTATTAGGGGATGTTGCTCGCTTCGCTCGCAAAGTGTGGCATGTGGGAAATGTTGCTCGCTTCTCTCGCAAAGTATGGCATGTAGGGGATGTTCCTGGCATCGCTCGCAAACGGTAGATCTCTAAGGGTAGGTTTATCTTCTGTAGGGGATGCTGCTCGCTTCGCTTGCTCGAGGAAGTTATACTGCCCACCCAACTTGGGGATGTTATTGAATGGTGCTGCATATTCCGACATGTGAATAGTTAAAAACTACCTACGAATTTCCACCGCTTGGGATTTGGAACCCCAAAGGGTGTTAGGGCATCATTAGCGACCGTTATGAATAGCTCGCAAGAGGCCAAGAGCGAGCCCCCCTTCCCTCGCAAGGTATACCTGTATATGAGTAGGACACCTAGGTGTACCTGCTCGCCACATTGTTCGAACCCCAAACGTCTTCCCAGAGCCTTCTCAAAATTAATTTCTGATGTTAAACGCTTCTCCTCGCTTCCGCTATTTGACCAACTTAACGTCACTTTTTTCGATATCCGATTTCGGATTCAGATTCGGCGGGATCAAACCTTTATTTCGCCCGCGAAAACCGTTCCGAAAAACGTACCTTTACGGGGTATATTTTAATGGGAAAAAACGTAGTTTTTCGTCGGACTTTTCGAGAAAACGGGTCCGTACTCTCGCATTTTTTTTACGCATTTCCCGATACTTTTTTCGCGATCCGATCACGCCGTCGTCTTCCTCGTAGGAAAACCTACGAAACCGGTATTTTTCCGGAATTTTCAACGGCCGTTTAGAGGGGTAGAGGAAGCGGGGAAGTCCAAAAAGCGCACATTAATTCTTACTTCGACCCCCCTCCCGCCCTACGGCCCATGGTTCGGGTGGGATTAGAAAATTTTAAATTCGCTTATACACCCTATCGGAAAATCCCAAGAAGATCCCCCCACTCGGTGACTCCCCCCACTCAGCCGTTTGGCCGTGCATAGACACGACAGACAGACGGAGTTTCATTCTTATTAATAGTACTAGCCGCTCCGGCTCGCTACGCTCGCCTCCACGTCCAGCCGGGGGGCAAGCCCCCCGGACCCCCCATTAAGTTGCTCGCTTCGCTCGCAACGTGTGGCATGAAGGGAATATTGCTCGCTTCGCTCGCAAAGTCTCGCAAAGTCTCGCATGTAGAAAATGTTGCTCGCTTCGCTCGCAAAGTATGGCATTTAGGGGATGTTGCTCGGTTCGCTCGCAAACGGTAGATCTCTAAGGGTAGGTTTAACTTCTGTAGGGGATGCTGCTCGCTTCGCTCGCAAACGGTAGATCTCTAAGGGTAGGTTTAACTTCTGTAGGGGATGCTGCTCGCTTCGCTCGCTTGAGGAAGTTATACTGCCCACCCAACTTGGCAGACGTTTTTTTCAGTTGGGAATTATTACAAACAATTTAAATCTTATAAAACTACGTGGAACCACGAAAAGTTTATTCGGGGATGTTGCTCGCTTCGCTCGCAAGGTATACCTGTATATGTGTAGGACAAAGTCCGTATTTATTATTTGAAATGGCTCTCGCTTCGCTCGCAAGGTAGGTACCTATGTAGGCATACCTGCTCGCCTCGCAACGTTGTGACATCGAACCCTTCACGTCAATTCTTGACGTCCACGGCAGAATCATTTTAATCGCTTTGCTCGCTTCTGCTCGCAATTTGACCGAGTTCTCGTCACTTTTTTCGATATCCGATTTCGGATTCAGATTCGGCGGACCCAAAGCTGTCGCCCGCGAAAACCGTTCCGAAAAACGTACCTTTATGGGGTATATTTTAATCGGAAAAAACGTAGTTTTTGTCGGACTTTTTGAGAAAACACGGTCCGTACTTTCGCATTTTTTTGACGCATTTCCCGATATTTTTTTCGCGATCCGATCGCGCCGTCGTCTTTCTCGTTTCAAAACCTACGAAACCGGTATTTTTCCGGAATTTTCGACGGCCGTTTAGAGGGGTTGGGGAAGCGGGGAAGTCCATAAAGCGCACATTAATTATTACTTCGACCCCCCTCCCGCCATCTAATCCGGGTGGGATTAGAAAATTTTAAATTCGCTTATACACCCTATCGGAAAATCCCAAGAAGATCCCCCCACTCGTAGATCCGGCCCACTCAGCCGTTTGGCCGTGCATAGACACGACAGACAGACAGACAGACGGAGTTTCATTCTTATTAATAGTATAGATTTATAGTGAGCACTTGGCGCCAAATTTTTACAACTTAATAAATATTTTCAGCATTATTCCGTAATTTCTTATTCGCGTTCTCCTCGAAACGATCGACAGTCGGATAACGTTTTGTCAACCGTGAGTCACTTGTGAGCTCCTGTACAAATTTGTGAGAAACAAACATTTGTATCCCCTCGCAGAGCAAATGTTGACTTCCGACTCGGAAGTCTTGGGGGTATGAAAAATCCTCGTCAGAACGACTTCCCATCCTACGAGCGCTGGCGGGAGAAAGCATCAGGGTCACCGCAGAGACACCCGAGTCGATCCTGCGATGCGAAGGAGGGCAGGGTCTGCATTATTAGCAACCCGCCCCGCCCCGCCGCTCATGTCGGGACTGAGGTGCCATCAGCTACTCCCAAATTCCAAGGTTGATGGTAGGGGGGGGGGGGGGGGGGCTTTGTAGGCTGTCGAGTAGGATTTTTAAGTCCGCTTGCAGGCCAACACCTCCCGCCCTTGATCATTGCAGCGTATTGTCTTTGCTTGCGAGACAATAAAAGAGATTAATCTAATGCGACCAAATTAAGTTAAAATATTATTTATGAGGCATTTGGTTCTGTGACGGTAATCGTCTCGAACGAGAGAGTTCGTCCTATCCTTCGAACTGGTTTTTCCCGATTATTTCAAGTGGTGGTGGAGGAAGGGGAATCCGTGATTGATGCAAATAATGCACTATTTGGTAGGCCCTTACATCCGAGTATCTCTACGTCTCTCGCTCATGAATGAGAGCGGGGAGTCAACGCTGAAATGCAAGGTCCAGTTGAGCTTTCAGGCGTAGCGAAAACGTTTGGGAGACGGAATATGCTCGTCTTCTGCATCTCAAGACGGGGAGAAGCGTCTTTCCTCCAAATGCAAAAGGAGATCGTTTTTCACAAGAGGTACAAAAAAGGTTCTTGTCCTCCAGTAGACGATAGCATTTCATGCATCAACCATGACCGTCTATGATGTGGAATTGTTAATTAATACTGTTTGCCACCGACCCGCTATTTGAGATACAAAGTTCCAGCCATGTAGCATAGTCGTATCTGCGAATTTTAGTATTTTTTCGCATGATATTTATCTGGAATTAATTTAAATATGAGCACTTTTTGTTCACAGAAATTATTAACAATTAGATACTATGGCGAATATGCTTTTGGTTTATTATTTTCAATAATGAACCTTTGTAATCGAAAAAAAAAAAAAAAAAAACTGTAAAAAATTGTTGGTTTACAAAAATCAAATTAAAGAAAAATCCTTCCGTACGCCGTCCGCCATCCGAAGCTTTTCTCAAAAAGTATTGGACCAAACTTTAAGAAATTTGGCCTTAAAAATCATTTATCGGCCGGGGATGAATATTCGAAAATCGAGATCTCGAAATCTTTCTACGTAACAGTAACGATTTTTTGAGTTTCATTTATAGGTGTTCGCCCTAAGAATCGAACGAAACCACCCCGGTCGATATGCGTTTAATCGTTTGCTTTCCCTAAGGGCTAAATGCTAAAACATCGACAAGAAAAAAGACATCTACACGGGAGTGGATCGTAACCAGTAAAACATATCAAAAATAGCGTTGAAAACTATGACAATTGTATCAGCCGATATATGGTTCCAATGGAATTCTGACTTCCCGAAATCGAGTTTATTATAACTTCTGTATCCTATTGGGCTTGGGAAGCGTTTGCAGGTAATCACCTACTTCAATTATATTAATTTATTAAAATATTGATTAGTAAATACTATTATTTTTATTCTATTGTTTTGTTGTTTTGACATTTTTAGAAAAATTTTCAACATTCACCTGCATATACCGTAAAATTGAGGGGTCCTGAGCTTTAAAGGTGTGAACCCTTTTGGGATGTACGATGCGCCAAGTTTTAATCATTTACTAGATATATATGGAGCTTAATAATAATTATAGACCAATGATCTGCGGAGAAGGCTATCTACTACAGAAATAATATACCTTTGTGTAATAATTTGCAGCGTTTTCGAAATAATACCCTCGTTCGTATACAAAAAAAGGTTTGAATATTTACAATTTCTGCAGTTGATATCAATTTTTAAACCCATTAAAAAAAATTAATACCCATGTAGGTACATCTTTCACCTCAAGTGTGTGCATTAACTTTTTAATGTTCCAGTTCACAGTTGTCAGAGTCCTAAATAACACTTTAGGATTCTGACACAGTTGATAATTTTTTCCACGTTATATTCTATAATAACTTAGAACATATGGATAGGTTGGAGTCTATTTTATGGATAGGTGGGAACATATGAATAGATTTGGGGAGTTTTTTCAATAGTTTTTAGAGATTTTTTAAAGCTCATCTTTAGAAATTTGTTAGAAAATTGAAGAACTTTATAGCGCTCAAAAAGCGCTTACTAACGAAATCATTTGTTCTTTAGAAGTACTAGATTTTTTGTCGATTTTTCTAAGGTGATTGATCGAATCACACAAACACACACACATTGTTTTTACAAAACTCCCCTCAAAGATGGAGGAGGCACACCATCAATTGAAAAACGAAGAAATGAATAAATACTCGTAAAAAGTGGGCGGACGCCCAGTTTTACCAGACGCCGGGTGAAATAAGTTGCAGAAGGATCAAGAGGAAGAGTGGGATGCAAGGAAGTGACCCTATAAAATGACCACCAGTTCAAGTAAGAAACCCTCAGGACAAGGATGGAGATACCACTGAGCACTCCCATCATTCCCGTCATTGGTCGCCATTCCTTTTAGCTCGGAAATTGCTTGCCGTAGGTCATTTCTGTCATACTTATTTATTTTAGCCCACTAGGTCTGCTCCATGTCTACGCTGCCACTAACAACCTGAAATCCCTACCATATTCCTACCAAGCGCCAGAGGCTATCTAACAGTTAGAAATGGCTGAATTGAATGAAAATGAAAGGTTAGATTACCACACTTTGACGAATGTGCTTGAAGAACATTTTGGTCGGGCTCTGGTACAGCCAAATTGTCGCATAACATTGAAAACTCGCAGACAACGACCCAATGAATTACTTTCAGAACTGGGAACTGATGTGGAAAAGGTAGTCCATGGTGTTTATCCCAATGATAGTGGAAGCCTAAGGAACATCATTGGCATAGAAGCATTCATTGATGCTTTAGCTGATGTAGATTTGTTGTTGAGAAAAACGATTTTTAGGTGAAAATTTTTCGAGTTATGCTCTATGATTAATTTGAGCATTTTATTACCCTCAAAGCGAGCTTCAACCGAACTCATATTACCCTTTTAAATTCATAATTTTTTGGTGAAAGAATGGATTAAAAAAAAGTTAGTTCTAAAGAGGCATATCTAGATAATGATACACATTTTACGCATAATATGCGTACGTCTTATATTGTAAGCATACACATGCGACGTCTTATCTACACAGATACACACATATATAGTCCAAGAAGTGTAGCTGCCACGACGAAAAACAACTTTTCCCCGCTCGACTGTCCCTATTCACCTCCTTGTCCCTTTTGACGCCGGTTTACGGTACGTAGGTACATGAAAAAGTTTCAAACTTCAAGAGTTCGTGTCTCAGTTGAATAGGGCAAACAATCGTGAACAACTGACGATTGTTTTCACCCATCCGGTGAACGACTATTCACCATGTACGATCGTCGATCAATCGATCGTTCAACTATCATAGCAACAATCGTTCTGAACAAACGTACCATAACCGTAGGGAGCCTCTTCAAGGATCTCAATCCAAAAGCGCGGTGATATGAAAGTAGCGGCTGCAATCGGATCTCGAGTTCCCAATAGAAGAGCAAGGACACTGCGTGAATTGACAGGGACGTTCCCTCGTCTCCTCGAGGCTCATCCTAGTCTGTCTGAACTTACCTCTGTACGTATATGGACATTCCCAGCTCAAGACACTCGGGATTAGTCACGGACTTGGAGATATTCGAACTCCTCGGATGCACGCAGTGGCACTGAACTGACCCGACAGTCCTTGACATTTACGTCACCTTCTAAATGTTCACTTGGGCGGACGAATAGATCATTCGCTTACCATTTTACCGTCCTATAAAACAGACGTCTTATCTACACTTCTGTCATTTTTTACTCAGGTAGGTGTATTATTTTCTCATACTTCCCCTATTTTTAGAACGTTCTCCAGTAGAGAGGGAAATTACCGAAATTTATATAAATGTGTTACGCGGGTCTGTGTTTTAAACGGAATGATTTTTATTATTTAGAAAACTGACTTGCCGACGAGCAAGAAATGTTAAATATTGAAATTGTTGAGTGACAAAATAGTTTTACTGTTTTTGGTCTGAGAGAGATGATGAAAAACATTCAACCATGACAAAATGTTTTTAATTCTCCACCGACCTCCGTGTAATTTGTTATTGTGGTGGTGACTGGGAAAAAGGAAAACGCAACTAATATTGAAAGCTCCGGAAAAATAATCGGCGAAAGGAACATCAACAGACGTAATACAAGCTGCAAAAGAAGTTGAAGATAATTTAGAGATATCAATAAAAGTGTTTATAAAACAATACGTAGACAAGACTTAGTGATCCTATACGGACTAAATTTACGAATTTAATCATTCAAAATTGCTATGTACCATATAAATAATAATCAAGGTGCTCGTATACGATAACTTTCCATACATATCTCTAAATAATGGAGAATGTGATAGCGTAAAGAAGCGCGGAATATTCCTAGTCTACGCAAGCGTAAATATGAAATCCCACAGTACACCTAATTTTGCTGATATCGATGGAATTTTCAAAGGCTTCAGGAAGATAAAATATTTCAATCTCACTGATAGAAGAGCGGTACCATTCTTATTTTACCATGTTGGGTGAATAATCCAACTTAATCTCCTATTTTGAATTATCGATGCTAAAGGTGCGACTATTGGAGTGCAATGATTAACATTAGTCTAAGAAAAGTAAGGTCGATAATTGGAACAAATTCATAACTTCCTGAAAATTGGCACAGATGTTCCTTTCACCACCCTGAATGACACAGTGAAAGTCTAAAAGAATCTAGAAAGCGGAAGGGGGTAAGAGGAGGGGGGATTCAGTTTTAAATTTTTTTTCGCCTGTTTTGGCTTTTATTTCGGAAAATATCAACATTTTCGTATCGACGACTATATAAAAAATAAAAGACCATCAAATTTCCTTTCGAAATGGTCTCAATAAATATTCTTGTATCTTGTACGGTTAGTGAGTTGTTGGCCGCAGACTCTCGTTCTGGATGGGCTTTTGGCCGGAGCACACCCACCTACACCCCATTAACAGAGCCTACCCATATTATTCTTTGAAAAAGTGTTCCATTGGGGAAGTAGCGGATTTCGCTACATTCAAATACCGTCAATATCGATATTTTATACTTTATCCATCTAGTATTGCATAGATTCCTCTTTTATTATGCGGTAAAAGGTGACAAAATAAAACCACGAATGTACAAATTTTCCTTCTGAGATTTTTATGGCTATAGGCCATGGCAATAAACTCAGATAGACAAAAAATGGAATTTTGAAAAATCAGACTGTATTGTTGGAAAATTATCATAGCTATGTAATGGAGCGTATTTATTATTTTGAACATTTTAATTATAAAATATACAGTTTCTCCACTTCATGGAAAATCATAGGTTCGTGGATATGTTTTTGGTTAGTAAATGTGCTTGAGTAAATGGGCTAATCCAGTTAATCATGATGAGGCTCGTAATTTCATTCGTTTCCTAGACTCCCAGAGAGTCACCCTATCAAATTTCAACTTCCTCCTGGTGAACAGGAGAGCATTTAGCTCACTCAGCTGATCAGGAAGAAACCAACAATTTCCATTGTCTCCTAATGTAACAGAGGATCACCCTATCATATTTCAACTACCTAGGGTGAACTGGAAACAATTTTACCTCACGGAGATGATCAGGAAAGAGCCCATAATTTCAATCATATCTCAATGTCCCAATGAGTTTCTTTATCAAATTGCAACTTCCTAGGATAAAAAGTAGAGAACGTAGCTCACTCAGCTGATCAGGAAAGAGCCCATCATTTCATTCGTTCCTTTATGTCCCAGAGAGTTTCACTATCAAATTTAAATTTTTTAGATCGGGCAGGAGAGAAACACAGCTGATCAGGAAAGGTCACTCACTACTGTACCTAGTACAAACACCTATAACTCCTACATAAACCTATTTGCTCCTGAGTATATATATATATACTCCTCCCAGTGCCATAGATGAATAATAATAATTTCCGTGAAATTACTATTTATTTGCGATCTTGGTTTTTACTGAACGCTGTTGTTTATTGGTATCGCGGTGTCTGTGCACGAATTTCAGACCCCCCGCCCAAAAAACATATTCATGTTTAAATGGGATCTTATGTAAAAAAATTAATTAATTAAAAAAACCAATGCTGGTTGGTACCTTACATTGGTCTTCTATATGAATGTATTCGAATATTTGAAGGTATAATGACTTAACGTGTAGCTCTGCTGCTTTTGGGGCAGTTTAAGCGACATTAGATGTCAACATAAATTTAGATCTTTCCAACGAGTGGCGAACCATTTTGGTTGGATGTAAACTGTCGGAGTTACAGTTTAAGCGGATATCATTAGAAAATTATAAAAAAGGTCGGTGTTGGTGTCGGGTCAGTGTCAAAATTTCAGACTGACCCCCACCCCAAAATCCATGTTAGAAGAATTGGATTAATTCTTATTTTTTCTGAAGAGATACTGAGTTCCGAAAGTACTTTCAGGGGGGAAAACTGTTCTAGCTCACACATCATCTTCCGCAAATAGGGTTGAGAATTATCGTCTTCCAGCAAACGTGGTAGCGAGCCCCTGCCCTTGCAGAATGAGCGTACGGCGGAACAAATTAAGCCGAATTTCTTACATCTGAATCCAGACTGGCATCACCGTTGGCATTTGCAGGTTATTAGATGTAAGTGACTGCTTGGGAAGCAGAACGCCATTCTCAATTCCCAACCCTACTGTATTGTCAGGGTTCATAGCGTTTCCCCTCCATAATTGAGCCTGGTGGTAATCTCGCAATAGGTGTTGATGCGCCGCTTCAGATGTGGAAGGAAGGCTAAATTTACCTCACGTTTTGTGAGGCATTCCTTTGCTAAAAATTTTGTTACCGAAAACTATTTAAAGACTCTTCTAAATGTTTTGCAGAGTATAATTTCAATAAGAATTTCCCCCTGCGTCCTTCAATGATGACATTGTGGATAGCCGGTCATTAAAAAATGAAATAGTTTCACTTAACGCACTTTCGTTTTGCAGAACTTCACGAATTTTGATTTCCCCTGTTGGAGAGGAGAGGAAATTGAATCGCATCCATTTATCGAATGTAAGAAGAGCAAGTTATCTTTGACATCGCAGAGATTTTCTTGGCATCTGATGATCAGAAGATATCTGGTGCGTTTGACAGGGGGACAGAATGGCGATCTTTGATCTCAACGCTATACGTAAGTTCACATAATTCTATGAGTGAGATGATTCATCCCATCGCACACTCAATCCTCTCTCAACATGAATAAGATGCATACATAATGATCACATCATTTATGAAAAATCATCGATTATTTTTCTAGGACCATTATTTTTCTAGGACCATGACATAAATATTTTTATCTACCTCTATCCATTTTCGAGCTTCTTTATGGGAGCGCGTTTTTTTCTGATGGGCTGGCGTTAACTAGTAAAGTAATAAAATCGCCAAGGGGCGGCCTGAATATCACCCGGGACGGAAACGTTATGTGGTGTCCGCTTTACTACCTGAAACTGCCTTGTGTGCCCCAGCACCTAAATACGAGACACACAAGATCCTGCAAAAAGTGTAAGATATGTTTGGTTGTTGTCATTCACCATTCTCAACTATGAAAATACTAACCATTCATTCAGCGTAACTTATAGTCACACAAATGCTAGAATCATGAGAAAACAAATTACATGATTCATTGGTATTCGAATGATCTGTAGCTCGCGTGTGTTGGTGCTCGGAAGAAAAAAGAAGCAAAAGAGAGAAACTGATGTTATCAGACAGTCCTGTACCGTTCTAGATGAAATTACGATGAAATAATTAACAACTAGGAAGAAGAAGATCGCGAGCATTTATCGAGGCGGAGATCAACAAAAACCGATTATGATAATGAGAGCCCTCGCCGACGGCACGTGATCAGGCGCTTCCTTCCGCGAAGGAAACCGTTTGAAGTTGTAAGGTCCGGCCTCGAGGGTACCGGCCGCGTGGAATGTCAACTACAACGATTGCATCGGAGATTCAACAACATTTTTTGTAGGATTCATTAACCTTCTATATAAGAGTCGGAAGATACGTGGAACCATGCACGCATTGGAACACATTGACAGCTCCAATTAATGTCTAGAAATAGAAAGACTGAAAAACAGATACAGATATCAAGTATTAATCAAGGAACCTATTCTACACACAGTAGTGATAGATGGAGACTTTACAATTCAATTCACAAATGAGTCTTATGGGCCTGATGCATGTGACATTCAAAATAACTAGAGATTGAGTACAAAATGTGTATTTGTTTTTGAGTTTGTATGCAGGGGCGGCCGGCGAGGGGGGGCATCGGGACATTGCCCCAGTACTTTCGGGAAGAAAGTAACAAACTAGAATGAAGCCTTTACAAGCAACTCATCGTTTCAAATTAGAATGGAAAGGGCAGTGTTTAGCTCCATGCTGTGGTTTCAAGGTGGATGCTAGAAGGAACAGGTTTATGCCAAGGATCCATCTACCAACAACAAAATACTTAGATTGAGGAATCAACCTATCAAAAGAGAAATTTCGTCGATTCAGGTTAGACTGTGAAGGGGTAAGTACAGGGAAATGAAGGGCATGGAGCGTGAAATGAAGGATAAGGAACGGGAAAGAGAGGTCATAAGGGGATATTTCTTATGATATTCGGGGCCTTGCCCCAGACAGTGTTTCCACTTTTCTGTTCACGAAATTTACTTACGTCATGAATGGTTTCCGCTAGAGAAGTTTCGGTTTATTCCATTAGCCAAACTGATTCTCTTCTGGTCATTCCATGGTTCAAGGAGGGGAACCATTTCTAGTTTCATGCCTTCTTTTACTCTGTGATATCTTCCCTACCATCCATGCTAAGTTCTCTTTGCTCCATGGCTGATGGCTGTGGATAACTACAACAACCTATAAAGTGTAAGAAGGATCATGGCTCCGCCAGTAGTAGAATCATATTTATTCGGCTTTTTTAAATGTAAATATGTGTTTATATTTATCTAATACATTCCCAGTTCTTGTACTATTCACGTCTTACCTTTGAATAAGGATAGGTAGATTGTTCAACAACAGCACCTGGCTCGCTTGATCCTGATGGAATAAGGACGATTTGGGACTTAAGATAAGTTTCCTTCACATTTTATTCCACATTGTCGTTTGTACATATATATATATATATATATATATATATATATATATATGTATGTATGTATATAACCTTTGTTTTTACCTGCATTATTGGAACTTGATAGCAATGTTTCCACCCGAGTCAAACACTGTGGCGAATTTGCAATCAAAATCCTCTACAGATCGTAATTATGAAGAGAGGGTGTTCATTAAAAGTTTGGGGAGAGACACCCCTCACTTGAAATTAACACAAGTTGCAAAAAACGGGAAGGGAACTCGTAAATTCAACCCTGAAATTTATAGCAAACACGAATGGATCACTGGGTACCCTAGAAAGAATGCTCTGTTTTGTTTTCCTTGCTTGATATTAGGTGGAGATGGGTTGTGGACTTAGAATGGTGTGACTGATATAAAACATCTGACAGATCGGATTAAATCTCACGAACCCAATAGAAAACATCTCAATTACATCACAGAATTAGCTTTGACTGGCTGAACTAACATACCCATTCAGTTAGATTCAGCTCATCAACTTGCTATCTCGAAACACAATGAGCAAGTTGACAGAAATCGATGTATACTTTCTGAAATTATAGATTGCATCAAGTTTTGTGGTCTTTATGAAGTAGGAGTAAGAGGCCACGATGAGAGGGATAGTTCATTGAACCGAGGAATTTTTCTGGGCTTAGTAACAAAATCAGCCAGAACTGACGACATTTTGCGCACATTGGGAAAGAGCTACAGTGTTCTATGGCACCTCCAAAACCATACAGAATGAGTAACGAAAACATCTCAACTCAATATTTTCAGTAGTGAGTGGTGGTTGTGGGGTTGGTAATATTTTTACAGCCTTTTGAAATATCCAATTTTTAATTGACGTCGACCTCACACTTCTATCATTTCATCGTCTTTTGTTTTGTGTTCTTTAATATTCCTTCATAGAATTATTTCTCCAAAGCAGTTCACTAGTGCAATACAATCGAAGCCTTGATAATGTTTAATACTTAATAATAATAATACAGTCCATCCTAAAACTTTAAGATACTTAGTAAGTAAGTACCTATAAGATAGTATTTTAAATTTAATTTATTCATATTTAATTCATCAATAATATTTTATGATCATGATTTATTATTATTTAGTAGTCATATTCTTTCATAACAGTTGCCCTTGGCATTTGACATGACCCAATTGGGATTTATGTATCATGTGTTTAGATCAAAATTAATTCACACTGAAAGCAAAACAAATGGAAGAAAAACCTCAATACTCTTCATGACTGTCAAATAGGTAAACATTTTTGTGCCCCACTCCTTTTGCAGACCACCGGCCACCACTGTTTGTATGTATGATACAATAATGAAGTGCTCAGCTAGCGCATCTTGGAGATTGCACGTAAAGTCTTCGCTCGCAGGCAGCAATTGCTTCTTTATCTAGCGGTGGGTGGTCGAAATGGAGAAGAATATTACAAAACCAAACCACTTAATGACATGGAAACAGCTATAACCCCAGTCAAACTCACCGTGTAATAAAAAATAAAGACACCGTAGGACAGAACGTTGAATTTCCTATCTTCCTGATGTCAATCCCCCTTTTTTAGCCGACATAATACAAAAAAGGAGGCTAAAATGCTAATTTTGAATATTTGCTCAGCACATGACTGTTTTCCGTTTGTTATTATGGTCTTGATACATGCTGTTTTTGAGAGGCTCTCCACGACTAAAACATTCTCGGAATTTCAGTTTTTTAACGGTATAGGTAAAGTAATTTCACATTTATTTTGCTAATTAGAGGAGAAAATAATAGTTAAATGTTAGAAGTTCCCCTGCCAATGAAATCGAGGATTTTCTCGAAAAGTGACCCTTTACGAACCTACGAATGTGGGGTCTGTTTACAGGTATTTTTCAAGCTGCATTGGACTCCAAATCTCTTTAACTCCATTATATCGGAGTCTTACACTTCAACTAACAAATTTTTAGTTAGTTTGTTATGCTCAATTTCAGCTGTTTTAAGGGGTAGAACTAGGTGATTGAAGAGCGAAACTCGGGTATAACGTGGTTGGAAAAATCTGCAAGTCCCACACTTCGATTCAGCGTGACAAAATACGTAGAAACCGACCCCAAACTCGTTAGTTCAATTCGCTAAAACTCTCAATTTCATTGCAAACATATGTATATATATATATATATATATATATATATTTTTTTTTTTTTTCAACTCAAAAGTATAACTTTCTCCCGTAATTAGCTAAACAAAAGTGAAAAAAGTTCCAGTCATGCAGCATGATCGTATGAGCGAATTTTCATAAATTATCGTACTGTATTTTGTTACATTGTTTTGAAAATCTGAGCTCTTTGAGTAAAAAGGGATTATTAACTAGTTACCAATCTTATGGCAACAACTCATTCTGTATAATATTCTGCGGTTCAAAAAGAATTTTGGATTTTTAATTTTTTGTTGTTGCAATTTTGTCTATTTTTGGCAAATATTTAGGATATTAATCATAAATTATAATATAATTATAATAAATGTATGCTTAAATGTTTCAATAGTCTGGTCCGTCGTTGATAAACTTTTTTTGAGTCAAATTCGGACGACCTAAGTACAAGAAAACGCATCGCAATATGTTCCACCTGAAAAATGTTGTAAATAAAAAAAAAAAAAAAATCAATTTTCTGAAATACTTCGATGGCTCAATTGAGGACCTAGATAACTGTTTGATGGCCAATGGAATGGTTTATATCGCTGGTGTTTCTTTTTTTTTTTTCATCAACTGTAAGCAAAATCTTCACTTTCATTCTTCCATAAGCACCATAAATATTTTGATTAACATAGGAATAACTCATATTCCGTACGCCTCACATCTCAAGCTGTTATTCCTGCTCCTCTATCCAGTGAGCTTGGCGAAAAATCGTTTAATTCACATTTTTTAGCAGAATTTGATTCAAAAAAAGTTTATAAACGATGAAGTATAACATTAGACATTTTAAGCTCAAGTTTATTCTGGAAAATGTACTTAAATTTCATTACTAGATGCCAAAAAATAGACGAAACTGCAAAAAAAAAAAAAAAAAAAAATCCAAAATCTTTTTTGAATTGTAGAATGTTATTTAGAAACAGTTTGTTAAGCCATAAAATTAGTAATTAACAATTTCTTATAACTCAATGTGCTCAAATTTTCAAAAAATATATCATAATATCGTAAGATAAATTTACGAAAATTCGCTATAGTTGTAGGGTAGATTTCACTAGGAGGTATTGATTAATATTGTATTCTGTAATTGTATTTGTCTTAATGAATATTTTATTTAGTTTTATACGGCATATTTTTTAGGAATAAAATTCTCATTCGTTCATACATTCATGGCTCTTGCGGCATTGAAACATGGATGATAGCTATACATGGATCGAAGAAATCGTTGCATCATTTATGAGATGGATTTGTGACAAGTGGCTTCATACTCCACCGACACAGTGTTAATTCAACATTGAGGGAAACTCAATTTTATTTCACGGTACAGTACACATAAATATAATGAAAAACATTACGGAAATTCACTCATGTGATCACGCTGCATGGCTGCAACTTTTTATCATTATAAATTGTTCCCAGCTAAAGAAATTTTTTATTAAATTCATAGTTGTTTTGTTATTTTTCAACACGATGGTTGTTTATTTCCCCTCCGATCTGCCAGTGGAGCCCATGATGGAACTCCATTTAGTGACGAGGACATCATGGCTCCTCTTAGAATCGTGTCACCTGTAGTGTCCCCTTAGACTGGCCAAACACTGTTCTATGCCGCTAATGACCTGGCTGAGGTGAGTCTTAAATCATTAAATAATATCAAATTCATTGTGAAGCCGCTTCACTCATCACCATTATCATCACTATCCATGAGTTCAACATTCATTTAACAGCAAAAATGTATATCCCCCACGTGACTCGAGGACCGATTTCCGGACCTTGCGAATGAGGAAAGAATTATTGAGACCGACTTGAACCTCCCTGTGATCAACTGCGCGACCCTGGACCAACCCCTCACTCTCCATCGCATTTCCTTCCGCTTCACAAGACCCGCTCAACAGAGAATTACGCTATTCCTCGCAGTTCGCACATTAACTCTATCTTTCAACAATAAGCTGTCAACGGCATATAAATTACTAATTTTAACGGTACACTAGCGTTTAGTTTATATTTCCTTTAATAACCTAACTCAGTTCATAGGCTGCACAGGATCTACAATTTAAGGGGAGGGGTGAAGGAAAATTTTCAATTTTTCTGTATTTCATGATTAGAAAGAAGCTAATATTAGTTTAAATTTAAAATCTCCAATAATTTTGTTTGTCAAACTCAAAATTTCCACTAGCTTTCAAAGTTTTAGACAATTTTTAGACAACTTCGGCTGCGTTTCTGGCTACCTGCCAGTGTATTTCCAACAGTTTCTGAAAATGAAAATTACCCTCATCAGTTTTATTGCTCACTTATCAATAGGTACTAGGTAATTTTCTCACGGCTAAGTAAACCGGTCTCACGCAAATTCGGAGGGTAGACGGGAAAAGACTAGAGAGATTTAATCATTCCATAATATTTCATCACGATTGAATCAGAAGCCACTGTCAAGGATGGTCCCCAACCAAATTCATGATTAAAAAAAAAAAAAAAAAAAAAAAAATCGTATGACTCGCTCACATCCAGAGGGTTGTTGGGAAATGACGATTTGATTACCCCTAATATAAAATAATAAATTGAATAACTTATTTAGCAGAGTGCAACATTCGTCAAAGCTTGAACAGAGAATATACTCGTATTTTTGTGTAAAACGGTCATATGATTATAAATCATATTAATCATAACATCGTTGTTACTAACTTCAAATAATATAAATTGAGTAGCTTCAATTCGCCGTCTTACACTTCCCCTCGAATCGAGTGTCAATTTGAACTCCAAGTTGCCTGGTAAATTCTTCATGCTTCTTTCTTGGTAACCCTTTTGTAAATATATCGGCAGGCGTATCTGCCGTTGGCAAATACCGGAATTTAACGATGTTCGCTTCAACGCATCCGCGAATGAAATTATGTCGAACATCTATGTGTTTTGTACGCGAGTGGTACGTTGAATTTTTGGCTAACTGTTGTGCACCCTGGTTGTCATTGAAGATTGTTGTCCCTGATTCCGAGGGTGGTACATTTGGTAGATCGATTCTTTGGTTGCTTCTCCCTGAGCTAGATATTCTGCTTCAACACTTGACAAGGCCACTGTCCGCTGCTTCTTGACTTCCCATGATATTGCTGCTCCTCCAAATTCAAAAAAGTAGCCTGAATAGGATCGCCGATCTTCAGCGCAACTGGCCCAGTCAGCATCAGCATAACCCTGAAGTGGTTTGCCCGTTTTATGGAATAATATCCCATGGTTCGGTGTGCCCTTCAGGTATCGCAGGATGTGCTTCGCTGCTGGCCAATGTTCGTGGTTGTAGCACGTATTGAATTGGCTTAGCGAATTCACTGCGTATGCAATGTCGGGTCGAGTGGAAACCGCCAAGTACATTAACGAGCCGATCAGTCTCTGAAAAGGATATCTTTTCATTTCAGCTGCGTTTGATGTCTGAGGTTTCTTCATCTTTAACCCAACTTCAAGTGGCTTCGCTAATGGTTTCGAGTCTTCCATGCCAAAACGCTTGAGAATGTCCTTTATATACTTTTTCTGGGACAAGAATAGCTTCCCCTCGTTTAGGTCTTGGACAAACTCGATACCAAGTCCATAATGGATTTTGCCGAGGTATTTCATTTTGAATGTTTTCAATAACATTTTCTTCATCTCCTCGATTAAACTTGGGTTTCCAGATGCCAGCCATAGATCATCTACGTAAATAGCTAGCACTATGATGTCTTCCCCTCTTCGAGCATGGTATACACATGGATCTGTTTTCAATGGTTTCAGACCCAACTTCTTGACACTATTATCGAGTTTTAAATACCATTGCCTCCTGCTTGTTTCAAGCCGTAAAGAGATTTTTGCAATAAACATACGTTATCTCCTCTTTTTAGACTTTCAAGCATATTTTTGGCCTCTTGCTTGACAAAACTGTGAGAGTTTCTGTCAGCAATGATCTCGTGGAGTATTTCTTCGAAGTTTTCAGGGATCTCCATGTAGTTTTGTTCTGTCAAGTCGCCGTTCAAGAACGCTGTCGTCACATTTAGCTGATGTATTTCAAGGTCTTTCTCAACTGCGTTCCATGAGAGTTCGAATTGAGCTCATGCGAACTACTGGTTCATAGGTCTCGTTGAAATCTTCCCCTTGCTTCTGGTTGTAGCCTTTTGCAACCAATCGGGCCTTTTTTCTTTCGACGGTTCCATCTGCCTTCAGTTTCTCCTTCAAGATGACTCTACATCCGATCACGTTCTTGTCTTTTGGCCGAGGGACGATTTTAAAAGTTTGGTTTTCAATTACCGAAGAGTATTCCAATTTCACAGCTGCTTTCCAATCATTAGCGTCTGAATTGGAAAATGCTTGTTTTAGAGTCAAATCTGCGAAACTTGCCATTTCAGACATATCAACAGCGTCTTGAAATTCTTCCTCATTCTCGGAATTGGAATGGTCAGGTGGGGCGGGAACTTGGCAATAGATTTTGCGTGGTCTTCCTTTACCAGACCTATCCAAATGAGGTCTGCCCCTCCCACGAATCGTTCTCAACTGTGAAGTCCTTGAAACATTTTCAGAAATGGCATCATGTTGATTTTCGTTTTCATTGATTTCGCATTCTTCTTCATTTGGTTCGTTTTCTGAATTATTGTAGTTTCGTAATATATTCGGATTTTCATTAATTAAAATTGAAGGTATGCTCGGGTTTTGATTGACTGTTATTGTTATTTTTCTTCTTTCTTCATCTTCTGATTTCAGATTTTTAGGGGTGAAAAGGTCGTCAGGAATGAAATGATCAGAATTATTATTGTCACCAAATTCTTGTAGAAATTTTACATCTCTTGACACAATAACCCTTTTCAGTTCATTAGTCCATAGTCTATATCCCTTCGTCTGTTCAGAATAGCCAATAAAAATTGCTGGCTTGGCTTTCGGAGCAAATTTTTCTTTGTTTTGTGCTTTGTCCAAATAATAAACTTTGTTGCCAAATATACGGAAATAGTGTACGTTTGGTGACTTGCCATGCCACAATTTGAAAGGCGTTTCTCCTTCGATTCCTTTAAAAGGACATCTATTACGGATGTGGTTTGCACAAAATATTGCGTCCGCCCAAAATGAGGGTGGGAGTTTGCCTTGAATCATAAGACATCTTGCAGTTTCAACGAGGCCTCTGTTTTTCCTCTCTGTGAGTCCATTCTGTTGAGGCGTATGTGGTACAGTGAGTCTTCGAATGATTCCACATTTGGTTAAATGATCATCAAATTCTCTATTACAGTATTCTTTTCCATTGTCTGACTGTACGAATTTTATCTTCCTTCCTTTCTGTGTTTCGACCTGGTTCTTGAATTTTTTGAACTCTTCCAGGACTTCGGATTTTTTTAATAAAAACCTAACTTCGCACCACCGGGAATGATCGTCAATCAATGTTAGGAAATATTTTCTTCCCCCATTCGAACTAATCCTCATTGGTCCACATAGATCTGTGTGGATGATTTCCAATAACTCAGTTGATCTACTGGATCGTTTCTGGATCGATGGGTTTCTGGACCATCTTCCCCTGTACGCATGTTGTACAGTCAGGCAGAATTTTACTTCCAGTTATGTCCATTCTTTTGACTATTCTATTCATGTACAAAACCTTGAGATCAGTTTCGTTCAGGTGCCCGAACCTCTGGTGCCACATTTCGAGTCTTGTTCTGGGTTTGGTTTCAGACGTATTCGCTTGTTCGCTCGTCTTGACCTCACTTGTGTGATATAGCCCATTTACTCTCTTGGCGACCATCAGTAGCTTTCCTGCTCTATTTCAAACTTCAGCTGATGATTGGGTGAATATAACATGATGACCTTGATCAGTAATTTTATCAACCGACATGAGGTTCGATCGCAATCTGGGAACGTATAGAGTGTTTGTAAGCTTCAAGTCTTTCATCTCTTTACCTACTTTCACACACACTTTAACTTGCCCTTTTCCATTAATACACGTGGAGGAGCTGTTTGCGAGGTTAACTTGTTGAAATTCACTGTTCTCCAATGATTCAAATTTATCTCTTTCTGTACACATATGCGAACTGCAACCGCTGTCTAGACACCACGAAGATGTTGAAACATTCATTGCTGTTTCAGTATGCCAGGTGAAGTATGTTTCATCTATTGTCTTAGCTGATTGATTCTGGAAACACTGTGAAGCTTTGTGTCCCTTCTTTTTGCAGTTGTTGCATTTAAATCTAAATTCATTTTCCCGTTCCACTTTGTAATGCTCATTTTTCTTTATTTGCGATTTGTTCTGGTTAAATCTTCTCTTAGCTAGTAAAGCGTTTGGATCTCGACTTTTCTCATTTTTTGAATCCCATTGCTCAATAATTTTCACCTTGAGGTTGTCAGGAGTCGGTAGATCGTCGCGGGTCTCTGTAGCACATCGAAAGTTATCAAAACTATCAGGGAGACTGTACAGTAGCATGATTGTTAATAAATCTGGATGTATTTCCACATTCATTGTTCGGAGCTTATCCACTGCATCGAAAAACGCTGAAAGGTGTTCCCTTGCGTCATCACCCTCCATCATTTTGTGAAGCATCAGCTGTTTCAATAGGGATGCCTTTCTGGCAGGACCCTTTGACTGGAAAATGGTTTCCAATTTCAACCAAAGCTCTCGAGAGGTTCTACGATCTTTGACCTGTTTGATTTCAGGCGGAGAAATGGCGAGGGTAATGTCTGCTCGTACTTTTCGGTCAGCTTTATCCCAAACTTTAGCTGCTGCGGTCTGGGCATCTCCAACTTCATCTGGTCGAGCATCTACATATCCTCTCCTATCATTCTTCTCTAACAATGCCTCCATCAAAACTTTCCATGTGTCATAGTTTTCTTTTGTTAAGCTATCTATTTTCTGAATGTTCATGGTGGAGTTTTTCTTGATCACTTTCACTTGTTCACAATTCACAAGTACACTGAAAGACACTTCACTTCTTTCACTATGATCTCAACTCTCAAACCAACAGTAAATTTAGACGTACGATGCGGAACTCATAACCTAATATAAAATAATAAATTGAATAACTTATTTAGCAGAGTACAACATTTGTCAAAGCTTGAACAGAGAATATATTTTTGTGTAAAACGGTCATATGATTATAAATCATATTAATCATAACATCGTTGTTACTAACTTCAAATAATATAAATTGAGTAGCTTCAATTCGCCGTCTTACAACCCCAAATATGGTTTTTATTACGATCATATAGCTACCGCTATAGCAACTGCCGGTAGCTACTGCTTGTGCGCAAACCTCAGATCCTTGTAACAAGCTTGAAACCGACAATATCCATCCGATTTCAATACATTTTTCAGGGATTGAGGGGTTTAGGCTATAGATGGCCCCCATTGATTTTATAAATACTCCTGAGTCACTGGTTGCTTTCTACATCAATCAATCATAATAAATTGATAAATCGAATTGATTGGTGGCCATGCGACGTGTTTTATAAGACTCAGATTTCGGGCTAGATTTTTTAAATTACGCTTGAGAGGGGTATGGACGAGAGAAAGGTGTTCATTCTTACCATGGACTGTCAGTTTTGGAGTAACGAGAACAAGTTCTTGTACAATATGCAAACAAAGTCCAACCGGTGGTGTACGGTATTTTGTTAGGAAGGAGCTGGCAGTCCTGCCGCTACGTATCAGTAATCTCCGCAACAATGCGATGACGCATCGTGGAGCACCCAAGGTTCGGAGATTCATTCTGACACAATCATGAGGTAGATCTCATATTGAAAACGAATGTAACGGAAGTAATGCACATACATGTACAAAATACCATGTATCAGAGCTCTTAGCTACTGAACATTCTTGTTCCTTGGAATACTTCTCCTATCGCTCTTTACTGAAATTACCAATATTATGGGGAAACCTGTCCAAGTGGTTGCAGAAGTATTGTTCAATTATGTTAATATTGCATCCATTACATTTACGAGTTGAGCATAAAAATAAATTACCTGTTGTTTAATTGTTAACACCTCCGTGTTTTGCTTTCTTACTACCGAAGGAAGGTAAGCTTTGAACAAGAAGTCGACGCACTTGTTGACCTTCAACACCAAAATTTCCATTTGCTTTCTGCGTTCAGACTTGCTGATCATTTTTGGTACCGTGTCTGTCTGCCTGTCTGTCTAAAGTCTATCTGTGTGTCTGTGGCAAATCTTTGTCACGCCCATAACCACACCTAGTTTTAGTCCGATTTGGAGGACATTTTCAAGGATTGTGCGGGAGGTTCTGACTCCCAGATGGCCCCCTATGACCTTCATTGTTGTCAGGTTAATATTAGCGTCTGCGCGTGCGCTAACGTGGATTTCTTTTCGATTTCTCATGATCTGTCTGTATTATTTTGTTCAAACTCAAGAGGTAGTTGGGTTCCAGGGTGATACTCTATGGCCTATGGATTTACCGCGATTGGTTGAGAAATATCTATGAGGCATGCGCAAAACTAATTTTTTTGACGCAGGCAAAACTCCGAGTATGAAGGATCAATTTTGATGAAATTTTAATGAATTTCGTATAATGACTACTGTTTTTAGAGCAGTCCTTTACAAAATGCAAAGTGTATGACATTTCAGTGGAGGTGTAATTTCCAAAACACCTGTTACGTGAGGAGTAAGGCATAGTAGTAAAGTTTACTATACTTTACTTTTAATATTATTATTATTATTGAAACCACTGCTATGTTGCGTGTTGATCATCACTTCTCATCAATAATGTGATTGTATAGCTACTAGTCGTCACAATAGATTATAGATCATTGTAATGTGTTTCTCAAGTTATTAAGAAAAGAGATAATTATGCACGACTGAATGATGAAGAAACTGAGAATATATTATTATTCTATTAATATTTTGAAAGCAGAAGCAGAGTGTTGATTGGATTTTACGTTTGCGTATGTGTATCTAGAGAAACCTTCAATCTGATAAAATAGTTCACAAAAGCCCAATAAAAGTAATTAAATTAAACCACAATTTCCAGATTGTATTGTCCAGTTTGTATTCCACAATGTCTGATTGTTGCTTGCGGCTCTCGTCAGATCCTCCTGCGGGAGGATCAGAACCTGATATGATGATTTCGTTCAAGGCTACTCATTGACTCACCTATCTTGAATGAAAAGGGGTTCTCCTTAACCCATCACGTTCGTTGCTCAACTTCCGAAATCTAACACTATCAGATTCGATGTACTGTCATAGGAGACCATCTCGACCCCAAACCCCTAAGAAATTCATTGAATTAAGGTGAAAAGTGCAGAAGTTATTAATGAATAAGCTATGCTTGTTCTCGGTGACAAAACCAGCGGCTAACGTCAGTTAATTTTGTGAAATCCATTCTTCCAGGTCTCCAGCGGCTCTGTTTATTCTTAGCTGGCTGCCAGGGGCCTTGGGTTTATAAAAGCTAATTGTGGTTGTACTCTTACCTGAGTCTGTATAAGTTTCTTCTGAGGGTTCAATTGAATCAAATTAAATTGTAGGAGCCGAATCTAGTTGGGTGGACCAATGACTTCTGCCTTAAAAGGCCCTGTCCTATAGGATTTCTTATCATAACATCTGTTATAGATGTATATGTATCTAGTATCCATGTTTGTCTTAACTGCAATATCCTAAGATCTTATTTTAGGTTATGTGTTCATTATAAGTTATAAATTTAGATATTATATTAGATGTTTATAACACTTAAATTTTCATTAGAAAGCTTGGTTAAACCTTCCTCTGTACCTGATAATTGCGGGAATCGTGCCCTAGTCATTATTTTTAATATATAATAAAGCCATAATTAAAGCCAATATTATCATACTATCCTCAAAACAAAGGAGTCGAGACCTTTTGTAAATATGACATTCACACAGATGTTCCATATCTTCAACATTCTTACGTGCATGCACTTCTATCTGACACTCTCGGATTTATTATATTTATTTTTGATCCGACAGCGTGGTAACCTGCCAGGGCCCCACGACCCTTCTTATATTTAGTCTATTTAATCCCAATATTCACTTCGTGAAGATTGATATGAAGATAGTTGTTTCAGTATTCTTGGAATGTTTCTGTAGACTTTCGTTTTTCATAATTGTGGAGTTAACCCTGTTCCTCATATGATTATTTATTTTTGTTTTACATAATTGGAGCATTATACCCATAAACGACTCTGGTCCTAAAAATGTGCTATTCGTGCTTCTTTTCGCTAATTAATCTACTTTTTCGTTTCCGTGGTATCCTATATGCCCGGGAATCCATTTTAATGTAACTCTATGATTTCTGACGTTTAGTTCCTTACTATATGTTTTAATTTCCTTGAATAATTCACACATGATCACTACATTTCCTATGTTTTGATACATGATTATCTATCTGAGTAGATCGATATAGATATATCGCTCTGGTAAACCGTTGTGTATAAACCTAGCGCAATTTCCGTTTGGAAGTGAGGAAACCAAACTCCTGGTCCTGAGTTGCCCTTGGGTCCTATCATTTAGGACCCATGGGTGTTGCAAATTATACCCGCGGGATCAACGGTTTCTGGTCCACGATCCCATATTTACTCGGTTTTATGATACTTTTAATGTTTTTGTCAAAATTGAATTCATTGTTAATGTCATCTAATGGGAATTCAGTCTCCGGGACTTTGTTTTTCATTTCTAAAATTATATTTTTTGACCCTTTTCTCCAGGATTACATGCAAACTTAATTTGATTATTTTTCTTCAACCATAAGAGTCCTCTCATAGCCTCTTGTTCTATCTCCCATATCAGAGGAAGTATTCCTGTTAGGATTGATAGGTAGTATTAGTGTTAGTGTACTATGAAATGCCCCAGAGATGGTCATTAAAATATAGGTTTATCGAATTTCCTCAGTTCGTTTAGCTCAATCGATGTTATGGCAATCCCCCACTTTAATCGCGCCATATACATATCTAGGTCTTATTTTAGATGTGTAGATCCATTTTAGGGGTTTTGGAGTTAGTTCCCAAGTATTCCCTGCCGCACCTTTTAATTGATTTACCAATATAATTGTTTTACTGTGTTGTTTATCTCAATCCCTTATCCTGTTCTACTCCTATGTAGCTTACTTTATCACATATTTATTTTAACATCTTTCATTCTAATTTTAGTGTTAACCAAATTAGTGTTTTCCTGTGGATATGACTGTTATAGTTCTAATAGGGTTGATATCCAAACCCTTACTTAGACACCAATCTCCTATTATTTTTATTGATAGCTGCTCTCTTAAAAGTTTAAATAAATTTTTTCTATTTTTTAGTAATACTCCATCATCTGCATAAAATAAACAGTGCACTGTCATATTAATAATTATTTTATCTACTAATAATCACCAAAATAGCGGACTAATACATCGGTCTTGAGGTTTTCTTCTAGATATCTTAAATGTTTTCCTGGTACTACCAATAATACTTTGAACTACTCTACTGGTAAATAGCAGTTAGGTTGTCATGCTGTCTTCAATAGGTTCAAATTGTAAGTTTTCAAATGAACCCATAATATCTAAGAAGGCACACACACACACATTTTTTTTTTTTTTTTTTTTTTTTACGAACACACACACACATTAAATTGAAAAAAAAAAAAAAATAAATAAAATGAAAAAGTGGGGAGGACGCCCAGGTTTACCCGACGCCGGCTCTAGGGATAAGGGAAGTTGCAGGATGAGGAGGAAGAATGGGATGAAAGAAAGTGCCCCTATAAAACGACCACCAGTTCACACACACACCCACACACACACACACACACACACACACACACACACACACACACACACACACCGCCACAGGCGCCACATACTCTTTTAAGCGCATTTTCTTATAGAAAAGGAAAAATGAGCTGTTGGGTTCACTTTGTCCGTTGATGTATGTATGTATGTCTTCTTAAAATCGTTTTAAATGCCACTTCCCGACGCCCGATTTTGATGAAACTTGGTATGAATGTAATCTGTAACATGGCGAGGATAAAGATGTATGAGCAGCCGTTGACGCATGAGCGGTCATTGATCAGTGGAATGAACTCTACAGCCATTTTGTCTCCTATTCGATGCAGGAAGCTGAAAATTGAGAGGGAGGCTGAAGGAAGAATGATGAAGACGACTGAGAGGTCATTGATCAGCAATTTCATTGATATAAGCTGAAAAATCGATAAAAACCGAAAAATGCTAAAAAATCCAAAATAATTGTTGAATTGCAGAAATTTATTTAGAACGAGTTTTTTGCCATACAATTCGTAGAAAACAAAAATTTTTCCATCAAAGTGCTCAAATTCCCAATGTAACATATGCTGCATGTCTGGCACTTTTAAACTAATTTCCATAATTCTTTTCTTATTTGATTTCAATTTTAGTCTAGCAGTGCAACAATCGACGGAATTTTGAAATTGAATTGGTGGAATACTAGGGGTAATTTAGAATTTCTTTAAGCGCTTTCGAAACTACAACTCTTGACTGATCTAAGTGATTATTATTTTGGTTTTAAAGCAAGAGTTAGGCCGAATTTAGGAAAAACGTTTTGGAAACATTTTTGGTTTCAAGTTTCAATATACAAGAGGCGAATGGAAAGGTTAAAATACTGATAAACTGTTATTTTTAATCTATTGTCTGTCATCCGATTTTCGTTTTTTTTTTTTTTTTAATCGATGCAGACTCTAGTACTGTTCTGCGTCAAGCCTTGGGAGTTTGAAATTTATGATCGGTGGAGTAAATGGAGGAGTGATTCCGATAAATCATAATGTTTGTACTTTTTCAAACCGTTTTTTTAGATTAATTTTTAACTTTTTTAGTTTAGATGTGTGAAAAATTGTGGATTTTATTCTGAGATTGTTAATGAAATGAAGAGATACAAGGATAAATGAACAGTAACGTTTAGGTACACTATTCTCGGTTTTCGTGATTCTATTTTTGTTTCAATATTTTGCTCAAAGTATTTGATACCTTTACGAAACCATTCTCAGTAAATTCAAATTTTGTAGTGAATGGTTAGGGGGGGGGGGGGGGGGGTTCACAATGTATATGCAGGTTGCGTACTGCATGCTGGTTGTGATCTCGTAGCACATTCATGTTGGGTTACGATGGAGGGGGTGAATCAATTGAATGATTGATTCGATTTTCTCATCAAAATAATATACAAACCAGACATGAGAACATCCATCTAGTGCATGCATTACTTACCAGTATCTTTTATTCCCCTCTTACAGATTTTTTTTTTTTTTTTTTTTTTTTTGTCAAGCAGCAAAACAACCACGCTATTTGCTTTACTTGGTAAGGTAAATTGTCTGCGTGGTGACCTTCAGGAATTGTGCCCGGTGGGCCATTTCGTGAGGCAACTTCCAAGGAAGGACCGAATAGAGGCCAAACGGGTTGCCACTGGCCATACCCGTCTATCACATAGAAACTTCTTTTGTACAGAAGCTCGAGATGGTGTGTGTGAAGATGATCTGTCCATCCGCCACTTTCTGGGTCCAGCTTAAGCCTCCTCAGGGGGTAGACGTTTCATCTGGACGAGGCAAGGTCCAGTCTCTGTTGTTGTACCTGAGAGCCGCTGAGCCCTACTCACTTTTATTTCACTTTTCTGATTATATATAAGTAACATGTATTTGGTTTTAAGAGTATTCGTCATCTTGTCTTCTGGGGTGTTTTGATTTGCTGTAGGGGCCAAACAGTGGTCATCTCTGCATCCCTCGGTTTCCCACCTCCTTTCTGCCAATTGAGTCAATGAAGAAGTTTAGTAACGGAGACCACATGGCTCCCCTTAGATTCGTGCCTTTTGCAGTGTCATTTTAAACACTTGTGGTTGCTAACGATCCTTCTGGTTTAGATGCGGCTTAGCCCATTTGAAAAAAAGAAGAAAAAAAGCTGTAAATTGAAACCTTTTATGACACACACACATAAACACATGCACCTATAGTTTTTCTCACGGATTCAGTTTTAGGGTGCTCTGCAGCGGATCTCTATGTGGTTCTTTTTAGCGAATTTTTGTAGAAAGTGAAGCTATTACAACGGCTCGGAAAATTTAAAAATAGAAATTTTTGAAAAAATTCATCATTGAAATCCGTTTTGAGGCAGTCTGAAACGATACGTGAAGTTTGAGCTTTTTCATATTTTCATATATATATATATACATATATATATAGAACTAACAGCTATATTTGAAAAAGGCAAATTAGCCGAAATATAAAAAATTTAGTTTATGAAGTTCCTTTCCGTTTAATTTTTTGTTTCTTAATTTCGTATCAGTGTGTATATATATATATATATATATATATATATATATATATATATATATATATATATATATATATATATATATATATATATATATATATATATATATATATATATATATATATATATATATATATATATATATATATATATAATATGTATACATGTATGTGTCATTCCAGACGATAACTTTCCATATAATTGAGATAAAAATTCCGTTCAGGCGCCAAAAACAAAAAATCAAGCTTTCCGAATGAAAGAATGATGATGGCCAGTTCTTCTTGAGCACATTAAATTGGTCAAATGTCAAAAAATCTGTTGAAAAAATCACTAAAAACGGCTAAAAATTGTTGAATTCAAATTGTTTAGCAGCTTATTGCTCAAATAAAGTTTATTAACTATGAAATAGAATTAAAAAATTCATATACAAAATTATGCTGAAACATGAACTAAAGTTTCATTAAAATTTGCTAACAAATCGATAAAAATGGCAAATAAGCTAAAAATCGAAAATCTCTATTCGAATGGCAGATTTTCACCTATTTAGAGCACGTTTTGGCCATAAAATTAATAGTTAACAATTTCTTTGCACTCAAAAAGCTCAGATTTCAAAACAATTCAACATTATACATTACGATAATCTACGGAAATTAGCTCATACGATCATGCTGCATGATTGGAACTGTTTCTTCTCGTTTGAGTGTTGCCATTTACCACCAAAATAAAAGATACCGTCTTTCTACGGAGGAGCATCCTAAAGCAAAAGTCAGGCAAGGAAAAAATTGTTTCCTTTCCGTAAGAACAACATAACAGGGTCCTTTAATATTTTGGTACGGTTGGACATGCTATTGTTAGGAGGATCCCTTCATTAAAGCTCGTCCCTCTGAATTTTTCAGTTCCAAACAGAAACTTTCTGTTTTTCTAAAGTCAATGGTCTGAACATGGTTTCAGCAATAAAATCTTTGACGAATTACGGTATTCTACCTTTCACATTTATGATATGAATTCTAAAATTTCGAAGGGTTTCTCGGCAATGTTTCAACTCCATTACCATTTTTGATAAATGATAGTATCATGAACGGCGAGGTCCCTAATGCACTAAAGGTATCCATAGTATCCCTGATAAGCAGAGTAAAAGTAAAACTGACTACACCGTTGAAAAGCTTGAATTCTCAGAATGTTTTCCATAGCCTATCAAAATAAGCACCCACGTAATTTGGAGCAGAAAAGCGGATGGAAAAAATCAAATTCTGGAAATATTTCAAAATATGCACTTTAGTCTCCTTTCTCACTCATCGATTCTGATGAAATTAATTTTAGTTTGGCATCAGAGAGACGTAAATTGATCGCTCTTTCCAATTAAGATGTTTCGCAAATGTAGACTTGCCTTTATTTTCCCTGAAATCCTCCTGATGCTCGTCTATTCTTTCCCTGAATTTCCTACCAGTTTGACCGCAATATTCGTAGCCACAAGAACATTTTAGTTTATAAACCTCACTTTTATCCTGAACATTGATTTTGTCCTTAACGGATCCTAGTAATGCTTTAAGACTATTTTTAGTTCTAAAACCTACTTTGTAACCTCTCGATGATAGAATTTTGCCGATTTTATCCGAAATTTTCCCAAATAAGGTATACTTATCCATTGCTTTTCTTCTAAATTTACATCTTCCCTGGCCAGATTGGAAACTTTTTCCCTACTCTTTTTCCTAAGAACATTATCCCAAATGGTATCAACGAGATCTCCTCCATATCCGTTACTAGCCGCTATGCCGCTATTCGAAATTATCAAAAGTGACAGATCTGGTAAATGTTTAAATGAGGATATACCTCAATATATTTCACCACTGATAGGTCCATTTTTATAAAGTTTGGGATTATCCCTTCACAATGTTGAAACCATATTTAGTTATTTTTCTCCCTTTCACTTCATCGAATTAGCTATAATCCCCCGTCACCTTGTTTGCACTTAATTGGTTGTACCTCCTGCCCCTTTTCTTTCTCTTGACCAATGGGATTCAATCGCCCTTCACCTGTTACTATAAAAGCTGTGTCCTTTCTAATGTGTCTTCAGTTATTGTTTGTTACTGATGATGGCCTAACCGTCGAAATCAACAGTGTAACTCTTTATTTTTCGTGGAAATAGACAACGTTTTTTCACTAACTTCCGTTTTGAAATGGGTTTCCACAACTTCGTCGCGAGTGATTTAGTTCGTACCAATGAGTTTGTTAATTTTGGTAAACTAATAATATATTTATTTGAAGTTTCGGACCAGGTTTGTAGTAGTGACAGAATATTAAAATTTAAAATAATATTTCTAATATTATCACGTTAGCACTATATTATCACATTGCGAACTATTGTAATTTTGCCTCCAAGTTTACCTATCGGTAGAAGAAGCATTGTTTTCATTTCCGGAGGACGAAAAATCATTTTCGCTAAAATCAAAATTTCTAATTGCATTTTACATTTTAGACCATTTTGAACTACTTTCGTTTCGAGTCTGTAAGCCTATCCGTGTGTCTCTCCGTGTGTTCGCAAATCCTTATAACAAACTTTAATTCGCCAGTGTTCATCCAAATTTGATGAATTTTACACGGACTTTGCAGGTTAGGCTGTAGATCAAATCACACCACTCTACTCTGAGTTCACTCTGCGCAAGCATCCATCAAGCATCATTATCTCAGGCCTACTCGTCCGATCTCGCAAAAATTCCTAGAGTAGTCGGGAAATATGATTCAATCATCACATATCAATTTCAACACGATCATAGCTTTAGTAGCTGCTATGCTTGCGCGAACGTCAAATCCTTGTAACAAGCATTGGTAATTTCTACATTTTTTGACCGATCTCAATGAGGTTTTCAAGGAGATTTTTCAATGATTTTGTATTCAATTTTTCGAATTTACGTAAACGAAAAAATTGTGAGAGGGGGTTCTCACTTGGGCGACACCCGACTCGATCCCAACTAGTGAAAGGGGGATATTGTAATAGCCCAACTTGATCCCGCTACGCTTTGAGCGGCAGACGACTCAGTACCGTTGGAAAATGAAAGCGATAAGAGTACTCCGTAGCGTTGGTCACCGCCGTTGTGTGTTCAGTGTTAGTTTAGTCATGAGCCTGTCAATTATCAAAGGTGGTAGCCAAAGAGATGGGAATTCAGTTTTTCAAGAGAAATATAGATATAGTTTCCATAAACCTTTGGCGGGTGGCGTGACACGGTGGAGCTGTGATGCAATGAATAAGTTCAATTGTAAAAGCTACATGATACCAATCGAACAACAAATGCCTGTGAATCATTCCATTCGCACTTCAGAGACAACTTTCATTCCCCGCACCCAAATATATCCGTTTTTACAGGTTACTACTCCAACGGCAAGGACCATTAAAAAACAACGATGGATATCTGATCTTATAGCACTGCACAGACAGCAGGCCATAACAACATACACGTTAATGAAAAGAGTATCGGCTAAATATCGAGCGTATCCGGACTGAAGGAAATTGAGAAATGACTGTTGAGACTATGATACCTATTTATGTGACCATATAGTGCATAATTATGATGATCTTACTATGATGTAAGTATTTTTTTAATTTAATAAACACCACAACGATATCAATCAGAATTTTGGCATTTTTCACGGAATTTTCCAAAAGCTGGACTGAGTCGGGACTTTCACTAGCGGGACTGAGTCGGGAGAGCGGACCGACCTTTCCATTTCTAAGCGGGACTGAGTCGGGGAGGGCCTGGACTGAGTCGGGTGTCGCCCTCTCACTATTATGTATTAATTTCTTTTTTGTTATTTTTTAATTTAATTTTTTTTTTTTTTTTTTCAACACAGGGTTCTGACTCACATTTGAGAAAAATAAATGTTGAGTCGATTGCACGATTGCAAAATTTTTCTATCCTAAGGAAAAAGTATGAAAGTATGAACAGAGCATTGGTACCGATTTATACACAATCATCAAAGGAAATCAAGAAAAATGTGAAACTTACGAATCGTTTCAGAATGATCCAAAACTTTGGTTTCAGTGCAAACTGTGTAGTATGTAGGTACGTAACCTAGTTTACTGGTTTATGTTTAATTTATTTCGAAGGAAAACAGCCCATTACCAAACGTCAACCAAGTTGGGTGTAACACGTATCCATCAAATGGTTGCGTTGATCTTCAGAATGTATTTTAGAGGATTCAGAAAACATTAATTAATTAACAAATTAATCTGAAATTCTTCAGAGTCATAATCTGAAGAAACTGAGAAAATATTATTGAATATGTGCTAATCATCTTGAAAGAATAAGTATGAGTTTATAGTGTTTTAAGGTGGCGCGAGAGCAGTGACTAACATTGGTCAGAAAATAATAAAACTCGTAGTGGGTCATTTCGACACCAACCCACATAATAGTAAAGCTTACGTTGGAATCAGATGGAAACTGCAGATATTATGCTTGATGTTAGAATTATATGCGAACGTTTGCGCAGGGGCTACAAACTGGTTGGATGCAATCTGTAAAATATATTGGTTTTTTAACAGAGGAGAGTGGGATTGTGCCGGTCAGAGGGGTTTCGCTTGGCAGAAATATCCGGAAAAGGATCAAATTATCAGTATAGCCTATGTGGACGAGCTCTTGCACTAAATACCTGAAGTTGGAAACTTCCTCTCCATTATTTCTTCTCTTGTCAGTCAGTAAAGTTCCAGTGGTTTATTGATCTTATTTGGGCTCTCTCATCACTAATTTTCATCCATTTTTTTCTGTTGTTTTTAGCGTCTCCAGTAATAGAGGCATGTATAACGTATCATGACAGCCATTAGGCTATTCGGTCAGCTCGGTCATTTACCCCGGTCAAAGGCACCCTACGCTCCTGGACTCAATAGACCCCGTAAAGTTCCCCTTATTAAGGGAAACGAACGGATGAACGTGCAGCAACTCTGATGGTCTCTGTTTTCATTGAACCTCGTTGTACATCTTTCGAGCCAAAAATACGCTTTTATTTTGAATGTTTTCGAGATCTCTGATTTTTAAATATTTCAATCCCTAGACAGAGAGAGAGAGAGAGAGAGAGAGAGAGAGAGAGAGAGAGAGAGAGAGAGAGAGAGAGAGAGAGAGAGAGAGAGAGAGAGAGAGAGAGAGAGAGAGAGAGAGAGAGAGAGAGAGAGAGAGAGAGAGAGAGAGAGAGAGAGAGAGAGAGAGAGAGAGAGAGAGAGAGAGAGAGAGAGAGAGAGAGAGAGAGAGAGAGAGAGAGAGAGAGAGAGAGAGAGAGAGAGAGAGAGAGAGAGAGAGAGAGAGAGAGAGAGAGAGAGAGAGAGAGAGAGAGAGAGAGAGAGAGAGAGAGAGAGAGAGAGAGAGAGAGAGAGAGAGAGAGAGAGAGAGAGAGAGAGAGAGAGAGAGAGAGAGAGAGAGAGAGAGAGAGAGAGAGAGAGAGAGAGAGAGAGAGAGAGAGAGAGAGAGAGAGAGAGAGAGAGAGAGAGAGAGAGAGAGAGAGAGAGAGAGAGAGAGAGAGAGAGAGAGAGAGAGAGAGAGAGAGAGAGAGAGAGAGAGAGAGAGAGAGAGAGCGAGAGAGAGAGCGAGAGAGAGAGAGAGAGAGAGAGAGAGAGAGAGAGAGAGAGAGAGAGAGAGAGAGAGAGTCAGCCAAGTTGGATGCTGCACATAGTTTGGGAATTAGTAAATCAAGAAGTAGAGTGAAATATCAAAATCGGTCAATTAGGTAACGAGAAAATTATGCTTGTTGGAAGTTACGTTTGCGCATACGCAGAGTAAAGAATTTGACAACAATAGAATTGTAAAGGGGGAGCTATTCTCAGCTTAACCCGCACATTCCCTGAATGTTTCATCAAAATCGGATGAAAATAGTGGAAATTAAGCTTGTTTCAAAGATTTGCGGATACACGACTGAATACACGCACAGACAGACATACAGACAAACACGTAATGAAAGATGTTCAGAATGGACTAATACGTAAAATGCGAGTGGATGTTTTGATTTTAGAGACATATATATTTCAGTCTCCCAAAAGCGGAAACAATGCTTCGGAAGCAAGATGTTCGGAATGAAGATAGCTAATTTTTTCTTTGAAAATTCGCTAAAATACATGAAGTCTCCTGGACTGTGGTTCAATGACTTTTCCAGTTCATCTATACTACAGGGTGTCTCAACTTAATAGGTAAGACTTCAGGGATCGATTCTACAAGTAATTTGCAACAAAAAGTGCCTTGTAAACTTTTTCTTTTAGAGGCTTCGTTTCCGAGTTATTTCTTTTTTAAGATTTTTTTCGTGTTTTCAAACTTACATCACAAAACCAGCTCTAACTCCCCAATTTGTCGAGTTTTCTCAAATCTAAGGATACCGTTGGAAAGAGCGTTAAATTTCCTATCATTCTGATGTAAATTTCGATTTTTTGATTAGTTCTAGTTAGTGAAAAAAATGAGCAATGTTTAACATTTGAAAAAAATGTAATAACTGTTGATTTTTCTTCGTTTTCCTGCTCCTCAGTATGGAAGTTTTTCAACAAGCGCTTTCCGGTAAAAACTTCCTCAACCGGTCAACTTTCCAACGGTTTACCAAAAAAAATTTGTTATGGGGAAGTTTTGGGAGAAAATAGCGTTTGAATGACAAAAAACGTGATTTTGTCGGTCAAAATCAACGTTTCATTTTTTTTCTTTTTTTTTTTTTTTAAATATTTCATGATACACAGCTGTATTCGATGATAATTAGACCAAAAAAATAATAGTGTCTCTACTTAACTCATCTTCCACCTGCCTCATCTACCTGAGAAAAATTAGATAATTATCGGAGGGGCAGGCGGAAAAATCGGATACTTATCTTTCATTTGAGTGGGTACCTAATAATACGGAGTGGATTACCAATGAAAATGCTGTTGTGTATCAGAGATCGCTCGTGTTATAAAAAATTATTAATTACTTCTTTAAAAAATATAAAGATGAAGAATGCAATATACATAATAAGGGATTGAAAGATAATCAGGTAGCCGTGATGAACAGCGATAAATGATTACCGTGCGTTCATTCTATTTTGCCGATCGATAAATTTAACCCAATAAGCGAATGAATGATATTATAAGTACAGCGGTTCTCGACCAGGGTTTCACGATTCAGGATTTATTACAGCTCCGTGGAAGTTTATGAATCGAAACGACCGAATACTGGCCAGTATCAGAGGCTCAATATCATGATTTCAAAATGAAAATAGGTACATATATTTTTCTTTGCAATAACCATGTTCAAACAAAATTACTCTTAATTTTTAAACTATATTTTGACATGGACATGTCTTTTAGCTTGGGGTATTTGAAAAAAGCCTCTTGAAACTCATACGGTGGATACAGCTTTCGTACAAGTACGCAACCACGAGAGACATTTTATGTCTTTGCGCCCCCTTTCCCCTTCCTATAAAACCCCGTATTGTATTCTAGAGCCACTCAGCTGATCTGGGATCGGTCAGTTGTGTTCAGAAGTTCCTCAAGGGCCCACATATCAAATCTCAGAATCGTGAGATCATTAAGGAAAAACCTGGATTCTAGAGCCACTCAGCTGATCTGGGATCGGTCAGTTGTGTTCAGAAGTCCCTCAAGGGCCCACATACTAAATCTCAGAATCGTGAGATCATTAGGGAAAAAAGTGGATTCTAGAGCCACTCAGCTGATCTGGGATCGGTCAGTTGTGTTCAGAAGTCCCTCAAGGGCCCACATACCAAATCTCAGAATCGTGGGATCATTAGGGAAAAAAGTGGATTCTAGAGCCACTCAGCTGATCTGGGATCGGTCAGTTGTGTTCAGAAGTCCCTCAAGGGCCCACATACCAAATCTCAGAATCGTGGGATCATTAGGGAAAAAACTGGATTCTAGATCCACTCAGCTGATCTGGGATAGGTCAGTTGTGTTCAGAAGTCCCTCAAGGGCCCACATACCAAATCTCAGAATCGTGGGATCATTAGGGAATCTCCGCGTAACGCGTGACGCGTGATTCTCCCCCGCGTGACGCTCCCCCGCGTGACGCTTTTTCATTTATGTGCCATAGTAAAGACATAAAATGTCAAAAATAAATAAATAAATAAATACATTAATCAAAGCAGGTTCTCAAAGTGCTTCCGTCCTTCCTGTATACGTTGGTGGCATCTCTTCCTCGCGGATCGTGTGACGTTACGTAAGGTATGTGCATTCTGCATACAGGAAGGAGGGAGACACTTTGAAAACCTGCTTTCCCCCCCCCCCCCCCCTTTTTTTTTTAGAAGTAATTATTGTTTTTTTATAACACGAGCGATCTCTGATACACAACAGCATTTTCATTGGTAATCCACTCCGTATTATTAGGTACACACTCAAATGAAAGATAAGTATCCGAGGAATAATTTTGAAGCACAATTGACTGAGGTAGCCGGTCGTATTATCGTATTTTTCCGCCTGCCCCTCCGATAATTATCTAATTTTTCTCAGGTAGATGAGGCAGGTGGAAGATGAGTTAAGTAGAGACACTATTATTTTTTTGGTCTAATTATCATCAAATACAGCTGTGTATCATGAAATATTTTAAAAAAAAGAAAAAAAATGAAACGTTGATTTTGACCGACAAAATCACGTTGTTTGTCATTCAAACGCTATTTTCTCCCAAAACATCCCCATAAAAAAAATTTTTTTTAGTAAACTGATGGAAAGCTGACAGATTAAGAAAGTTTTCCCAAAGAGTGCTTGCTGAAAAACTTCCACACTGAGGAGCAGAAAAACGAAGAAAAATCGACAGTATTTACATTTTTTTCAAATATTAAACATTGGTCATTTTTTTCACTAACTAGAACTATTCAAAAAAATTAAAATTTACATCAGAATGATAGGAAATTTAACGCTCTTTCCAACGGTATCCTTAGATTTGAGAAAACTCGACAAATTGGGGAGTTTGAGCTGTTTTTGTGATGAAAGTTTGAAAACACGAACAAAATCTTAAAAAGGAAATAACTCGGAAACGAAGCCTCTAAAAGAAAAAGTTTACAAGGCACTTTTTGTTGCAAATTACTTGTAGAATCGATCCCTGAAGTCTTGCCTACTTAAGTTGAGACACCCTGTATATCACATTGAGTACGTTTACCAATGCTATATTGAGAATGATTTTGGATAGTTTTAGAAGATATCTGTGTATGAAGCAATAATTTATGTCCGTTAGGGACTTGGATGCAGACTGCCAAAGTTAAGTGACTGGGACAACACCATTCTCCCCTACTATTCATTCGCTGGTATTGAATACTGGCCAACGAACTCATCCATTTGTCTGGGAAGCTTGATTTTTGGGGCATGAACGGAATTTCTATCTCAATCCTAAGGAGAGTTATCGCCTGGAAGGACACACACAGGCATACACCATTAAATTTAAAAATAAACAAATAAAATAAAAAAGTGGGGAGGACGCCCAGGTTTACCCGACGCCGGCTCTAGGGATAAGGGAAGTTGCAAGACAAGGAGGAAGAATGGGATGAAAGGAAGTGCCCCTATAGAATGACCACCAATTAAGGTAAGAGCCCCGAAGGACGCGGGTGGTGATACCACGGAGCACTCCTGCCGAGATGCCCAACTCGAGAAGCTCCGTGGCACTTTTCCCGCACCACACCCCGCGCCATGAGACGGTCGCGGCCATGACCTTGATGTTATTAGGCGCCACTCCTTTTAGCTCAGATATCGCTTGTCGCAGATCACTTCTATCATATTTACTTTTCTTAGCCCGCCAGGTCTGCTCCATGTCCACGCTGCCACTGACAACCTGGACATCCAGGATTATGGCAGACCCATCGGGCTTGATCGCAACGATATCTGGCTTCTTGCCCCGGTCACTCGGTATGTGGTACAGTCTCTCCCTTTCGACATCCCAACCGCTAGATGACAAAGCACCTGCTATCTGCTTGGCAACCGCATCGTGACGTAAAATGCGGCCACCGTGAGTACGAGGACACTGCTGCACAACATGATAAAGATTCTCATTTTTACCCCGACAGGCACGGCAAAGGGTGTCTACTGTCCCGTGACTACTCCTCGAACACCTCACCGAGGTGGCTAACGTAGCCACCCGGACGGCGTGAAAATGACGATAGTCGCGGGCCCCAATGCCCTCTGAAGCCCATTCCACCCACTGGGTAGAAATGGGGGATTCAGAGCACTGTCGGAGTTCATTACCATCTACTGACTCATGCAGTGCAGCAGCGAACTCAGCAGATGAGCTGGGTTTTGGAGCAGTTGGTGTTGCTCGATCGCACCACAACAACTGCTGCCGGACAAAGTCCAGGTCAGCAGCAGTGCGGGCGACCTCCCAGCTCGAGCCCCTAAGGGCAAGCAGGCGCTGGCGGCGTAAAGATGGGATGCTGGCAGAAAGAGAGACAATACCGAGCCCACCGGCCTTGACCGGTGCGTGGATGTAAGCACTTGGGACACCAGGTGGAAAGCCTAGCCAAGAGCGCACAGCAGAGCGAACTTCACAATCTAACTCAAGCAGCCTCCCCGCAGTAAGCCTGCCAAAGACTAACCCATAGGTTAGCTTTGGCAGTAAGTACGTGCGAAGGAGGCGCAGCTTCTGCTGTGGCTTCAATGGAGCCTTGGTGACACGAGCTAATGCTCCACCAAGGTCCACACGGCTTGCGGCTATAGTGGCCACACCCATGAAGTCGACCCCAAGATACCGCCAGACCTCCAACACGGATCGGGCAGGGATGGAAGTTTGTCCTAAGACAAAACACTCCTCATCCACTACCTTCACCTTATGCTGGCGACCCGACGGGACCAAGGAGACCGACCCACACTTAGCTGGGTTGACCACCAAACCACACCTGGCTAGCTGCTCAGCAAATGCATTGAGGGAGATCTGCAAGCCCTCACGGGTTTCTGCGAGCAGGATGACATCATCAGCAAAAGCTAATGCACCTACTCGCACCCCAGGGGCGAGATCGAACCCTATTTCAGCTGGCAGCTTACCCAAGGCCGTATCCACGACCAGGTTGAAGAGGAGTGGCGACAGAGGATCCCCCTGGCGTACCCCGCGCCCAATAACAACATCCCCTGACATCTCACCTCGTGCCTCGAGGACCGTCACGCCTTCGTGGTACAGACAGGCAACATACTCAATTAAACGAGCAGGTGCCCCGACACCACGAAGACAATCGGTCAGGGCAAAGTGGCTAACTGTGTCAAAGGCCTTAGCGACGTCCAGAGCGGCAAGATGGAGCTGCCGTTTCTTGATACGGGCCAGCGAAATGACAGTTTGGAGAACTGTTAGATTCTCCGCTGTGCCATCCGCTGGCCGAAATGCTCTCTGGACGTCACCCATGACACCAGCCACTTGGAGGCGAGATGCCAGAACTTTTTGGAAGTGGCGGAAGACCACCGACGAAATAGAAATTGGACTGTAGCCTCCAGGCCCACTTCCCCCTTTCTTTGGGATGAAAACTGTCCGGGCACGGGTCAACGCTTTCAGGGGTCTCCCAGATAGTAGCAACAGGTTGAGGATGAGCAGCCTAACATTCTTTGGAGCTTTATTCCAGCGTCGGGCGGAAATACCATCGGGTCCAGCAGAAGTGGAGTTATTGACACGGCACTTATGTGCCTCGTCATGAAGCACCAGTGTGCACATGATGCTGCGTAAGGAGTCCCTGGTGGAAGCTGGGGGTACCACTGGCTCACCAGAGTTGTGGCTGGGAGCACTCATAAGTGGCTCCCAGTAATCCACAAACTCCTGGAGGGGGGGCATAACTTGTTCTTCCCCAGCTCCCTCCAGTACCTCCGCAGCTGCACGAGCCGGATGCTTCCTCCACAATCTCTGGACACGCTGGTATTCCCGCCTCCTCGCTTGCTTAGCTGCTCTGCGACCTCCACGAGGCACCACATTAGGGGGAACTTCTCCCTGGTGCCTCGCCTCGGTCGCTTCCTCAACCTGCGGGAAGATCCTCTGCACATAGGCCGCGACCTCGTCCTCCAAGCCATTTGGCCCCTCAACAGCCCGCCTCGCCAGATCCTGCAGGTAGGCACTCTCATAACCAACAATATTGCCTACCTGCTCCCCGAGCCTCAATACTTCAGTCTTCAAGTCTGAAAGAAGACCGGAGGTCACGGGGGAGGATTGCTGAATGGCGGGCTGTTGTCCCACGTCTGCCGGAGATGCGGGAGAGGCCCTACTGCTATTTGCCAGGATTGCATCCTGGACAAGCTGCTTGTAGTGGGGCCTCAGGCGAAGAGATTGAATGACAGATAGCGTGCGCATGGGAAAACGTTGCTGCAAATAAACATTGATTCGACGTACCCCATTGCGCACAGCCTCTGTCTCCTCTGCTGCCATTCGCCGCAAATCCTCAGAAGCATACCTGGGCCGGTCTCGCTCTATACTAATTGCTGCGTTGGCCTCTACAGGATGCTTCTGCCAGACGTGGGCCCCAAGGCCACGCTTGGAGTTAAAGGCTCTTTCACAATGGGCACATTGGTGGGCATTAGTTGGGGCTGTGGAAGAGGAGGACACACACACACACACACACACACACACACACACACACACACACACACACACACACACACACACACACACACACACACACACACACACACACACACACACACACACACACACACACACACACACACACACACACACACACACACACACACACACACACACACACACACACACACACACATATATATATATATATATATATATATATATATATATATATACATATATATGTATATATATATTCTAAGATTCGTTTCAGAATGTCTCAAAACGAATTTCAATGAAAAATATGTTCGAAAATTCTGGTTTTAAAATTTTTGTAGCCATTGCATTAGCCTCATTTTCTACGAAAATTTGCTAAAATGTGAGGGAAAATTAGAACTGTGGATCAATTAAAAAATATCCCTTCCACTAATAGCTGAAGATAAACACGGAAGGAAGCACAATAATTCATAAGTGCAAGCACTTTGTTTGTGGATCGGTTGCAAATGACCAGGTCTACAAAATCACATGAGGCCCAACGTACTTACTGATTCTCAGCAAATTGTCAGTTCATGGGGGTTCATTTTCATGGTCGGACGACTAAAACTAGTCCAAGGATTTATGTGTCCGTTTTTCCGTTAATTATACAAACCTTAATATAATTGAGTGGAAACTCTGATACCTCCAATTTCGACTGCCGTAAGTAGGGAACCGTCAGAGAAAACTCAGCTGCTTCTAATAGGTACCTACAACGTGTGATTGTATATTGTCTGTCTGTAAATTTTTTTATGTATATTGAGAATTGTATATAGAGGTTGAATATATTAAAGAATTATTAACTTCACGAATTTGTTTTACAACTAATTTGCAACATTAGTGTCAATCTGCACCTAGAGATTTTTTTCAGCCGCTTTGTTTTTAAGTAGTAATTTCACATTTAAAATGTTTTCGTGTTTTCCACTTTATGACATTAAAACAGTTATAACCCGAGTCAAACTCACCGTGTAATAAAAAAATAGAGACACCGTAGGAAAGAACGTTGAATTTCCTATCTCCCTGATGTCAAACCCATATTTCGTTAAGCCGACTAAATATAAAAAAGGGAGGCTAAAATGCTAATTTTGAAAATTTGGTCAGAATATGACTGTTTTCCGTTTGTTTTTATGTTCTTGATACATGCTATTTTTGAGAGGCTCTTCATGACTAAAACATTTTCGGAATCTCAGTTTTTTAACGGTATAGGTAAGGTAATTTCACATTTATTTTACTAATTAGAGGAGAAAATAATGGTTAAATGTTAGAAGCTAGAATGTGGGGTCTGTTTTCAGGCATTTTTCAAGCTGCATTGGACTCCAGATCTCTCCAACTCCATTATATTGGAGTCATACACTTCAACTCACAAATTTTTAGTTTGTTTGTTAATATCGATTTCAGATGTTTTTAGGGGTAGAACTAGTTGATTGAAGAGAAAAACTTAGGTATAACGTAGTTGGAGAAATTTTCAAGTCCCACCATTCGATTCAGCGTGAAAAAATACGTAGAAACCGACCCCAAACTCGTTATTTCATAGAGGGGGAACTTTTTTCAATAAATTCGCTAACACTCTCAATTTCATTGCACAAATATAAATTTTTTCAACTCATAAGCATGACTTTCTCTCGTAATTAGCTAAACAAAAGTGAAAAAATTTCCAGTCATGCAGCGAGTTTTCGTAAATTATCGTACTGTATTGTGTTACATTGTTTTGAAAATTTGAGCTCTTTGAGTAAAAAGAGATTATTAAGGAGGTACATATCTTATGGAAAAAAACTCATTCTAAATAATACTGCAGTTTTTCGCGATCATAAATATAATGAAAAATGTAGCGAATTCAAATTTTGATGATTATTGGGGGAAGAGAGATAGTTTTGGGACCCAAAAAATTTGTGCTTTATAACTATGCATTTTCCAATGAGAAAACCTTCTAACCATTTCATTGATATTGTTCAATTCGTACTTTGATCCCTTTATTCACCACCCACGTTGCACGTTTTCGGAAAGCTCTCCATGATATCTATGACTTAAAAGTTCGAGTAAGAAATTCTAGTCCTGCATCATTACTTTATATGCAAATTTTTCCCATTTCCTTTTTCTAAATAAATTTTTAGGTATTATAAATTTAAGAATGCTTTTGTGCAAAACTTTTTAACGTTAAACATACAGCAAGAATTTCTGTATGCATTGACAGGTAAGACCCACAAACCAAATCAATCAGGTAGATTATTACACACTGGTTTATTATTTCCATATTAGATACCTCTTCTGCTATCAATCCGGCAAGGGTTAATAATATACATGCATCCATCATCCCCATTTCTGAAAATTTCATACGAATCTGGAGAAGGTTGAGTGAGAAATGTGAGCTGCAGGGATTTCAATATCATCGCTCATTCTTTTAATATATTTTCCGTGTTTTGTACCTTATGACATTAATACGGCCATAACTTCCCTTAGAATCTCTGTCTAGGAATCCAATCATAGTTACAATTTTGATTTGACAGATAGACAGTTTGTAGAACTTCTTCATTTTTGTCCGAAGGGAGGTATGTTGAATGTACTTGAAAAATTCGAAATTATCAAAAGTGACAGATCTGGTAAATGTTTAAATGAGGATATACCTCAATATATTTCACCACTGATAGGTCTATTTTTATAAAGTTTGGAATTATTCCTTCACAATGTTGAAACCATATTTAGTTATTTTCCCCCCTTTCACTTCATTTAATTAGCTAAAATCCCCCGTCACTTTTTTTGCACTTAATAGGTTGTACCTCCTGCCCCTTTCCTTTCTCTTGACCAATGGGATACAATCTCCCTTCACCTGTTACTATAAAAGCTGTGTCCTTTCTAATGTGTCTTCAGTTATTGTTTGTTACTGATGATGGCCTAACCGTCGAAATCGATTTAACAGTGTAACTCTTTATTTTTCGTGGAAATAGACAACGTTTTTTCACTAACTTCCGTTTTTTTATACTCATTGGTTCCAGTATCTCGTTTTCCTTCCCATGATAAAACAAATTATTATATCAATAATTATTGTATACAAAACCAATATCTGAACAATCAAGTGTAAACATGAAGGTGTATGTTTTTTTTCCCCTAAGGAAAATCGCTTTTAAGATGAAAAAACCTTCATTTTTCAATGTTTGAGCAAGTTTACGTTCGATTTAGTGTCAACTAGAGATGATATAACAACATCCGATGTCGTATTCGTGTTCTATCGTTCAATAACTGTGGGACACGATGGTTTAGAAATTTTAATTTTAGCGAAAATGATTTTTCGTCCTCCAGAAATGAAAACAATGCTTCTTCTACCGATAGGTAAACTTGGAGGCAAAATTACAATAGTTCGCAATGTTAATGCTAATTTTATAATACTAGAAATATTATTTTTAATTTTAATATTCTGTCACTACTACAAACCTGGTCCGAAACTTCAAATAAATATATTATTAGTTTACCAAAATTAACATACTCATTGGTTTCAGTATCTCGTTTTCCTTCCCATGATAAAACAAATTATGTTATTATTATATCAATAATTATTGTATACAAAACCAATATCTGAACAATCAAGTGTAAACCCACTGAAAGCCCATTGAAAATCGTAAGTGATAATAGGAATAATGAAGAAGATTGGGGATATCATTAAAATTTCGACGTCAACGACCAAAACAGTTGTCATTTTCGGATTCAGCAGTCCAAAAAAACGTACGATTAAAAGACGACTGATTATTTTGTATAAACCTGTATTATTATTTATGAATTTCGTGAATGTGAAATTAACCCACTATTGATTTCGTTACTGCATGATTATTTTTCAAGTGTACGATTATTATATAGCATTAAGAATAGGTGTCTTACAATACATTAATATTGGAATAGATCCCAAAAACAAATCGTAAGTAATTATTCATCAAATTGAGTTCCAATAAAATATTTGTTCTTCTCATCTAAGGTATGTTTTTTATTTGGCTCCATAATTGTAGCTGCTGATTTAAATTTATACCTGTAATACCTCCCTACCACATCGATGAAATAGCTGTGAACGGAAAGGCAATTAGTGTTCCGTAGCATAAAGCATTAATTTATGGAATACGAGGTCAGAAAATAGGCCTGTAGATATATAGGCTATTTACATGACGTCTTTTTGATAGTAATAATAATTGATGTATGACTAGTATTTTACAAATTTACTTATCTTTTTTTAATAGTACAGGAATACTGGAAGTAGGAATACTGAACAATGAGTTATTGTGAGATTATGCGGTGATCGGGTCTATAATACCTATATTAATATGATAAGGAAGTGAATAACTGCACCGAGAACCGACGGGGTCTGAATGAGCCGGTGGGTGACCGACCTCACGCTTAGAGTTCATTGTTATTCGGGATACAACGAGTAGGATGACAAAAGCTTGACACGGGAGGCCGCGTCGTTGGTTTGAAATTGATAGGCTTCGTAAAAGAAAACGAAAAGAAACACGAAGCACAGGAAGATGTAGGTCAGTGCGGCAACTTTAAAATTGTGAGGCTCTGCCCCAAGGTAGATAAGCGGGAGGGCACGGGGAAGTGGTCGGCCGGCGCGGTCCGTGACATTGGGAACAGAGAGTATATATTGGAAGAGTGGGAGAAGACGCGCTCAGTGTTCTTGTGTGAGTTGAAGTGTAAATATATATGTGTTAGTGTGATATAGCACGATGCTTCGCGAGCCGGGTGTGGAGTCGTCGTCCAGTGGAAGCGAGCCGAATGATGGGACACCGATTGTGGCTCAGCAGAGCGAGCAAGTGCGAGGTGATAACTCTGTGACGGACACAACTGACACTAAGAAACCTCTCGGAACTGAAGGTGAGCCAAATTCGGAACTCTGCAAGGCGAATTCTGAACCGTGCAAGGAAAATTTGGAACCCTGCGAGGAGGCCAAAGAGTGTGAACCCGAAGCTGTTTCAACGAACGGAAAATCAGACGACCCGAAGGAACAAAATTCATCGGTTGAATCAGCCCAGGCCTCTTTCACGAGAGATGAAACTGAACAAGAAAAACTCGAATTGAAACAAAGAATTATGGAAATTGTAAATAATCTCCCGATTAAACCTCCTATGAATCATTCGGACACTAAAGATAGTTTGTCGTCAGTTGACAGTTTTCAATTGAAAGAGGAGGATAATGCTCATCACGCGGACTTGTCTGACAGTGCATCTGACGACATGAATCAGAAAAAAGAACCGGAAGGGGAAAAAAATTGCACCGCCGAAGAAGAATCAGAATTCGTTCCACCTGATGATGAACTAGCTCAAAAAATCATCGACCAAGTGGAATTCTATTTCTCGGATGTGAATATCACTAAGGACGCGTTTCTACTCAAACACGTCAAAAGAAACAAGGAAGGGTATGTTTCTTTAAAATTGATCTCAAGTTTTAAGAGGGTTAAACATTTAGCGAAAGATTGGCGAGTTGTAGCTTACGCATTGGCGAAATCCAAAAAATTAGAAATTAATGAGGCTGGAACGAAATTAAGGAGAGTTGACCCATTACCAGCTTATGACCAAACTACTCCATCTAGGACGGTAGTAGCCATCGATTTACCATTAGAAAAACCTACAATAGAAAATGTAGCTGAAATGTTCAAGAGCTGTGGAGAAATAGCTTTGATTCGAATTTTGAGACCGGGAAATCCTATACCTGCGGATGTGAGGCATTTTGTAAATAAACATCCGGAGATGATTGGGAAAATTAGCGCATTGGTGGAATTCGTGAGGACGGAATCGGCACATAACGCGATACAGAAAGAATGGAACTGGCGACAAGACGAGAACATGAAGGTGATCGAATTGAATGCACCTCCTTCGATTGATAGGAAGAAGAAAACGAAGAAGATAATTAATAGATCGTTTGACATGGAGTACTCATCTTCCTGCCAGAGCGGATCCGAGGCTGAGGACAGACGGATGCGTCTACAAAGGAGATGCTCTTCCCCACAACTCACTCACGACAACCACTGGCTGCAGAGGAGGTGGTCCAGAGACTCCGGCACGGATAGTTCCAGCTCCTATTCCAGGTCCAGGTCCAACAGCGGCGTTTACTACATGCCGGACCACGTGCGGCGCATGTCCACTGACTCTTGCTCTGACAGTCACGGGAGCCGATCTCGATCAAACAGCGGGATATCACTCTCCGACATACGAAGGCTATCGATCATCAGCAAGGACTCGGACTGCTGCTGCTGTCACGCGGATTGCTCGAGGCGCGGCTCCTCTGGCTCTGAGGGCTACGGCTCGTCTCGCTCCCGTTGCAACAGCGGAGCGTCGGACATCCGGAGGAACTCCATCGAGTTCTACTGCGCTGGTAAAGGCCGTGAGAGGCGCTACCCGGACCAGGGGTACTATGACAGCAGCCGTCGCCATGACAACAAACCACGCGTCAACGGGGACAACGTTGTCAGGATGCCACGAGGCCCCGACGGCGGAAGAGGTTTCATCCCAACAACTCAACCATGCCATACTCTTATCGAGTGAGTTAATTTGTGCTTCACACTTTTCATCGTACTTTTGTCGTACATTCATCGTACTTTCTCTTTGTTATTAGGATTAGGTTAACCACTTCTCCGATACAAGTTACTAATATTAGTTAAATGAGTTTGTGATGTCTTTAGTTCAATAATTAGATTACCCAAATTTCCAAGTTAAATCGACCGTTTCTATTTCCATTTGATGAGTATGATCTAATTATAATATGAAATAGCTGAAAATAATTTCATGGTCAGCTAAATTGTTTGTCAAATTTAGTTTTAAGATCGCCATTGTTACCCAATCATTTGTTAAATTAGAATCCTTTTAGAATTCCTTTATCACTTGAATCTTAAATTGGTACCGTGAAATTCTTTGAAAATCTTTATGGTATCAACCTAAGGTGGATTTGTGAAATTAAATTATTTTGTTGTTGTAAATAGTAGATGTATGAGAATCGTTTTATTTATTGTGTTAATTTATTTATCAATGACTAATTTTAAGAATGATTAAATGTTTTGTTGAAAGACTTGAATTTTCTCTACACCACCACATTCAATACTAACCAAATTTCTTAACATATTGTAGTCAACTTGCATGGGTACTATTTGTGTTTTTTGGAGTATCACGTAACAATAAATTGCAACTTTAACGGATTGGAAATATTGGATGAGAATTTAGAAAAAAGTTCTAAACAATATTCAGCTATATAAACAAAATTTTCAATTTTAACCATTTTTCAAGGTTTCGTTTTTTCAAGCACATTTTAATAAAAGTTGAATGCACAAATTTTTAAATTTTCAGTATAATTTTTTGCACACAACTTTTGGAATACTCCATTTCCGAATGACGCACACACACACACACACACACACACACACACACACACACACACACACACACACACACACACACACACACACACACACACACACACACACACACACACACACACACACACACACACACACACACACACACACACACACACACACACACACACATCCACACACCCACACACACACATACACACTTATTTTTTTAAAGACATTGTAGTAGCTTTATTTTTTCCGAAAATTCGATAACAGCTAAAACAATTTTGTTTCACTTCTTAATTTTCAATCTCAAAGGCTGGTTTTTCTGCTCTAAATTACATACACCCTATCAGTATTTTCATGTACTTATTTATTTATTTATTTTATTTTTTTCATGTTGTTTTGAAAGGTTGAATGCTCTAAATTTACTACATACAGAGTGACACATACATGTAAAATTCTATTATTCGGAGTTTTCAGTTTGAAACCAGACCTATATTTCGAATTGTACATAAATTTGGCAAGGTTGATTACATCACTTTCCCTTGGCTTTTCAGGGAGTTAGGAAAGTCAGTAGTAATTAACAATCTTTCAAAAAAAAAAAAAAAGGTTAATAGTTTAGGACCGATTTGTCAACGATTAAAAAACCAAAATCAAGACAAATTCACAATAAGGCCTTATAGAGCAGAAGATATTGATGTTACTACAACATCCATGAATCCAGGTCCATTATTGCTGTAAATGTTCGGTGGATCAGTCAAACCTAACGGATGAAGAATGATCGCGATATCTAGTATCTCAAAAAAACCCCAATGCACAATTTCTCTTCTCTCCCCTCCTTGCGTTGAGATATATTAAATAATATTAAATCCTTTTCCTTTGTAAAAGGAATTCAAATTGATTTTGATGACATTATAAAACAAATCAGTCTATTATAACTTTATAGACGACTAACTGTAACTGTACTTTCAATGTGTGTACACGTACTTATTAGGTACAGGTGGGAAAACACATAGTACTTTTATATTTGTGAGCTGAGCTTTTCCATATACTCGTATAATAATGGGATATGTGCACCCATTATTATTAGTATATCAATGAAGTAGATTTCAACCAGGGGAACGATATCACTCTGCTACGGTAAATAATTATTTGACCAAGATGTCTAAAGATTTCCATATCAAGCCATCGCACCCCCGTCTGGGCGAGGCGAGTTCCGAAAAACTTGATGAAAATTGCTATTTATCGCAACAGATTGCTGTCGGTCGTAAAATTCATAGAATCAAATTCTTTCTCATTCTAAAATGACAAGGAATAGCTTTTTTGACTCGTGAATTTCCGAAAATGGGAAAGAGGAAAAATGGAAACTGATTCACTTTAAAACGTCTCTACTTATTATGTTTTTTTTTTTTTTTTTTTTCTTCTAACCGAACTGGTATTGACGGTAGCGACGCTTTTGTGCAATCGATTCCGAAGTATGGAGGTCTCCCAAATAGTTGTTTGACCTTTTGGAAACATTTTCATTCGCACTGAATTCAACTTATAAGTGATGAAAGAAATCGAGGTAGATATCTAATGTTGGTGGTCAGCAGAATGAAACGAGGACTTACCTACATCTGCATGATCGGCGTGGTAGGTAACACGTGTGGTAAGTAACAAACTTGTGACTATGTAATATAGCTGTAGTTCAACATGGTTATTTTTTCAATTTGAGCAGTGGGTTCAAGGCAAAGTATTGCAATTTCAGGAACTATTCCAGGACTATATGGGTCCAGACACATAAATATCTATCGGTTCATGGCAACCTGTGTATTGTGTATGAAATATCTACGTGATCGTGTGTGTGTGTGTGTGTGTGTGTGTGTGTGTGTGTGTGTGTGTATGTGTGTGTGTGTGTGTGTGTGTGTGTGTGTGTGTGTGTGTGAGTGTGAGAGAGAGAGAGAGAGAGAGAGAGAGAGAGAGAGAGAGAGAGAGAGAGAGAGAGAGAGAGAGAGAGAGAGAGAGAGAGAGAGAGATATGGAGTGAGAGAAAGGAGAAAATAGAATAGTTGATTTACATTTTTTTTTTTACATAAAATAGTGCAATACAATATAAAAAAGGAGTGGCGGCAAGTAACATCAAGGTCTTGGCTCCGGCATGTCCTGGCGTGGGGTGGGGGTGCGGGAATGCCACCGAGCTTCTCGAGCTGGGTATCTTGGCAGGAATGCATCGTGGTATCAACACCCGTGTCCTACGGGGCTCTTTCCTTAACTGATCTTCATTCTATAGGGGCTCATTTCATCCCGATCTTCCTCTTCCATCTTCATCAATTTCCTTAACCCTAGGGCCTACTCCACCTGCTCCGGTTAAAAATAGGCATCTTCCACTCGTTTAATTAAATTGTTTTTAATTTCGTGTCACCTCCACCTATGTAGAGTTTTAAACAAAAGTGCAAAGGTAAAAACACAGTGCAGCCTGGCTGGTAGTCAAGAAGGTAGCTGTACACAGCGGCCCTAATTGGTAGTTTGTCGGCTCTGAGTGAAGGGTCCTCCACATTAAAACCGCGAAAGAAAGGGTAGAAAGGATTAGTACCGCTCACGTGCGAGTTATAGCAATGTAAACAATCGACCTGGCAATAAATTATGTCCACTCAGATTGTAGCACACGCTACCATCAAGGCTACCATCCAGGCTCCACTGTGGTTTTACACAAAAATTTAAATTTTTACCTCGCATTGGGCTTGAATACCCATGAGTGAGCTACGCTGTACAAATCAGGTATTTTTATTGAACTATACAGGGTGGTTCCCTCGTTAAAAAAAAGTAGGAAAAAAAACCAGACCAAAATGGAGTACCTAGTGTGCCACCGACCGCACCTTTCTATATCAGTATGCTGCGTAAATATAAATTTTTAATAATTTTTCTCGAGAATACCACTTTTTTTTAAACATAAAAACCCATATTTTTTCCCTTTAACATCACATTTTCTCAACTTTTGAACACATTTTTGGAATTAGCGCTCAATTATATTTAAGAACAAACGATTTTTATAAAAAACCGTTGAGACGCATTTGTAAAAACCAAAATTTAACTCTTATAGAAATTGGGAATTTTGAAAATGTATAAATATCAGCCACTCAACTTAGAGAACGCCAACTTTCAGAATAACTGCTCCATTTATCACTCTATCCAACGGTGTATTCAATTGTACTTTCACTTTGCTAACTTGAGGAGCAAATGATGTTTTAATGTTGGTAAATTTGGTTTTTCCAATGAAATTGTGGGTTTTCTTGAAAAATGGCCTATGAACCTACGAGTTTTGGGGCAGTTTCAACGTATTTTTTCATGCTGAATCGAATGGAAACACTTGCAGATCCAAAACACTCCGTTATAACCGACTTTTATACCATAATTAACTAGTTTTACTCCTAATATCATATAGAATTGAGCATAACAAATAAACTAAAAATTTTGGACTTGAAGTGTAAAACTCTGTTATAACGGAATGGGGCTCCGAACATGAGAAGGTCGAGGTAGGGCGCAGCACGTAAACAAGGACCTTACCGGTTTTCTCTTCTTTTGTTGCTCATAAGGGCAGTCGTGACGGACACAAGTTGTTTTGGTTTTTTTGCCGGTTTTGATTTTGTTCCTGGATTTCTTTATTATAATATTTATTTGATAATAATATAATTCTCATTTCGGCCAAACGATGAGATTGATGGTACGGAGAACGAATTGTAGAGCGAAAAGGGGGGTCGCAAGGTGTCAACAAGGTGAAAGTCATGTTAACCACCGTGTTTCTTAGGTCCTTCGCCCCCTACTGCTCCTAATGGCGGTCCTTGTTAGTTTCGGAGCCCCATTGGAAAGATCTGCAAGTGTTGCTATTCAATTCTGCGTGAACAAATGCGTAGAAATGAGGTATCTTGGACTTCATGGATATACTGAGGGCTTGATTTATTAAATATGTTTGGAATACGCTAACTTGAGTCACAAACTACTTGAAGTTTTCAAATCTGAACCATAACAGGTATTTTGAGGGAGGGGTGTGGGTGGAATGGGGGTATCTTGAACATCACTGAATAAACTGAGGACCTAATTGATAAAATATGTTTGGATAACACTAAAAAAACCACAGCCTACTCAGAAATTTTCAATTACGACCCACAGGGGTGTTTGGGGGGTGGGGGGGGGGGGGGCATTTGGAAAGGGGTATCTTTGACATCACTAAACAAACTTGCGATCTGATTGGTCGAATATGTTGAGATTACGACAACCTCAATCACAGGCTATCAATAATTTTTCTAGCCTCAACCATAGGGAGGTGTTTGTGGTAAGGAAAAAAACGGGAGGAGGGGAGGGGTGGTTTAATGGAATAATTCGGTCATCACCGAACGAACTGGTGATCAGTTGTTCAGACGAATGAAATTCGATTAGTCTGAACGTTCTTTTGGGTTACCTATCAAGAGTATTTTTTATCTGAAATATGGGGGGTGTTCGTGGAAAGGGAGAGGGGGTTGATCTCAGTAGTTTGGTCCTAATAGGTAATTTATAAGTAAGTACTTTAAGTAAGTACTTTTCAGAGTAAGTAGTACGTAAGTAGTAAGTACTATGTCAAAAAACGTGATTCTCTGGGGGAAAAATCCGGTTGGAGGACAGAAGGATGCCTGTATATTCAAGTATGGGAAAAACGGAGAAAGTGTAAAAATCTGGGTTTAAGCCGATTATTTTTTTAATTTCTCGAAGTTGGATATAGGTAGTGATTTTGATTAAATTTACAGCAATCGCTCCTTTCACGATACAACCATTATCATACGCCCATTGAGCTTGGAAGTTATTTTAATATCTATTAATTGGTAATGTAAAAATATTGAATGAGATTTTGACATCAACAGACATACAATCCGTTTTCATTGCAGAGGGAATTATGTTTTAGGAAATGAGAGGTTGGATGGTTATGCGAATTCACGTTCTTGTTGATAAAAATGAGAATGTAAATGATGACTAAAAATATCGCTTTTTACACACACGAAAAAGTTGTATATATGTAAGATGTATACGTACGGTTTGATGAGATATATGAATTGTAATTTGATGTAGGTAACGTTGAAGCTCTTTCTTTCGTTGTCGAGATAGATCAAGAATTTACTTGAGAAAGAAAAATATTACATGTAACCACCTTTAAATTTATAAGTTTGATTTCAACATATGAGGCAGAAGAAGTAGATATAGAGCATAATATATAATGTAGAGTCACTCCATTTTTCTATAGAAAATTAGTTTATGACAGATTCAAAAAACTTTCAAAACCTGAAAATAAAGTTAGAATAAACCATGCGAGGGAAAATCTACCGCTGATATGTAACTCCAATTTGATAAGAAGGGGTTTAACTTGAGGTGTAGTCAGGTTCCCCCATAATTTTGCTTTTTAGTCGACCAACGTTGAGTTGTGGAAACCAGGTTATCATTTCACGCGAATATTGCTATCTATTACCTTCTTCGTAGTCCACAAAAACCTTGGCACACGCACACTAACTTCAATTTATTTTATTTTAATGACATTTCCAGGGATTATGCGTAATATTAACACTGGAAGGCTTCTGTAAATTTCATTGCAGCTCGATCTACAATTTTTCTGCGCGTGTGTAGGTGGCACAGGTTTTCTTAATTTTCATACATTGTCCTCATTGTTTATATATATATATATATATATATATATATATATATATATATATATATATATATATATATATATATATATATATATATATAATGTCCTCTCGCTTCCCATCTCGGGACAAAAAACGTTACACAAAAAAAGTGAACATTTTAAAAAAATTATTGGGAGTCGGCCTAAGAATTGCATAGCAATTAATACATATTATATATATTAATTGCTATGCAATTCTTAGGCCGACCCCCAATAATTTTTTTTAAATGTCCACTTTTTTTGTGTAACGTTTTTTGTCCCGAGATGGGAAGCGAGAGGTCGTGGGTTCGAATCCCGGCCAGGCTTGAAAATTTTTTTTTTTTTCTCGTGAGACGAAGGTCGTGGGTTCGAATCCCAGCCAGGCCTGAAAAAATTTTTTTTTTTTTTTTTTTCGTGAGACGAAGGTTGTGGGTTCAAATCCCAGCCAGGCTTGATTTTTTTTTTTTTTTTTTTTTTTTTTTTTTTTTTTTCCGTGAGACGAAGGTTGTGGGTTGAAATCCCAGCCAGGCTTGATTTTTTTTTTTTTTTTTTTTTTCGTGAGACGAAGGTTGTGGGTTGAAATCCCAGCCAGGCTTGATTTTTTTTTTTTTTTTTTTTCGTGAGACGAAGGTTGTGGGTTCGAATCCAGCCAGGCTTGAACATTTTTTTTTTTTTTTTTTTTTTTCTCGTGAGACGAATTGCATAGCAAATTATACTCGTTTTCTACGCAGTAGAAAAGAGAAAAGATCCGGCGAGGCGCGAAGCGCCGAGTATAGATTAGGGGGGTCCAGGGGGGCGAAGCCCCCCTGGCGGGGTCAAGGGGCGGAGCCCCTTGCGAGGCCCGAAGGGCCGAGTTATATTTATATATATATTTATATATATATATATATATATATATATATATATATATGCAGAATTTATTATTTATGCACAAAATTATGCCAAAAAATGTACTCAATTTTCATTAATTTTCATAAAAACTAAAAAAAAGCAAAAATATATATATATATATATATATATATATATATATATATA